>JAQLOL010000011.1:8778118-8788384 GCA_029783665.1 Naso thynnoides | reverse complement strand
TCTCTGGAGGTCTTCTTTGATGAGTGCCCGTTCAGAAAAAGACCCTGGGATCATTTTTCGCCGGATTATTCCTTTAAAGATTTGTGCCTGCCAAAGACCATTTGACGCATTACTGAATAGACCTGATTTGGAATATCAATCTTGTGAAGAGCAACCCATCGGCAATTAAGAATTTATGAAGTGCACATAGCCTGTGCATCTCCTTTATGGTCATTTCTCTTTGAGATTTGGAATAATTAGCTTTTTATACACTACAGAAATTTGACCTTCTTCAGGAGCTGCTATTGCACTTTTTATGCTTATTGCCCTCAGCTTCATAGATCCATTTCAATCAGGAAGATTCAAAGCTGTAACTCAGATAAATGCGCAATGACACATTTCAGCCACATGCAAATACATAATTGTACAGAGGCACAGAGCCACAAAGAGTTAACGAATACATTATTTGGCCAAATTAAAAGGTAACTGAAGTACTGACATTGTCAAGAGTTTTTTTAATATTAACATAAAGCCACAGTATTGATTGTCATGTAGTTCCTTTTGGCTTGAAAGGTTGAAATGGATCTGGTATTAATAGCTCTTGGCAGATGGTGTCTATGGCTGCAAAATTTATGTATTCCTCCTGTTATCACGTGGGCTTTTTGTTGAAGGCTGTGCTGCACATTACATTGCAACATCATTCTGCAGACAGATGATGTTGCAGGGGCGGGAGGAGGGAATGAGTGAGAGAGGGTTTGATGTCAGTGCATTTTCTTTTTGAAGTTGAAAAGTGCGCTACAGAGAGCAAAGACATCATAGGACAGTGTACAATGACATATAAATGGTACAGTGATAACAAAGAGGTGAATCATACACTGTTTTCATACTATATGCTAAATGTACAAGAGAATAATATTGCTATTGTACTACATTAAAGTGGAAATAGCTAGGACACTCTCTAGTCTTCATACAGTGAAAAACAATATAAAGTATTAGATAAATGCTTTAATAGGCAATAGATTTAGCTTCATAGCTGGATTAATTTGAATTTTTAAATATATAGGTTTTACAGATGCCTTCAAGGGACAAAACATAGACCATTTGCCATCTTTGTGTCTGGATGATCTTTAAATCATATTGTCTGTTCATGCTCTTGTTTACTCATCTGCGACTGAATTGCAGCATCAAACAGCCATGCAGGCCCTCCTGATGTGATGGAAAGAAGGAAAGTGGTGGAATAAAAGGGGAGGGAGAGGACATGCAGTTTTTATGAAGCATTCATGTTGTCAATGTTTTTCTCTCTGTTTGCTTCTGACACTAAAACATGAGGGAAGAGGGCTGGTGTGGATGTTAACGTGAGGCACCACGTTATTGCCACCTTAACATCAGCCTTTGATAGTCAAAGAAGTGCCCATGCTGTGCAAAGCATGATGCCACATATGAAAAGGCACTCCATACACTGTGCGTTAGATAAAAGATGAGATCCATTTCCATTTAGCAAGCCTTCATTTCTCTCACTGCTCTTCTTCTTTTCCCATCTGCTTCCAGGAGGGAGGTGCCATTGAAAAACCATGGTCAGTGAAAGGCAAGACGTGAGAGAAAAAAATAATCTGAAGGCATTCCACAGCTTTAGCGCCCTCATCTTTTGTGCCTCATGCATGCAAGACAAGAAACAGCTACTGTGAAGGAAAATCATTTTTATAGAGAAGAATATTTTGGCGACAGAGACGGAGCAGCAGGAAGAGGAGGACATTTGACAGATTAAAAGAGGGAGCTCTGCGGTAGGATCCCCACTGTGCTCAATACAGGACTGCGTGACTGGTCCGTGCAAGCAGAGGGAGGAGAGAGGAGGGAAGGGAGGAAGGTAGGAAAGAAAGTAGGGGGAGGGGAGGCAATTCAGCGCAGTGCAAGCTGACTGGATGAGTAGCAGCCGCGGCACAGGCAAGCAGCATCAGCACCACTAGCTGTAGCATCTTTCTTTGTGGCTGCTGGAGGCTGTCTTGTGGCTGCCGTAGCATCAACACCATCCACACGCACAGATTTCTGCACTCAGACCTTCCCGCTGCTTGCCTTATATGCACACATGTCGTGGTGGCCACCAGAGAGGAGGTAGTAAGTGACGGGGTTCGGGGGACAGAGGGACACAGGAAGAGGAAACAGGGACAACTGGTGGTAGTGCACAGGAGAGGAGGGCTGGAGCAACGGTGACTGGAGCAGCAGCAGCAACAGTAGCAGCGGCACCATGGCGCAAGCCGCCAAGCAGCTCCGCAAGACCAAGGACCTTGCGGAGGCCGCCGCCCAGGAGCAGAGGGAGAAGGAGGAGGAAAAGATAAAAAAGAGGAATCGATCCAGGGACCGCCGGCGCAAGGTATGGCTTTGCTGTCTCCAGAGATAGGGGAGATGACGGTGTTTCTTTCATCCATCTTTCCCCTTCTACCTGCCTCTCTTAATCTCTCTTGCGGTTTCTCTCTCACTGCATCTATTGTGCAAGATTGGTGAGGATGCAATTTACACACATTTAATTACACAGCTGGTCCCGTAGCCTCGCTCGTACGTGCATGTAGGCTGACCAGTCAAGCACATACAGTACGCTCTGGTACAGGTTTCATTGGCTCAGTCAGATATTTAGCTACGGGGGACGGAAAAGAATGCTGCTAATGCTGTTTGATGCTGTGAGAGGTGTGACCAGTATCGGCTCTTGGTTAAACAACAGGCAGTTTCTTTTTATCTTTCACATGACAGGCGTCTCAGCCTTGTATGGGTGCAGTTCATTTATATTAATGCAATGCAAGTTCAGTGTACTGCACGTACGTGTATAATTATGCACACGATCACGTCACCTTTAACATGCCGTGCATGCTCTAATCTTTCCCACGAAGCTGTGTTGGTCTCAGATTTGGTGTCTTCCCCCATATTACAGATTTTTTTTCTTTGGGGGAGATGTAAAATGGAGGGGGAAGATGGAGGTACACTCTAATAATAGCTTCAGTTTTAACCCATCTTTTTATTTTTGGGGGGGGACATGTTTGTAGTAAACATTTTGTTGATGTTTATGATGATATTAAGGAATATTTATTTTACTATGTACTGATTATATTAGGTGTTGTTTAAAATATTACTATTCAAACATGTCTACAGCTCGTAATGCAGGATATCATCCTATAGGCATGAGCTCTCTCTCACTTCTCCCCTGCACTCTCCCACTCTGGCTGTGCCTTAAGGTGCAGATTTCATTGGTTGTGTCGCCTTGCACTCATGCTTGCCAGTATTGAAATGATTTATGGGAGCACATATTCTATTAAAGATTAAAGAATTTTTATGAATTGTATCCCTTAGTGGACTTTACGAAATGAATGCGTGTACAGGAGGCTTGGTGTTCAAAGCAAAAGCTGGCTCTCTGTTGTTTTCTGTTCCTCCTGTAATATGTCTGTGTGCACACACTGATGTGGAGTCGGTGGCAACAGAGAATAGAAATGTCTTTTTATAATCTCTCTGAAAGATATTTGTGTGTGCGTGTGACACAAAGAGAATGAGTCTTTTGACAGGCAGAAATAAAGGAAAGGAGCGAGTCCAAAAAATTGAATCTCAGACAGTGAAGCGAGGGTGCTCTTGTTGTGCAATTTCTTTTCTTCAGAGAAGTTATGTAATGTCCTGTCAACATAAAACACATTGTTTGACCTGACTGCAAAGCAGTGGGATTTGCTTAGGGTTTCAGAGGCTATGCAATAGGCTTCCAGCAGCATGTTCAAATTGTGACTGCTTTACTTTGCTCCGAGAGACTGAAAAACTGTAGATAGCTAAGCACTCTGTAAGATCCTTTGTGCACTATCCTTAAATATTCTGTAATTTTTCATTTCAAGAATCTAATATTCTTGGTAAAATCCTGCAATTTTAATTGATTTTCAGTGTAGGTCAGTGTGTAGAATATAAAGTAATTAGCAAAGCCTTATTGTTGGAACTTACATACAACCTAAAATACCAGAACAAATATCAAAAAAGAACATATACAAAAGTAGACCCATAAAAGCATCAAATGGTTCAGACATTAAGATTACATGGTGTGGATGCCAGTTATTTGAGGATTACACTGGACATGGTTGGGCATTCACAGACTTTTCCTCTTTAAAGTCCTTTGAAACCTGAAATGATATATAGTAAAAGCAGCTGGTGATTTGATTTTAATGGGCCTCAACGGTGTAATTTCTTTCCCCAAGAGTGTTTTGCCCGCCCTGCTGTGCTATAATTTATTATCCAATGAGGGAGGAGCTTGAGGTAAAAGAATGGGTCAAACTCAGGACTTCGTCACAGGTCACCGGGTTTTGTGCCATGTGTAAAAACCAAAAGTCCGTGTTTGTATTTTAAGATGTGGTTGACCTCTAATTCTTTTAAATTTTTATGTAGGGCTGTCAAATGATAATTTTATTTAAAATCGATGAATTTTAATAATCACATTTTTTTTTAAAATCACATTTGAATTGTTATTATTTTGCATGTCGCAACAGTTTAAGTCCACATTTACAATGTGAAGCAATTCTTAACAGTGTACCTTGATTGGGAAGCAAATGCCAACCTTCTTGTGTATGTCTAGTGCAGTAACAAGGAAAAGACAGACTATATTTGCCACAACATTGTATAGAATAAAGTATGTAGGCCTACAGCATATAAAGACTATTATAAATCCAAGGACAAGATGGAGAAAAAGGTGTAATTGAGGGAAGAAGCTGCAATTCTCTGTCTACTACTTCAAGCACCATGGATTTATCAATACACAGCACAGTTGGGCCGTTGATATTTCAGAGCCATGGATGGGGCTATTGATTCCAACTTGCAAAAACCTCAGTTAGATAAAGGATCAATGAGTTAAGCAGACTAACGTACGACAAACGTATGCAGTTAAACAACACCTCTGCCCTGGCACTCCCTCCGCTGCTAGGAAATGAAGAGGGGGGCCGGCAGGTTAACGAGGGTAATGCATCGTGGTCATTTCTCTCAGGTGGGGGTTGGCTTCCCGCCTAATATTTAGTTTATGAACCCATAGTCACTTCATTCTATGGACAATCAAAGAATATCAATATTTTTTAAGTGACTGGTTTAGGCCTACTTAATTTTACTCAGTTCAAGTTCAGCATGAGCTCTCTTCTGTTTGTTTCAGTGTTGATTCTAAACAAGAAATGGATGATAATCAATGCACAACATCAGATTTGTATTTTTCTTAACAGTTCTTTTTTCACAGCTTAAGGCACATTTAATGCAGCAATAAGAGAGAGTTTAAAGCAAAGAACTTGTCTCTGCTTCGCTGCTTCTGTCTGAGTGGCCACTCTCCCTCGCTCTCACCTCAATCAACAGCCATGCCTCTCTGCTCACTGTGTATCTCTCCAGATCTGTCTTTCTTCCTCAAGTAGATTGTTGCCACGCACCCAGAAGGAGTGAAGGAGCAAGTCAAAGAGACAGAGAGAGAAAGAGGAGGCGCAGGCGGCTCTTAATGTTCTGGGGATGTTAATTAGCTCCATTCGATGTAAATCAAACTCGGCAGCATGGCATCTCTCTTCCCTACTTCTCCCCTTGTGCAAAGGTCATCCAGTGCAGTGCCAACAGAGATCCTATCCAAACTCTGGTTGGACTGGACAGTAATTTGGTTAGTGAACCTGAAAAGAAAGTGCAGGAGCATTCTGCCTGCTCTGCCGGCTGAGGTGCACCGCCGTACAGCTGAGTCCTTGGTTCGGAATAGATTGATGACCTTTGTCGTTTAGTTCTGTCTCTGCTTATTTTTCCTGTCTCTCCTCACTCATGACTGAAAAAGTGAAAAGACAACACAATCTTTGAGAGGAAAAAAGGAGCGGAAATGTCAGTGAGTTAAACTCAAATATCATGTGTAGATATACTCTCATGGGCTAAGTAGTATCGTTTTGCATATGGTGTGAGTATACGGTGGCACAGAGTGATGCCTTGCTGTGA
Organism: Naso thynnoides; assembly: GCA_029783665.1. NCBI lineage: Eukaryota > Metazoa > Chordata > Actinopteri > Acanthuriformes > Acanthuridae > Naso > Naso thynnoides. Next base: position 8,782,450 of record JAQLOL010000011.1, on the reverse strand, counting down.
AAGGGAAGGACAGACCTGCCTGGCATTAACAAGATAAAAACAGATAGAGTTGTGGCTAATGCACTGTGGGTTAAACATAAATATTTTTCTTCTCAGTCGAAAAAAATTGCGTCTGTGTTGCTCAACACAGAATGATAAATTCACCAGCTGGTGCTCAGTGCTTGGCTGCATTGCAAGTTCTTTTTTTTTTTTCTCATTTTGACTGCATGGATCACTGTCTGACCATACTGTGACCACAATGGCCAGCATCATCGATCCATGTTACATGTTTACTAGTAACTGGTCACAACAGTCAGTGACTGTCATTGATTTATGCTGCTATGATTTAAAGATGTCACAGTGAAGTTTATCTATCCTCAGTTCCCATTAGACTCCATTAACACAGAGTATCTGCTGATAACAAATACCATCAGATAGTTCTGTTTCCCTAAGTAGTGATTCAAATCTGACCCACTGAATATATGAGTTAGCCTGGCAGGCAAAAGAGTGCAGTTCACCAAGCAGGTCAAGATGGACAAAACAGACAATCTTTATTGTAGCTATCATGTGAAAATCAGTGAAAATGGGATTTCCAGACACTACAAGTCCTTTCTCTTGGATTCAAGCAAACACACCATTAAATAAGGGCGGTTTCACATTACAGAGTTTAGTGCGACCTAAATGAATTCTTGAACCGAGTGTGGTGCGTTGGCGCGTGTGAACACAGTGATTGAACTCGGGTGCCGACCAAAACGAGACCCGAGGTCTGTTTCAGACTAACTCTGATACGGTTCGTCTATGGTACAGGTATGAACGTGATCCAGTCTTGAAAAATTGCACATTGTTGGACTAAACCAGCTCCCTTCAGCTGTGCCGGGCATTGATGGGCTGGGGACGACTTTATAAACAAATAGTTGGCAGTTTAACCTGACGCAAACGTGAATTGAGGGTCGCCTTGGAGCGGCGACGACATGCCTTGCCTTCTTGATTTTTGGCCAGATTGTCATTCAGTCCGACAGCTAGAAATAACCCATAAAAATCGTGAAGTGTTCAGAATGTTGAGCAATTAGCAGAGAGAGAGAGGGGAATTGACAGATGTAATTTCTGACCAGAATGACAGCTCCCACGTGTCTTTTTTTGATACATTTTGGTTTGCTTGAAATTTTGCCTGTGTGAAACCAAACTGAACCAAAGGGAAAATGCAAAAGAGCGACAATTCACCCACCAGTTTGGACTAAAAGAACCAGACTACAGGTGTGAAAACACCTGTAACAAACATTTGCTTGGACTTCAGTCAGCTAGGGTGTGGTGCGTACCATTTATTGTTTATTTGATAGGGCACTTATAGTAACTACATGGCTTTGATAAAACAAAAATGGTGATAAACGAGGAAAAAACAAGTCCTGATTTTGTGTAACCAATGGATAAGACTAATCTGGGTCATGAAACCTTTCATTGTAGTACCTCAGCATGCAGCTCCTTGGGCCTTTACATTATCCTGTTTCCTCCAGCATGCACTTATTACAATGGATCTGCTGTTACAAAGATCTGCTAATGGATGGCGTGTGCTCCTTGTGCATGTGTGTGTGTTTGTGCTCGTGTTTTCAAAAATGCTGAATGCGTTCACACACGCACATTCAGTTTGTGTGAGTGTGAGTGCAAAAGTGGGGCTTCAGGGTATCTCATTCCACTTTTATGTAACCTTATGGATACCCAACTCTTCTCAGCCAAAACTCTCTCCTGGGTCTCTCTAGCCTGGTTTCCATCTCAATTTGAAGCAAATCTTGTGAAAGTTTGCAAAAAAAAAAAAAAGAAAAAAGAAAGAAATGCAAATTTGGTGCGTTTCCATCAAGTGGTTGGAGCGGAGCGGAAACGCACCGCACTGCACCATGACATGGCTGTAATAAAATGCAGAGGAAGTAGAGGTTACAAACCGGAAACAAAACAAATAGTCGCCCTGGCAACATACAATTTGGCAATGGAGAGGTGGTGGAAACCCAGCTATTTCCTTTGCCACTCTGTCCACATTTGTCCTCACAAAAAAACAAAATAACAACGCAGTTACATCTCTAATACTTCAAAGTTATGCCTAATGATGGCTACTGAATGTTTTGTTTGTGATTAATAAAGTTGTTTTTTGTTTTGTTTTTTTGTCATTGACGTGAAAGAATATGTTTTGGACAGGAGGAGATTTAATCTCGGCTATTTTTATATTCCAGAGCTTTGGATGCACATTAATAGATCATTTAGATAATTTATGTCATTGCAGTGAACAGTGGAGAGACGCTCATCCAGTCTTCTTGAAAAACAGTCTAATCACACACTGCTCCACACAGTGTTGCCGCAGCCATTACTCCTCCGACCACTGTGAAATGTATGGACATTTTGATGTGAAGTGATTTTTTTCAGGCCAGACAATTGAAAAAAATTAAGACGGCAAGATGATAACTCACATGAAAGCCGAGTATTTTGCTCCCTGGCCACATGACAGGTCTTAATGTATTTTCTATGACGGAGCTTTTCAGATACCTTCCACTCAGCTGCTGCCTTTAAAGGCTTCAGCTCCTTTTCTCTTGAAACAAGAATCAAAATTGCTAATGATGTGACACACAGATGTAATTCCAGTGTGTTGAGGTGCGGTATTGTACTGCTCAAGATTTGACAATGGATATGATGAACAGAAAACTGTATATTGATTGTAGTAAATAGGTTATCTTTGTGTTTTGAGAGTACATCGAGAAAACACCATGAATTAACCTACTATAACATCTACACTTTTCAACAACTGAAAAAGGACACGATAAACCATACGTTTAAAACATCTGTGAAATGTCTGGGGTTTTTTTTTAAACAACGCATCCATACACATGTTAGAGCAATTACCAGATCTGCTCAATAACTCATAACCCATTGGCACTATGAACTAAATAATGAGAAATGGTAGGACGACTGGATGAAGCCATTGCGGCTAATACAGACAGTAGTCTTTGCTAGTTTGCAATACAGAAATGAACAAAAACATAAATCTATTCAGTTCAAATGCTACAGGAAAGACACCAGACTGACTTACCTTTCCATCGTCCAATCACTTTATGTCGAAAGAAAAACATCTGATTTGCTCTGATACTGTGGATGCTCTGTTAGGAGCCTAATTTGTTCATTTTGGGCCTCTCAATGCTGAGTACCTCCCTACGTAAAATTGAGGCCTCTTCTCTGAATTGGGAATGCCTTTGGTGAAACCAGTCCTTAGAAACTCTTCCTACTAGTTTTGTTTTGCTATCATGCCATCACACTACTCATAACGTTACCTCAGCCACAGAGTGCAAACATGTTTTTAAAGTTGCAGTAAATATTCTGAAAACGAGCTAGCAAGCTAACATTAGCTGTAGCATGAGACTCGTTGGGAGGCAAGTCCTCTGTAGCTGTTTGTGCTAGCCTGTACTTTATTTTGTTTGTCGTCACTCTCTCTTTTTAGTCCAATTTGAACTGAGACGGAACAGTGGCAGGGAAAATGGCAGTAGAGTAAACTGGTCCGTCTCAGCTCGAGCTCGAGTCGACTGACAATGTCGCTTGCAGACACTCTGTTGTCGGCCGAGGTGCGTCAGAGCACGGTGAGCTAATCAGCTCGTACCAACATCACCTGTCGCTAAGAAGCGCAGTGCAGACCGGCGAATCAAGACAGAGCGTACGGAGACTCATTTTTCATTTTTCCATGAAAACCTCGTCCCAGTGGCAAAGAAAATATCATGATAAAAACAGGTCTCATTGGAGGCCAATTAAGTAGCGTATGGTGTCATTTTTCAACCACTATTACGCTGTTTAATGAGGTTAGACATCATGATGACAAAGTTAAGCCAAAAAAGTGTCTTGTTTTACTTTAAGTCCAGGTTTATGAGGGGAGAAAAGCAGCGGAGGATAAATAACCCCAACACAATTAAAGAATCTGAGCTTGAGAGTTTGGGAAAATGAATTCACACATCTTAGCATTGTTATGCACTTTACTCTGTTAACTGGCAACACAGTCAAAAGCGGTCTGCTTGCCACTGTAAGCTGAGACCCCAAGCCTGGGAATGACTGGATTAGAGCATTAAGACGCAGCTATGCACCCATGCAAAATGACCTACCAGGGGCTATAAAACTAAAATATTCAGAGGCTTTGTAGGCTTTAAATTTCAGTATTCCGGAGTCATAGCAGTACAGTTATCTCATTCTGTATAGCAGATAAAATTGATGTTATAACATTAAAAATGTGGTCTGTATTGCTGCTATGAAACAGGTATGCTACAACTTAACATTTAGACTTGGTACACAATTTTAATGTTTTTCATAAGCCAACAGTAATGGGTACTGTAA
>JAQLOL010000011.1:8764828-8778018 GCA_029783665.1 Naso thynnoides | reverse complement strand
CCCTTTGAGAAAAGGAAGGGCAGGATGAGCCAAGGTCGAACAGAGTAAAAGCAGCACTCAGCCCAGCCTGAAACAGCCATGGGCTATATTTACCTGCCAGCCTAGGATTACACTGCATCTGAGACCAGAGACACCCATCTATCTACACACCACTACTGTGTGCTAGCAGAGCACCTCTTCTGATACTGTATCTGATGTTGCCTCAGATTCGTGCCTGCTCAAACAACACAGGAAAAATTCCAGAATAGAAGCACGATGGTCGATATTTATCAGACTTGTCTGAGGCCTTATCTCGGACTCAACTCTGTTTGATCGTGAGATCAAAGTGATATCAGATAATCCTGCCTTGTCAGACATCTTCGATGAATACCAGGAAAGTCATTTTCACCTCACTAATCAAAAACTTTGGGTCTTTTTGAAGCTGTGTGCCTGCAGTTTCGGTAAATTTATGTCCTTAATGTGTTGACTAAAAGAAAACTGTGTCTGCAGTGTTTCCCCCAGGATTGAGACGTAGCAAGGGCATAACTTTGGATTCAACATTTGGGAGGTCAAGATCTCCACCCGTGTAGGGAAATCTTGGGACAGCTGTCACATCCATTGCTCCTTTGCACCATTTTAGATAAATGTAAAAACAGTCTCGGAACTTTCTCTCTGTGAGGAAACCACATGGTCCACAAGAAAAAGTCAGACACTTCCGTGGACAGCTGATTACTTACATGTCTGTGAGGCTGCTCAACAGAGTTGCTTGCCACAGCATTTTAACTCTTCGACCTGGTCACCTGTCCCGCCTCCCCCGCTCTTGTCGCTCTCCTTGACTTTTTTCACCTTCTTGGATCTGAAGAAATACAGGGTAAAGCTTAAAAATTAAAAGTAATTATACCTAATACTAACAAGATAACAACAAATAGCGAGCACTAGCTCCACTGAAAGTATATGATGGCTAACGTTAGCATAGCTAGTTACAGTTCAGCTAACATATCGACACAGCAGAAAATTTTCATTCCGTTATCTGACTAATGAGGGGGCATAGCAGTATCATACCTCCTGTTAGGAAGTTATTATTATTATTATTATTATTATTATTATTATTATTATTATTATTATTATTATTAGTTGACTACACAACACATTAATACACACTCAGTTTTTCAGGATTGCTTACACACAGTTACTGAAACCAAACTGTACACACAAATACAGAATATTGTCTTTCTGAAAAAAATAGTTTTGCATCCAAACTTTACACCTAGACACTGAATATAATAATAATAAATCCTTCTGCCACCAACTGCACACGTGTGCTAAATCTAAAACTTTTTTTGTTGTTACCATTTCTACATTTTTAATAATATATGCTTAGTTTAAAACACTATTAGTTCTGTGTGCCTTTGACTTTTTTCCACAGCATGCTGTACACATAAACACAACAGCAGTGGGGAAACAAAATGTCTTTATTCCCAATACTGAACTATAGATGACAGACAGGAGGCCTGTACAGGATTGTGGTCACTGTCTATTGTGTCTGTGATGTGGCTCAGGCCGAAACACCTCATCGACATCACAAGCGATGTCCTCTCTGGCCAAACATCAGGGGAAGTATCATTCAATCCTTGTCGTCTGTGCCCTCTTGCTCCTCTTCCCCCTTCACCTCTTCCTCTTTCTTGCCCCTTTCTCTTCTTTTTACTCCACTTTCGTCCTCCATTGTTGTGTACACCGAAGAGCAAGCCTGACTCCTAGTTATGTCGTGCAAGCTCTGGTTTCTGTGTGTCCGCCGGATTGGTTACATGTGTCTTCACAGGCCCATTCTGAGCTCAGGTGATTGCTAACTGGCGACAAGACAGTTGTGCAAATCTGAGCTGACATGTTGCTCTTTGAGCGTTGAGTTTCAAAATATGTGTATTATTTTTAACGTTAGTGTGTAAGCCATCCAACAAAATTGTAATCAGAGCATCTATCATTAGCAAGGCCAACCCATGTGAAGCCCCGGCATGCAGAAGGGAGGGGTAAAAGCTGTAAATCCTTTGGCAAAGTTTATTATGAACCTGTGGTCAGCGGGAAGTCAGGTCTGAAGTGAATAATGTTACCACGGCGATTAGAGTACCACACCTGTACGCGCTGGAGTGATGAAGGGATGAGGAGATGGACGAGGGCACGCCTCGGTTGATGATGAGACGTCTAACTTGCTGCACAAATCGCCAGCTAGATAATAAATGCCAGAGTGGAAAGCTTTTTTCTTTACGTAAGCTCTCCGCATCGTCGGAGATTTATGTGGATACTAAGTTTCCCATCATTTGGCTGTGCCTCTGTTGAGACAACATCAATAAGAAAACATGAGTCACACAGCATTTGCACTCAGAGATTGTCTGAGATTTGTTTAGCATCCCAATCAGCTCACGCGTCCAAATCAAAAAAGGATGTCTAAAATACACAGCGGTTACAAAACACACCAAATTTATGTCACTGACCTACATGTGACGCGTACTCCTAATACTAATGATGCAGTTGACTCATCACAGGTCGTTAGCAAAATCACTATGTGAGGGCTGTTAATTCCTGCAAATCATTAGAGGAAGAGTGAAAGTGATGCAGACTGGCACAATGCCACACACACTGATATGCCCGCAAAGAGCACACACACACCCACACACACACACACTTATAGCCGGAGATGGGCATTATGTAATGGAATTAGCGCTCCTCAAGGTCTACATGGATCGTGTGGCCTGCAGGAACCCACTAATGCACTGAAGCAGCCGCTCTCAGGCACACCCTGACTACATCACTTCCTCTGCTGGCCTGAACACATTTCAGTACGTGTGCTGCCTAATGGACACAATGTCTGATTGAGGATTTCATATAGCGGTGGGGCTTTGAGATACTTAATGATTTGTTGTATGTTAATCCCGTTATTGGCTACATATGCGATGCATTTTGAAGTGCTTCAAACTGTAGTGCAGCTGCGTATTTGTCACATGCTGCAGACTGAATTGAGATTGATCTCAGGCCTTGAACTGAGTTTAATCTAATAAGTATTGAGCCCAGTGGGAAAAAATATAGCACAGTTTGTTACAATCACTCTACAATAGACATTCTCTTAGAAGATTATAATGTTCAGTGTAGAGCTGCAATGATCAATCAAATAATTGATTCATAAATCAAGAGAAAATTTATCACCAATTGTTTGCATAATCGACTAATCATTTCATTTTTCGAATAAAGAAGTTTTTAAAAATGCTGGTTTGGCCTCCTAAATGTGAGGATTTGCTGCATTTTTGTGTCGTTCATGACAACAAATGAAGAGTCTTTGTGTTTTGGACTGTTGGTTGGACAAGTGAAGCAATCTGAAGACGTCACATTGGGTTCTAGGGAACTGAGATGAGCATTTTCCACTTTCTTTGACATTTCATGGAATAAACGATTAATCGAGTAATCATAAAAATGGTCAGCAAATTAATCAATAAGAAAATAATTGTTACTTGCAGCCCTAGTTCTAACCAACAACCAACAAAATTGCACCAACTTTATGGAAAAGTCCTGTATCAGCTGATCAAATTGAAATGCATATTATTAATAGCCTTGACGTTTGCCTGGTGTAAAGACCTGCCTGTGTCTTTAGAGCACCTGATGGTCATTGCAAACTTTTTTTTTTGCTTCGGAGCTCTTAAGTAAATATGACTTAGGCTGCACAATATTGGATTTTTTTTCTTATATCCGATATGCTGATATTTTACAACTCATTTGGCTGATAATCGATACCGGTCTATGTATATTTTTCCCCACACCTAAATGCAGAGATCAAGTCTCTTTTGTAGTGGAATTTACATTCAGTGTTTTCACTCATAGTCTCACCATGTTGGCCCACCAGCAAATGCAGGCATAAAATAATACAAAGTTTCAAATTAGGTAATATTCATTCGTTGTGCAAAAGAAGAAGAATACTTGAACTGACGTGATGTAGAACTTATATTTATTTATGACAATTGCTTTTAAACAAGACAAGTTGGAACTGGATGATGCTCGCCCTGAGACAATCCGAACAGTACGCACAACCAGAACAAATTTGGCCTGTTTCACAGGTGACAAAGTGAGTAATAAAAAAATAACACCCGTCCACAGGGATCATGTGAAACATGACATCGGTTCGGGTGTTTAATCGAGGAAACAGCAGTCTGTTATTTTATTGGTTATTATATCAGCAGATGTCTGCACGCTGGCTGATATTCAGTAGTAAACTTTAAGCCATTATCGGCCGATAACCATAACGTGCCAGTGACAGTGTGCATCCCTCATAGGACTGTGACATTCCGTGCACTGGTGTCCTCATCCATGAAGCAAGTCATATTTTGGGGATTTAAAAGTGAGGAATGATTGATTTTTGTCAAAAGTGTCACCTTTACATCCCACATGTGGTTGGTTTATTAGAGGTGCGTGTGTGCGTGTTTGTGTTTGTGTGTGTGAGTGTGAGTGTTGGTGCATATGATGAGGAGGGGTGTCATTTGTCTCTGGGATTGCTGCCTGGTGGCAGATAGAATGGCTTCTCTCTCTCTCTCTCTCTCTCTCTCTCTCTCTTCTGGCTCACCACTCATTAACCTTTTCATGCTGGTGGACGTTGCACTTGCGCGCACATACTTACACACACCTAGATATGTAAAATCATAGTAATTGGGTTGAAGGGAACGCTTAATGTAAACGGAATTGTTTTTCAAGTTGTGACCCTACTAAAAAGGACAGAATAACATCAGCAGTGTCCAGAAAACCCAGCTAAGACTGGCTGCCATTCATTCACTGGTATCACTTCACACACTCTGCTGTGGGATAGCTTGCATCGGCACTCATTGACGGCAGCCAGGCTGGGGACACAGCAGCAAGGGGAGCTAGGAGCAAACTCAAATTGAGTGTTTCCCCTCAGTCGACTAAATTCTCTCCACTCTAATTCCGTCTTTTTTCTTCCCTCTGCCTCCCTCCGTGTGATTTCGTGTTTCTGGCTGAGAATTTGTCATCATGACTCTGACATGTACGGAGAACAAAGAGAGAAGAACAATCAACAGCGCTGCATGCTCCTTTGCACAGTCTCCTTTTGCTGTCTACTATACAGAAGCAATGACTTGTAAAATTCACACTGAACCTGTATAAATACTTAATTGCTAATTCAATTTTAAACTCTCAGATGGAAGGAGGAAAAGTGAAGGAACTGTTTGTTTTTCGCCGAGCCCTCAGCACTTTGGTCCGTCAGCTGTCTTCCTGTCTCTTTTCTTATCCCGGCTCATGGCAGTATCCGTCTCTCTGCATCCGGTCATGTTTTTCCCCCTTTTTTTTTTCCTTTTTCCCTGTTTTTCTTTCCTTCTAACTCTTTGTCTTCCTTTTAGATCCTGTGTCATGCGTGTGTTCATCCTAGAGATGTGAATGTTTGGGAATTCTTATAATTTGATTCGAAATCTATTCTCAATTCACACCAGTTCTTAATTGAATAGATAGAAACAGGAGCACTATTTTCAGTCCTAACCAAGCCATTCACTCATGTTGTTAGTCCACTGAAATACAATATGAATATGGCAATTAAGATATATGATCTGCAGCATTTAATTTTAAAAAGTTAGCAGCATTAATAAATTAATTAGTCTGCGTCCTAAAGTCTGCCGCCTATTCACAAATAACAAAATGGCATCAGGTAGCATTAATGTTTTGTCTGCAGCAGTGGAGAGCTGCCTCGCTGCTGCAGCATAAGCTCCAGAGAGAATCATCGTCATACAAGATGGTAATTTTGGAAAGTATTTACAATATACACAAGAGAGGTCTTGAAAATTGTTTTGTCATCCAAACAAATGACATTCAATCAAGTGCCTAAATCTAATCAAACTGTGGCTATTCTTTGTTTTGTTTTTTGTTTTTTTAAGTTTTGGGGCCTTTTATGCTTTTGTTGACTGTACAACTGAAAAGTTGACCAGGAAATGGGGGAGAGATTGAGAGAATGATGTGCAGCAGAGAGCCGCAGGGTGGAATTGATCCCGGGGCCGCTGCAGGGAGGAAGTGGCCTCTGTATGTGGGGTGCCAGCACCCTCCAAACTGCAACTATTACATATTGTTAAACGTGTTAAAAATAAAGACTGTTTTACAGTATTCAGAGGTGGAAAGAGAACTGAAAATTTCTATTCAACTACAAGTACTGTTGCACCGCTGAAATATTACTCAATTACAAATAAAAGTAAAAGTGCTGGAAAAGTACTTAAGTAACAGTACAAATTACTGTTTTGAAAAATTACTCGCAGTCCTCGTTAATAGTTACTTTTTAGCCACTGATGTTCAATGAATTTCTCTTCTTTCTCGATAAACGATAAAGTGAATGAATAATCTAGCTACGACTTTTTTTTTTTTTTTAAAGCAACAGATACACACATTGTTACTATAGGAGGGAGTTGTAGTGGTGGAGACATCACTCATGAAAATGTTTATTGTTGTATTTTGGGGTCACGGCCGGCTGTCCCTCTCACTCTCCTCCTGTTTCACGTTGTTCAACAGCTGCCGCTGCTGTTGTGGCACCAAAGAAATCTGCATCTCTGAACGAACTCGTCGCTCCCGCGCTGTGCTGCTATGTTCACCTCACCTCTCCAAACCTGTGGCGGCTTTTTTTCCGCTCCAAATGTCAGGGTTTTTTCAATTGGCCGGTTTATAATCGGATAGTTTTTAAAAGTGACATCAGGAGGGTTCTGACCAATCGTCAGTATGTGTCGAGTTGAGAGTGAGAATGTGTTGAATTCACTCAGTGCTTCTTCAATGTCAGTGACCCTTCAAGTTCAGTTGAACTCAGTTGTTCAACAGAGTATTTGAAGGCAGGGACACAATGTAAAGAGAGTTCAAACACATTCTATAGTCCAACTCCCTAAAGCCTGTCAAATGTCTGTATGCCCAGGATTTAAAAACGATTAGAAGGCTTTCTCGCCAGAATCCCCCACATGCTGCTCTCAGCCAAACTGACTTACTTAGCATGTCAGTGACACTGCCTACATCATTCACACACTGTATTTGCAATACCACAGTTGGCTGTTAACTAAAGCCCGGCCAATCCCCTACAGAGAACCGATGTAAAATCAGAAGCCAAGAAATTAAAATAAATATGTATTTGCCCTCAGATGAGCTTGTAGAAAACATTGGAAAAGGACTTCATCAGTGTCAAGCACCATCAAGCAGTCAAGCTTCTTAGCACTCTTCAAAAGTTTGGAAATATGCTTGTGTTAAGTCTAAAATGTTAGAAATATTAGCAGCATTTAAGCATGACCAGCCTAAAATACATCTGCGTATATGGCAGAGCACTTCAGCACTGTGCTGTTATTGACAGATTCAGACATGGTGACCATTCACGGCACACACCGAATGTTAATTTGCTGCTTGGTTTGCAGATTCAGGCTCATTAATGGACTTTTTTTTTTTTTTTTTACCAGAAAGCCCTAATGCACCCCATTTGCCCTTTTCACTATCCTTCCCCTCCCTGCCTCCATCCTTCACTCTAACCCTAACCCTTATGTCATGAAGTGCAGACCACAGCATATTGATCTGAAATTGATACCTGTTGTTTGAAAAACTAAAAGTGTGGGACAGGAGGCAATGAAAGAGTTTAACACATTCATTTCTATTTTTTTAATTTTTAGCACAATATATTTTTTCTCTCTTTTTTTAACTATGTGACCTATCAGCAGGTAGTCTGAGTCACGGGAAACAGAAGTTGGTTATGAGCTTCCCATTGGCCCGACTGTTTCAGTCGGCATTTTCCTCCCTTTAAGCCACCACTACACGCCTGTTTTGCAAGGGCACCATTGCTGCATCCTGGGCTTAGCCCCGCCCAACATGATTTGGATTGGTTTAAAGAAATACAAACAAGCCACAGTGATTTTTTTTACCTATTCCAGAATGGTAACCCACTCAGTCAGACCCTTCTCCAACACTGGCAGAGCGCTAACATAGCGTGGAGAGAGGTCTGGCTGAGCGAGACTAATCAGCAAGTAGTCCAGGGCCCTATGAAATCTGTTTCATTTTTTCTTTTTTTTTTTTTTTACAAATGCCTTTTTTTCCCCCAAAAAATTCAGTTTTCCATTTTAATTTATTGGGATTTCGAAGCACAGTATTTTTGTTAGAATGCAAGTGGTCTTTGTACATATTTACTCATTTTAAATCGACAGTATGTTGAAAGAATTTCATGTCACCTGACGCGTGGAAGTCATACGGAAACTGCTTGGCTCTGTATTTTGGGGTCAGTGACGAGTTTCGTAGTTATTTTTGCCGACTTTGCTGGCATCCTGCTGCTTTGACATGCTTGCATTGTTTTGGGAGGGGACGGGAGTGTTTGTGAGGTGAAATACGGGTGATCCCTAGTAATCATACTTTACTATTAAATTTGTCTTGTTCATTCAGGGGCCTCCAGCAAACAATCAGATAGCACAAATCATCCATATAACAGCCGTCCATTAGCAGTGAGAAAGTAAAATATAGTTCAGAGTACAATGAATAAATGTCAGCACTGTTTTTTATGAGAACCTTTAAGAAAAAAAGATGTTTTAGCATTGAGATGATATCAGGTTTGAGTAGGAACAGATGAACAGATGGAAATGTAATACTTCTCTGGAGGCACAGAGTAGAGAACATTGTTATTTCATCCTTACAGTCGTCCTGATTTTTTTTTTTTTTACAATAATTGCCTTGCTGAAGAGGAACTTAATGACAAAACAGTAAACCGGAGTTTTGTGTTTCCCCGGAGAATCGTTTCGGGCTTGGCATCCACTCGTCGGTCTGGTTTGCTTCCTGTGAGCTTCTGTTACCGAAGTCTCGAGTGTGGAGAAATCCTCTCAGTAGCGCTTCCATTTGCTGCTGTTACTGCATGATCCACAGCATGATTCATTCACAGCAGCGCCTCTGGTTAGCAAATCAACAGACTCAAACCAGTTGCTGTGTGATGAAGCAAACACTCGCAGGCTCGCTACATCACTGAGCATCACGCCAAGCAGAGAGTCTGACGCAGCTGTTTTAAGGCCAAACGACTGAGTGACAGCGTGACAGCGTGTGTGCTGCTGGCTCTGCACCAGTGATCCCAAGGGGAAGGCCAAGGTGAGAGGAAAGAACACCCAGACACACCGCATCTCAAACATGCACATGACATACATATTAACAGCAGCCCCATTAAGCCTACAGCTTAACAAGCAGGGGCTTCTTCTCCTTCGTTAGCATTCAAGGCACCAAGCTCAAAGAATTATCCAAAGTGTCTCAAGTGATTGATTACGCTGCAATTTGCTTCCCGTGCTAGAAAAAGTGAGAAAACAACATTTGCTTTTGTTGGTACAGCATGTAATCTTCGTCTCCATTTACAAATCTGTCTCTGTTTACTCCACATTAAAATCATACACACCTGCTCAATCTCTCCTGTACTATTACACTATTAGAAATATAATGAGATCAAGATCAGGCGTTATAACTACCCAGTAAGAGCAGTGTAAAATATTTTTTTCCAGCTTGCTTTAAAAACCCAGTGTATTAGCTCTCGCTTTTTTCTGTTGTAGATATTTTTAGGCCTCAAATTTGCCCTCCAGATTTTTGAAAATATCAGAAACAACAGATACAAAACACTGCAGCAGTATTTTCCCTTGTGTCTTATACTTCGTGATTATAACGTTGCTGAAGGGGCCTTTTCACTCTGACATGAAATATTAATTATAAAAGGAACACCTAATGCATGGACTGTCCTTAAAGCCAAGTGCTTGTGCGATATGAAAAGTATCTTTAAACGTGTAATTTTGTGAAATTGAGCCGAGGGAAGAACCTAGTGTAAGGCTCCCAGCATGCAGACGTTTTATCTCTCCACGAACTTCCTCCTGTTCGAGCCTGACACTTAACGATTTTATGTGTCGACATTTGTAGGATGCCATTGTTCAGCCGTGTGATTATCATAAGTTTTATATGCAGGACAGACAACAAGCATCAGCAAGCGGTGAATGATGGGGATGATTGATGGTACTCTGAATGAGGTGCAGCTTTCTGCAAATGCAGTGTGTCAGCTTGTCTAGCCTATATTTTATCCCTCCCTGGTGCATTGGTTTTATTATAGCATGAGCTTTGGAAAGGGCTGGGTGACTTGTTATTGCGACATCATGTGTCGTGTCATAGTCATGGTGCTACCCGCATTAGTGCTTGTTCACCAGCTTCAGATAAAACTTGATGATTCACTTTGGTGAATGAGAGCTCGGTATGTTCTTCATTGTTTACGTATAGATTCACGCATCAGCAAGAACGAAAAGCTTTTTTAAGCTGGGCGTACACTGTGCGATTTAAGCTGTTTTTGACCTGATTAGAAAGCGGCACAACTCATTTTAGAGTCGGGACGAATTTTAGCTTTGTTGGGGCGTCGCTTGCCATGCAGTGTACAGGAGGGAGCGAGAGCCGATCACCCGCTCCCGAACGTCCGTCAGACCCTCACACAGTTGAAGCAGAGCAACGGCTTGATTCCCCAACGTCAGTGCCTTTTTCCTCACTGCGCCTGCCCGAAGTGGCAAGCAGAGCGTCTGAAAGCCAGGGGGACGTGCAACTGCACAGCAAAGAAAAAAAAGGAGCGCTACAGTTATCAGACCTTAGCTTATATGTTAGCTATCAAGTTAACAACAGAAAAGTAGCTAACTTACCTCCAACTCTCTGCAAAACGGGCAAGCCATAATGTCACTGTCCACATATTCTAATTCTATTCTAATCATCTGCGAGTCCATACGCACTGGCACTTCTTTAATTTTTTTTAGAGGTTTCGGCACACAGGATAACACAAATTATCAAGGCAGCACACCTCTGCCTTGTTAGTATCATTGCTAGTAAACAAACCCGCCTCTGAGCTTTCAAAAGAATCTATTGACAAGTTGTAAGTTATTAGGCCGGTCCACGGGGGCCAATTGGTCCCTTTTACACGTACAATTGACGCCTTCAGATGAGGTCAAGTTTACCATCTTCACGAGAAGAGACCATACAAACGCCTCCATCTAGTTATATTCAGACATTGAATTTATCAGAAAGCTCCGAGTCCACGAATTGTGACGTGTTTGCTGACATTTTCAGAAATGGCGGAGCCCGGCATTGGCCCGTACAGGACCGAATGTGAGTGCAAACAAGTTGTTAATCTAGATATAAATCGTCACCGTTGTCGTCTTGTTGCTTGCTCCTGCGCATGGCATTTGAACACAAAGTAATAACGTAGCATTTCCACATAAAAAAGCCAGGAGAAGAACAAGCGATCTTTTTGGCATCCATATTACCGTTTCCTAGCAACGCTGTTCTTATGTGGTTACCATTTTAACACCAGGCCTTTCCTGTGCATGACTTCACGAGTTCCAAAAGAAGGCAGCAAGTGTGAGCACTCAGGTTGTGGCATAATAACCCGTGTCCACATAAATCATGAGCTTTGGCCTGACATCGCAGCCAGTTTACTCGTACAGTAAGACTTAGAATTAAACAACAATATGTATAAAATGGTATAGTGTATGTCCAGCTTCAGAGATACAAAGTTTTAACTTAACAAACAGCTTTATGGTCGCCCCGCTGTTCTGTTGTCTTGAGATGGGTTAGGCTAATCCAGGCATTTTAGTTGATTCAATAGACTCAGATTTTGTGCGTCCATTTTTATGTGACTGTGATTAACTGAGTGTCCTCTTCTCTTCTTTTCCTCTTTTTAATATGTTTACGAGTTTATAGCAGGACTCATTCAGTATTACAGCTCGTGTGTGTGCGTGTGTGTCTCTGCGACTCCCCTCTCTAATGTGTGGTGTAGAAAAAATGGAAAACTGTAAATGGCTGGCCTCTGGGGACGAGCCACTTGCTGCAGCAATAAATTGACAGGCTATGTGTTAACCCCTCTTGGACCTTGCGCTTCAGCTCGTGACCCTGGTATCAGGAGTTTGTCCCATTGATGAATGGCTCCTCGTGGGTAAAACGCCCCTCGTGAACCTGCGCTGAATGCTGAATCATAAGGAGTTGGCTCTCGATCGATCGGCCTCAGGGAGCGGTCACCATCTCGTGAAAATCCATCAGAACAGCGGTGGCAAATTGTGGCTAAGGGATAATGCCATTATTCTATCACAGTGGCATGTGAAGACGTCTTTGTGGTTCGGAGGATTTTATAAGCAGTAATTATGTTTCTTAATGTCATATTTTGGAATCTTTCTGCATTTTGCTCCGGGTACAACACTAGTCTTCCAGATTTAATAATGTGTTTTAAAACAGAAATTTGCTTTTTTCCACAGGCAGTGCTTGTCACTGCTATCGTTAATGCTATATCATTGTTTATTTTTAGAAGCAGTGGTCCTAGTGGTTGTTGTGAACTCAAAATAACAGCAGGACGCAGCCGTGCCCTCCTGTGATCTCGTCTTCTAGTTCATCTTGTGCTCGTCCTCTTTGACTTTTCCTCCTTCATCCTCCATAACCCCCTGTGCGCTCCCCTCCCTCTCTCAGCATGTCGCTCACTGATATGACTCTACACCCACTGGGTGATTAGTGATGACCCGCTGTCACTAACACAGATATGCACAGCGGAGGCAGCTCACTGTGCTCAGGACTTCATACAGCTGCCACATATATGCACTGACACGCACTGATAGCGTCACTGTCAGGTGAAAACCTCCTATGTCCATATTCTATGTTTTATCTCTCTTGAATCACTTATAATGGTTTTAGGTCTGTCTGTAGATTTTAGACTTATTTATCAAGTATCTCACAATATATTTAGACAGAATGCCAATTTTGTTGATTTATGTTAAAAGTTTTTCTAATTTCCTGTAAGCGTCTTTTTCTTATCTGCCTAAAATGTGCCATGCAAATTTTAAAATAAAGGCATATGTCAAAGATGATGATCATTAGTGTTTCCACTTTGGTATTGATTTTTATTCTTTCTTTAAGTCCTCCTCCATTCCGTATGTTTTCCAGTATTGAGGACAGAAAGGCAACGGCGGTCTCATTTATATACATACATTAACATTAAAGTGAAACCAGACAACTTTTTTGGGTTTACTTTGTCATTATGATGTATTACCTGATTAAACAGTATAGCGTTTGAAAAATGATAATATTCGCCGCTAAATTAGTCTCCAATAAGCCCTGTTTTTACCACAATATTTTCTTTGCCACCTGGATGACGGTTCGCGGAAAAACGAAAAATCAGTGACGCTCTCTGCACT
>JAQLOL010000011.1:8735463-8753063 GCA_029783665.1 Naso thynnoides | reverse complement strand
TGGGGGAAAGAAATGATCTGGAGTCACACGGGATTCTGCGTGGATCAGGCTACAGTGGGTCTTATCGGACAGTTGGTGGTTGGATCCCGGCTTTTCCAGTATGAAGGTCAAACTATACTGTATGAAGTCGCTGATTTGTATTGTAAAAACGCTTTAAGGGTGCATTCACATTAGGCAGTCCATACCATGCCCAAGCATGTTTGACCCCCAAGGTCAAGTGCATTAAAGTATTGTGAGCGCTTTGTTGGCCTTGGTACAATTAGAAGAGGTGGGCTTCGGCGCGAGCACTGGCATAGAACCCCGACATTGATGTGACTGTCTGTGGAAGGTTTGCCTCAAATTTGGGCAGACAACAGCATACAAAGTCTGGAAAAATAGCTGTGGAAAACTGAGCGACTGTCTTCTTGATCCCAGAAACCACAGAACAATATAACAATGTCAGGACAAAATGGAAAAAAATGACAGTACAATATTCGATGTATGGGGCAGACTCCATACATCAAGCAGCTCAAGCGTGCTCAGGCCAGGTTAGTCTCGGGCAATGTTAGTACAGGCCTGCAGGGAAGAGGGGAGGGGGGGGCAAACATGCTCCAACAGATTCGTGGCAACTGGGCCAAGTGAGAGTGCGCCCTAAGTGATCCAAACAGAAGAAATGCAACCCCGTACCTCTGCCATCCTCCCGTGGCTCCGGGTCTGTGCCGACAGCAGTTGTGCATATTGTATAGTAGAAGTGCAAGTTTTTTTTCTACACACTCCAACTAAGTTACAGTGCACAGGGGATGAGATGTGTGTCCAACTGTGGGAAGAACTCTCAGCTTGAAGTGACACAAGGACTCTATTCAAAATCAGAAGTGACAGGAGCTGTCACTGTAATAAGCACACGTTTCCAATGTTCTGCCAATGACTTCAGTCAGAGCAGGCCCACAGCACAGAAAACCTTCAAATGCTTCCGAGACCTTTTTTTGATGTTCAGAGATTGAATGTTTGTGCGTTGTCACGTCCCAAAGTCCTGACTGCTTATCATGGAAAGTAGCCCTGATGGAAAAACATCACAATTCAGGCAGCAACTAACAGTTTTTTTCATGATTAACCGATTAATCACCTATTCCATGAAATGTCAAAAAAACTGTGGAAAAAAAATGTTCATCTCAATCTCCCAGAGCCTAATGTGATGTTTTCAAGTTGCTTCTTTTGTCCAAACAACAGTCTAAAATACTAAGACTCTTCATTTATTATCATAAATGACACAGAAAAGCAGCAAATCCTCACATTTAAGAGGCTAAACCAGCAATTCTTTTTAGTTTTTTATCTGGAAAATGACTGAAAAGATTCCTCAGTCACCAAAACAGTTGGTGATTAACTTTCTGTCGATCAGTTAATCACTGCAGCTGACTACATGCTCTCAAAGCATCAAAAACAGAAGCTTCAGATGTGAAAAAAATCACATTCAGTGCAGCTCTCATGTGCTTCTTCAGTGTCGCTGTGCTTTAGATTTCTCTCTCTTTTGTCTTGTTGGTTAGACTTGGTGAATATTCTGTCCTCTTTAATGAAGCCATGTTGTTTTACCTAATTGTACATTTACATTACAGACCATTAACTAAGAAATATATATGATAAAATATGTAAGTTACAATGTGTGTTCACTCTGAGTGAGTCAATAGATCTAAAAGTCTGTCTAATTCTCGATATAAAATGGAAATAATGCGAGACTTTTTTGTCACAAACTGCAGACTGACTTTGGTGATTTTTTTTGTTAATGACCACTAACAATGTTTCCAATGAATGCTTCTTAGCTTTAGCTATTTTAATCTTACATAAATAAAAAGGCAAATTTCATAATTAAATTCCAGTAATTGAAAAACATGAAACTCTTTCAGCTTTTTCAAACTTTAAATACTGTTTTGGCCTCTTGAATGAAAGTATGAAGCTGACAGTTCAACATATTTCAGGACGCCAAGGTTTTCTGAGGTAAATGTTTTCCTTTAAGAAAGTGTGAAACTGAAACTGCACAGCAGCAAATCACACAGGCTCAGCAACTTTGAATGGGCTCGACAAACAATCAGTGTATCTCCCATCTTACACAGAGGGGATAAGAGATACTTGATTACAGCCGTCACCTAAGGCAGTAGATTGTGGGATACTGTGTTGTCCTTCAGTCCTCATGTAGTCCTTATTATTCCAAGAATCACATCACAGAGCAGCAATGATTCATTTCAACACTGCTTCCAAATTTTTTATTCTGTCTTGTTTGAGCAAGTACGATGTGAGCCACCTCTGAAGTACAGAAAACAAGCAAACAAATTCAAGGAAAATTTAGTCATTGTTAGTAATATTAGTTAATGAACACTTCAAGACAAAGAAAAAAAGTAAAGTTCTTAATAACTGTGGGAAAATAAAGTTGGTTATGTTAGCCAGAGAGAGAAGGAAGATGACCAGAATGAGAGCGACTGCAGGAAAAGGAAAATCCCGTTTGAATACCGGCAGGATAATTTGCACGTTATAGTTAAGTGTCTCAGTAATCTGATTATTTAGTGTATCTGGCATTATGATTAAAAAAAGTAGCTGTGAACTGCCAGGACTGGATGTACAGTTCAAGTCTCTGCGATGGAGAGAAGAAGAAAGGAAGGATGGAGGGAGTGGTAAAAAGAGAGAGAGAGAGAGAAGGAGAGCTTGAAGGAAATGAATTTCAGCCTGACAGCAACATGAACTCAAACCGATGAAAAATGAGTTTCTGGAAGGATTTTTCATTTTCTTCAAAATGTGGTCAGCTCGAGACCCGTGCTGTTTGTGCCTCAATACGAACACACACACAAACACGCACGAATAATGACAAGCACCAGTTAACAAACACAAAACGCAGATGATGTGCAGATGGAGAACTGGCTGATGGAGCAGATTTGTGGAGTAAGTGGGAAGAGAAGGAGGGCTGCAGGTGGAGACTGAGGTTAGTAATACAGCTCATTTCATAAACACAGGCTCAGTAACGTCTGTCTCGCATGTTTAAGGGGGAAAAAATGATTAAATTTCAATTTATCTTGCAGCCCTAGTATCCAGTCAGCCTGGCTTTGCCCTCCATCCACTCAACTCAGTTGGTCTGGCAACTGGGGGTTGTCTTCAGAACTGAAGGGACAAATTTTTGGCTGGACCAATAAGCAGCTAGCAGTAGTGGTTAAGTTTGATGACATAGAATGGTTTAATGAGCTGAGCAGACTTGAAATATCTTCCATTGCCCACTTGTTTCTGAAGCAGGATACACACACTACAAGATAATCAGGATGATTTTGGGCCCGCTCCCCCCCTTCTGACCAAAGTCAGCAAAGGCCTGATTATCTGACGGTTCTTAAGATCATCCTGCCAGATTTTCCTGTGGCATGAGGTGTGTTAAGAGTGATTTTGCCCTCTCAGATCCACTCAGAAAACCATCTGGGCCGCCCCAATTTGAAATCATAAATATTTAACATGTTCAGTATTTAAAACCAGAAATCCTGTTGCGCGGGGGGAACGCTGACAACAGCTGAGCACGCACTTCATGGATTGTCACATGGAATGGAACAGTAGCCAGTCGGGAAGCAAGCTGACTGAAGACATAAGCACAACAAACATAGCCGTGGTGAAGATGAGAAACGTACAAATGTAGGGGAGATGGACCTCATACATGGAAGACCAACTTGTTAACAACACGAGTGTTTACACAACATGTCCTGTAAAACATACCACCATCGAACTGACAAGGAGAGGAGTTGGACCGAAATTGCCACCACAGTGGGTGAACCAGGTAGCCATTCTCGGAACCCATTGGCTGCATTCGCCGTCTGACTTCCAGTAGACAGCAATACAGCCTCTGGGGGCAAACCTCATTATTATTGGGCTACCATTGGCGGAGGCGAATTTCGGTTTCCGACTTCCTTCTCCGCATGCCGCTTGCCATTTACAGTCTGACACGTGAATGGAGTTGGAGTCGAGAGACCACATCTCCCGGCGGATCTTTTCACAAGTAGCCAGTTTACACGCCGTTAACAGTTAACAGTCCGCCGTTCATTACACGGACTACGAAAGACTACAACTGGAAACCAGGGCTTTTCCAGTAAAAGATCACCCTACCTTGCCCACAGACTCTACATTCAGTGAATGTAGGGTCTGTTTATAGAGACTACCAAGTAGCTAACCTGGCTAACCAGACTAGCTACCAGGTAGTCCGCCATGTTTGTTTACTCTAAAGTCACGTTTGATCAAGCGAGATGTCAAGTTTTGTGAGTTGAGACCCTAGTTGCTGGTAGACGGGATTTGTGAGTGTGTGGTGTGCTGTGTTGGTCATCTCGTGACACAGCACACACTATAAGAACAAAACTGTTAAATCTGTCATTTTCAAAATCAGTTAAGATTTTAAAAATCTTGTAGTGTGTGAGAAGGTTTAAGGTTCTTCTTATAAAGACGAAATGAATTAGTTTCTCCAAGTGATCATGGTAAAAATAGGATAATGCCCTTCCAGGTGTCCATTATCGGGACTAATTGGACTGGGCTGAGGCAACTGCTTTCCTCGGACGGTTCCGGTCTTCATGTCGTCCACTAATTCCAGATAATACACATCTCGTCAGGCATTATGCCTTACACACACTACTCTGTAAATTGGTATGGAAATTATTTCCTAATACTTACAACACTGAGAATTAAATGAGTCGACTGTCAACAGAGCTTGACCGAGGAGGAAATCCTAAGATGATAACAGACACAGTAACATTGTGAACAAACTGAGAAGAACAGTGTGCCGAAGGAAAAATGGGACCGGCAAGTGGAAGGGGAAGAGTTCTGTTGAAAGAGCAAATAATCTTATTTGTTTGTCAGATAAAATCTAATGCCTTGCATGGATCACAGAAACACAAGAACATTGGCTCCTGATACGTCAGCATGAGATGAATGATGTGAGGAAAGAAGGGAAAAAAAACATATCTCAGTCATTTGAAAAAGGGCAGTCATATCTTTCAGCAATTCACTACCATTAAACCACTTGAGAATAACAGCTGAAACAGATGCATCAGTTTGCTGGTGACAGGGCCAGAGAGGGGGTGAAAGAGTGCAGTACACTACGCGGCGTTTCCTCTTCAGGCTATTGGAAACATCTCATTGTGCAGGTCAGCCGTATTACTCTTGCCGGCTGATGAATGAATTCAGAGGTAGGCATACAAACACCGACACATGCTGGGAGACAAACTGCGGGAGCCTTTCCTCTGAGATCAGACAGGCAGACACTGGAGCTCGTGGCCGAGTGTGCTCGCTGTGAACGCCTGCCAAACTCGCAGTGTGGGCGAAGCTTGACTGTAAGGAGTCTGACATTTTGAGCCTCTTACATTGGGGCAGGAGAGCTAATGAGTACAGTCTCTGTTTTCCGTGTTCCTTGCCTTAAAGTGATTATTTTTAAAATAGGTGAATGTGTAACCTAACTGGGACATCTACTGCATCTACATCCTCATATGGGGGACTTGTGGATAATTTTGGAGGAACAGTTTATGTGTATTTATGGCATTTGTGTTGATTTCAGACCTGTTTGTGTTGCGTTCTGTTGTCTAAAGCTTGTAACTCTTGCCGGTGGATGTGTTTTTTCTCTGAAAAGCATCCCTATATTACAGGTTTTACAGGTTTTAATATGCTCAGAAATATCTTATTGATCTGTATTTATATTCCCACTCTGCCCCTTTGTAACAGTCCCCCTCTTTGTTCATTGCAGGCTGATGCAGCCACCAGCTTTCTGCGTGCAGCTCGTTCAGGGAACCTGGACAAAGCTCTGGATCACATCAAGAATGGAATCGACATCAACACATCCAATCAAGTAAGATCACTTCATTGAACTCACTATAGCAGATCAACAAAAAAACTGTCTGTGTGAATGTCGGAATGGAAAAAGAGATGCCACCCGCAGACTGCAATTAACAAAACAGTAAATCAAATCAGGGATTATTAATATCTATTTCCACATTTATTTTGTATTCAGAGTACTTAAAAGCTAGCAGCATGCACAAGAGTTTCTGCTCTGACACCCAATCAAAAATGGCCTTTTTTTAGTCACTTATAAAAGTAAAACTTAATTTGAAAGCACTCATTGCAAATCTCGTCTTATTTTTTTTTTTAAACTTGCTCTTTTATTTGTACCTTTATGTTCGAATTTACTTGGAAAGCCAGTGGTTGGATGCAACAAGTCTGTAAATTTTCTCCAATGAGTGAAATTTTTTTTGAAAATGGCAAGAAATGTAAAAAAAAAAAAAAAAAAGTGATTAGACTAATCATGTTTTAAGAGAAATATTATTCAACATTGATAATAACATGTTTGTCACGCAAGTAAGCTGACTCTTACTGTTACAGACTGTTAGCCATGTCAGCCATTGATGCGGGTATATCGTCAGCACATCATAAAAAAATGAAAGTACGGATTGATCCATGCGCCCAGCAGCAGCAAACCAAGACAGAGAACTTTATTGCTTGAGCTGTTAATGTTCCTCGGGAGAAATTTCCGAAGATGCAGGCCCAGATGATATATTTTATATACTACAGAAGGGCTGGGGATGAGGGCATTAGACTTTCTAGCTTCTTTACCTTGGCATTACTGTCCAGTTCATTCATTCTTCCATTCATTCATGACCTCAGGCAGCTCATTGGGAAAAGTACAGCGTTTTGTCTGGTTGCACTTCCTCCCTCAGTGCCTCCTGGCTGTCTTCTGTCCTGTGCGTCACATATCATATCGTGAAAAACAACATTGTCTAGGACAGATCCGTAAAAGGACAGTGCTGCTTTTATGACCACAAAACCTGTGCAAATGACAGAAGAAATGAGCATGCAATCCACAAAGCACGTGCAAAGAATGAAATGCACACAAACTGCACTGCTTCTCCTAGCTGCGCCTGTCATATTCGCATGTCCGTAAATTAGGGAATATACAAAAATTTGGTGCAAAGTTGCCCCCTTCCTGTGCAAGTAAGAATTTTTGCAGATACTATCAAATTCACAAAGACTAGCGCTAATTGCCACAGGCAGTTACAGCGGTGCTTTTTAACTCCAGTGAGGCCCGTGTATGAAATTTGGTTCATTTTGCCTCTTTGTCTCTCTTTTCAAAGCTTGAGAGCTTTGAATGATACTGATTTGATATTAAGTGATATTATAGTGAAAATCTACAGTCAGTGGGGAAATATAATGATTAGCAAAAAAAATCACCTCTGACTCCTCTCACCCTGCTCACCAACTTCCAACTGATGCCCTCCAGGAGGCGCTACAGATCCCCGCCTCCCAAAACATCCTGATTCAAAACAGCTTTTTCCTCACTGCCATACAGACTCTAAATTCTGCACCAACTCTGGTGAACTTGCACTTTACTGCTCTCAAGTCTCCTGTCAATATCGTTTGTGTTTTGTCATGTGTTACATTATTTATACCGTCTGATTTCCCAGCCATGTGTTGCTGCTGTCTATGTTGTTGCTATGACACAATGATCTGAGCTTATCTTCTGCTGCTCCGAAAGCAAATCCCACTGACCTTGGTTGAGTGGTCGATATTGAATGAGTCTAAATTCTGATTCTAATTTAAGTTTAACGGTTCTGCTGGAGCTCATGGTTCGTCCGTATGGACTGCCCTTATTACGAGCAATTTGCATATAAACCTGAGATCCGTGCGTAACTGCCGATCTGCATGGATGTGAAGCAGAATAAAGGACATTAATTACCATCAAATCCTGGTCAATCCTCTTAATGAAGCGACCACGGCGCTGTGCGGAAAAGCGCACAAATTTTTTCCAGTTTCGGAGACACGTGTAGTGTGCAGCTGTAGCCAGCTGCAACACACAGTCAACTGTGAGCAACAAACAAAGCTGATGCTTTTTGCAAATTTTATGTGCTCACTGCAGCGTCAGTTATGAACCAGTCTGTGTTCTGAAACATAGAGAAAAGACTGAAACACTGGTAAAAGATCCGCTTACTCGATTTGACGCAGAAGGGGAGCAAATTGCACTCAGCTGTCAAACTTTGTGGGCATTTTAGTGCTGGAATATGATTAACACAAAGTCTTTGGAGGATAGGGAGCTGAAACCGGGCAGACTGTGCCTGCGCCTGTAAATCATGGTGCTATTAGCAGGTACAATCCATTCGTTGTGGATGTCTTTGTTATATGTATGTGTGAGGACATTGTTTTGCCAGTAAGACACCTTCTGGTAAAATTATTAAAAGTGTGATATTTTTTGTGAAAATCAAATTCAGATTGTTCTCAACAAATCCAGTTGCTTATCAGTGTTTCTGGAAGAGAGTTTTGCATCGGTTGTACTTTTTACGTCATTTTGTTTTGTACATGAATTTTTTTTAGAATCATTTGTTTTGCATTTGGATAAATTTTTTACTCAATGGTTGATTGACTTGTTTTATCTGCTGAGGAAATTCACAAGCAGGAAATGGAGAATTGAATCGTAAATAAAAATAGGGAGATGCGGTCAAAAAGGTTTGGTCTGGGAGAGGATGGCGCCCCGTGTTGCCCCTCTCTGTGAAAGTAAAAGGCTTTCCCTCAGTAAGAAGCTCATGGTTTATGAAACAGACTGAAAGCAAAAGTGTACTTAGGAGCCTCATTTTATTCCTGTGAGAGAGAACAAACTGTACAACATTTGGTGTTAGTCATTAAAGGAACCTGAAGCTCAACTTGAAGGCACCACATCGTGCTGTCACCATATTCTCAATGGACTGCCAGTCTGCAGTGTCAGCAAATGATGTAAAATAAAAGACCAAAAAGAAGATTAAAAATTAACGACCCCTAGACCTCCTGATTCTATTATCTTTTGGTAAAGTGGTGTGCCTAAATAATTCAGTATATTAGATTATAGTCTCCTCTGTCTTCAGCCATACTGCCTGCTCTCTTACACCTTGTTGCACCATGGCCAAAACGCAACAAATTTAGGAGTTAATCAGTGTCGGGGGACACCAATGTGACCGTGTAAACGTGAATGTTTGCATCCAGGACTCATTCGCTAGTTAGAAAGTGTGAAATGGCAGTGAAGTTTAGTGAATGAATAGACAAGAGCTTTTTAGATGCAGACGAAACACCATCAGTGAGATGAGCAGTAAAGGAGACATTTGTTTTTTTTGCACATTAAGCCTCATAATAAGAATTTTTCCAATCATATACAATACAATGTTCTACATCAATTCGTGACGAACGGCGCAGTGCTGAGAGCTGGAGCTCATTGCAGACGTCGCCGCTGGCTTCCACAATTCAAAGGGGCATTTCTAGAATCCTTCAAAAACACGATAATTCCTTGTTTTCACAGACTGGTACAAAAATTGTTGCATGGTATGCTTTACATCGAGTTGTACTTATGGAACTATTCTCAGCCAGTCACCTCATGGCCTTTTGTAAACTTCCACGTGAATTTTCATAACAGGAGGTTGAAGGCTACCGTAGAAGAACGAACTCTTCCATATTCATTTTGCTAAAAGTATAGAGTTAGGCTAACGTTATTTTTGAACAACACCGCTACTGATCAACAGAAAACTAAAAACTTTCCAAAATAATCCATCTCCCAGTTTTCGGCGGCGGAGGGATATCTAAACCTCTAGGTGATGTCTGTGTAACTTAATGGACTTTATAAAAGATATCTTGATATCTTTATATTGTCATATAGTGTAAGTGTTGCCTTTTCCTGGTTGAAAAGGCTTCATTACAATAAAGTGGTGTGATTTTATGAACTTATGAGACTCTTCTCGTTGTTCTGTTATTTCCCTTCACCCACTCATCCACATTACTGATGATTATTTATCAAAAAATGTCATTTGGTTAATATTTTGTGAAATCACCAGTAGTCATCCTCATAATACTGCCTCAGTATCGAGGTATTTGGTCAAAAATATTGTGATATTTACTCATTTAATCACCTTAGCCCCTCCCACCCTTTAGAATGCACAACAAGTCGTCAGTCACAATCTAAATGATCAATAACTGTCGATATTGGCCGAAATGAAACTTTACTACTGGGATAGGTTTTTCAGCTGTATCTCCCCGGTCTGATGCAAAGCTATGCGACGATTTTTGTATCTGAACATCAGCGGACACTGCTGACCACTTGGTGAGTTTGTTGTCTTTGAAAACAAGCGTTTATTGTGTTTTTTGAAGGATTTTGTAAATGCCTCTTTGGATCCGCCGAGGAAGCTATCGCTGACGTCAGTAACAAGCTCCAGCTCTCAGCACTGCAGAAAATGTTATATTCTCAGAAAAACCTTCATTATAAGGCTTGAAGTGTGAAAAACTTCTCCTTTCAGTGCCCCTCAGTCTGTGTTGATGCAAGCCGTACACACACAGACTGCAGATTAAAAGCAAATATGCATTTTGTACAATATTTGTATTAAGATAGTTAATATCAGCTAAATAGTTACTCTTGATAGATCTCCTGTAATTAATCTGTATTTCCAACGGCCCCAAATGTGCATATCTATGTGAATAATACCCTTTATTTATTAATTTATTTATTTTACAGTTCTGTGTTTCTTTTAAAGGGGGTTTTGTTTACCCTTATAGGCTATTGATGGTTTTTTACTGAGGACTGAGGCAAGGGCAGAGATGGTATTTTTAAATGTGATTTATGTGACTCTGCGGCAACAACCTGTCCTTGCTATAGCTAACAGCCCTGCAGCCTGTCTCTCTCGCACCGTCTCCCTCTCTTTTTATCTTATTGTGTGTGCAAATGCTCACAATTCACAGATGTAGGTGTTTGCAGATGGGGTGTTAGCAGGCGTTGAAGGTGTTATTTTGTGTTAAAAACAAAAGCGAATCTCACTGTGTTTTTTGACATAGTCCCGTGTGTGCACAGCAGACATTTACACGCCGCATTTAACAGTGTATAAGTGTTACTGACACACAGGTTGTTTCCCAGCACTGTGCGCATGCTCACACTGAGACTGTGTTCTCCATGTGAATTGAGTGACACCGCAGTATGATGTGAGGAGGGTGGATAACGGAGACTCCTGGTGGTTTGATGGGTTACAGCAGGCAGGGTGCAGAGCTGACTATGGAGTGAGGCGACCACGGACAGCCAGACAAACCGATTTCCTTTCTTTTTTCATCAGTCTCAGGCTGCTTATTTTGTCAGAACTGAGTCACCCTGCTGTCGCTGTGGGTTTATCAGTTATTTTCAGGGGTACAGTAACTAGATGAGTGATGCTGTCACAGCTGAGAAAATGAGCATATGTTTGCTGAGCTCACAGGAGGCGAAATGTGTTTATTTTTCTCATCCTTCCTTCATGCCCATCAGTTAAGTGCTTTCATTTAAGACAGATCGCAGATTGAGATATGAATTTTGGATTATTACATTGCTGGACTATGTAAATGGCCGTGTCGAAGAAGAAAGGATCAAGTTAGCAATGAATGGCCTCTGTGTGATGAATGTTTAGAGATTATAAAAAGATGTGTTAAGAACTGATTTAAGAGGGCAGAATATTTTGCTTTATTTGTTTATATTATTACACTAATTTGAAAGATCACAACTCAAAAGACATTAGACATCTGTTTCACTTTTCAGTTCATATGGGCTGCCACAGTAATCCTGGTTAACACTATTATTATTATTACTACACTTACTGAAGCTTCAGGACACTGTTAATCCTACAGTCGATAGTCGATTATTAACACAAGATCATTCACTCCATGCCGTGCCAGTGGTGTGAAATGGAAACACACTTGCTGTCCCCTAAGTGGGCAGAGTCACGTCTCCCATGGAGACAGTTAGGAACCACCATCCCTCCGCCTCATCTACAGGTGTTATAACTTTGCGTGAATGCATTAATGTCATTAACATGGTATTTGTATGATTTAATGTTTAACTTTTAATTCATTGTTTCACCTATAAGACCATTTTAATTCCTGTTTATGTCCGTTACAAAGCAAGGCGGGAAGCACCAGTTCCCAAAACTCTCATAAGTGTGCTGCTGAGACAGAGACAGGTCTCGAACAAAGTTAATTTTCTCCTGATTTGTGTGTCTGAAAAAATGCCATTTGTGTGTCAGAATGTTTGAAAGATATACGTCTTGTGAAAGATGGATCCGACATGTATCTTGGTGATGATGGGGTGAATAATAATAATCTGTGATCACATTCATTTCTGCGGCAAGAATGAGTGGACTAAAGACTGCTTTCCAACAGGGGCAGAGCCGTGGTGTAAAACATGCGACACTGACACAGGAAATGAACAGTCAGTGAGATGTCCGTCTCTGGTCTAATTAAAGTTGGTGTAGAAGCAACATTATTATGGCACCATGGACGGCCCCCTGAACATGATTGGATAATCAGAACATTCACCCCCCCACCCCCATTATACCTGTAAAAGAGACGTTGGCAGAGAATTCTTAAAGGAATCATCACGCTTTTATTCTCTGAAAGAACTCGTTACCTGCATGCAGGCGTTACAGAGCCAGCAAATGTTTTTTCTACCAATGTCTGTAACTTAGCTCTATAAGAAAGTAGGTTTTTTTCTCACACTGCTCGTTGGTATGTAGGCACTGTTCACTGATTTTATGGCATGTGAATTACGATTTTATGGCTCTTATGATTGCATCTTTACTCCTACCTCACAGGACAGCCGTTGTACGCCTTGTACTGTAATGTGCAATATGGTGGCGGCTGTGGTGCATCTAATCTCATCTTGCCTTATCGTATCTGTTATGTCATATTATCTTAATTTCAACATCTTATTACTATGAATTATAAAGACTTTAACATGAGTCTGCAGCATCTTAATAGGAGGTAATGTATCCGAACTGTATTGTAATTCTGTTTCTCTGTTTTCTTCCTAAGAATGGTCTCAACGGGTTACACCTGGCCTCTAAAGAAGGTCACGTTAAAATGGTTCTGGAGCTACTGCACGCTGGCATTGAGCTGGAAGCCACCACCAAGGTACTTTGTTCTCTATGTATGTATGTACTGAGCATCATGAGCTAAACTAGCATAAGTGTAACCTGCATCACGTTTTTTCAGAAAAGTGTTTGAGAAACGAGTGAAAGGATTTATCAGGGGTTTAATAAAACAATTAATAAAATACTTTACTGAGGCAGACCTATGCAAGTTTCCTGAAAGTCCGTTTGGACCAGGCTTGTAAATTTTCAACTTCTTTCTAAATTAGTACTTTCCCAAATATTTTGCATACTTATGTCACTCTTGCAACAGGTTTTGTTTGTTGTAGTTTGTAGTAAAGAATATTTGCTCTTTAATCAAGTAAATTATAAAAATAGTGCTGTTTTACTTCCACAGTTTTTACCTCATGCATTAGAAGAATACAGTACACTATCTGTATTTCGCTGTAGAGCTCCGGGACGTTAGTTTACTCTAATTTTTCTCTTTTTCACTCTAATGTATCTCTTTCTCTCTGTGTGTGTGTGTGTCTTCGGTGTGGTTTTGTGTCTGCTTGTGTGCGTGTGTATGTTTATGTGTGACCTCCAGAAAGGGAACACAGCTCTCCATATCGCTGCTCTCGCAGGGCAGGAGAAAGTGGTGGCTGAGCTCGTCAACTACGGTGCCAACGTTAATGCCCAGTCACATGTGAGTCACTGTGAGCTGTGTGCAAGAGAACAGTGTTGAAATCTGTGTGTACGTGCGCATGCATTTGTGTATTTCTGTGCTGTTGTATGAGACGCACCTGCCCACATAGTGTATATAGTATCAGTAAGGATGAGTCTGTGTGTGGGTGCGTGTAAAGACAAACACCTGATAAACTTAACATCTTCTAAAATGGATTTAGGCCTGTTTTGCTGTGTTTTTGTGCTTGTTACTACATGAGATGTATTTGTGCCTGAACAGAAAGGGTTCAGTCCTCTCTACATGGCAGCACAGGAGAATCACTTAGAGGTGGTGAAGTTCCTGCTCGAAAACGGCGCCAATCAGAGTCTCCCAACGGAGGTACGTGTCTTCTCAACCTGGCTGCTTTGATTATAAGGTTGTATGTGTTTGTCGAGACCAGCTAGAGAGATGATCCCTAAACATCAAGTGTGTTAGTGTGCTGTCACATATTTCATGAAAAATGCTCTAAGACACTGTGAAGGATTTGTTGGGAATGTGTTACATTGGAAAACAAAATTATGAAGTACTTTTGTAGATTATTGAGTCTTAAAATCTTATTTTCTTGAAACAAACAAATTAGATATAAGGGCCAAGGCTGTCATTCTCTGTTATTATGAACAGACATCTTAGATTCATTTTCTGATGAACATTTCTATGTGTCAGAGGTATTTTGCCCAACTATTTTTATAATTTGAGCAATTCTGATCACAAGACACACCAGATGGTTTGTTAAACAGAACCATCTGGGATGTCAAGAAATCCTTTGGATATTGTATCTTTCACTGTATGCGCTCATTGGAAATGTTGTAATATTCCACGTTCTCTAATTCACTTCACTCCTGCCTCTTCCTGACCTCCTTACCTCCTCTGATTTTCCATCATCTCCCCATCTCTTTCACCCTCTGGTCCGTCTCTCAGGACGGCTTCACTCCCCTGGCAGTCGCCCTCCAGCAGGGCCACGAAAACGTTGTGGCCCTCCTCATCAACTATGGTACCAAAGGCAAGGTCCGCCTCCCCGCACTGCACATCGCTGCGCGAAACGACGACACGCGCACGGCCGCTGTGCTCCTGCAGAACGACCCCAACCCTGATGTTCTCAGCAAGGTAAACACACCCACTGAGAATGAATGAACAGGTATGACTACACAAGCAGCGAAAAAAGAAGAGAGAAGAAATATGTTTTGCATGAGCACAAAAACTACAGGAATACAATCAGAATGCAACTTCCAAGAATGAAAAGAAATCATTCCAAACAATTTTTCAAAGTAAACTGTTTGGTGCTACAGCTTTTCATCAGAAGAATAATGATGGTGAATATAAAACTTTTTTTTTTAATTGAAACCTAGTATTATCAAAACTTTTGGCTTTTTTATGACTTTTGTTTCTAACTTTACATTCTGCACTGTTAGTCAACCTGTGTCACATGTAGTTCCAACCTTATTGTTTTAATAGTGCGATATGTAGATTGTGACGGTATACTTTTTGTACACTCTTTCCCATCATGTCTCGTTCTCTGTAGACTGGTTTCACACCTCTACATA
Source organism: Naso thynnoides (assembly GCA_029783665.1). Lineage (NCBI taxonomy): Eukaryota > Metazoa > Chordata > Actinopteri > Acanthuriformes > Acanthuridae > Naso > Naso thynnoides. The sequence goes on along the minus strand of JAQLOL010000011.1, from coordinate 8,737,959 downwards.
TTGCAGCCCACTATGAGAATATGAGTGTGGCACAGTTGCTGCTGAACAGAGGAGCCAATGTAAACTTCACCCCTAAGGTCAGTTCATCTCAGCTGTTGGATCAAAAAAACACATCTGAGATGACGATGTGGTTTAAATGTGGTGTTTTAAAAAAAAAAAGACTGTTATTGAGGATCCGTGAACCGTCACACCTACTCTAAACATCTGATGATTTCAATAGTTTCCATTCTATTTTTTTTCTTGCTATACTTCTCTATTTTTAAATGTTGCAAAACAGTGATGAATCTGGACTGAAACATTTTCTGACTCTTGCTCTCTAGAATGGCATCACGCCCCTTCATATAGCCTCCAGGAGGGGCAATGTGATGATGGTCAGACTACTGCTGGACAGAGGCGCACAAATTGATGCCAAAACCAAGGTAGCTTTCCGTTCAGCTCCGTTTTTGACACTTTGTCCCTAATCCATGTTTGACTCGAGTCCAATATTTATTCCCTCCATCTTCCCTTTGTTCTTTCTATGCCAGCGTCTTTTACGTCACTTAACACCTGTCTAATTCCTCTCCTGGTCTCTCTCTGTCTTTGTAGGATGAGCTGACTCCTCTTCACTGTGCAGCCAGGAATGGTCACGTTCGCATCATTGAGATCCTGCTGGAACACGGTGCTCCCATCCAGGCTAAGACCAAGGTAGATGAATTTGATAAAGCGCTGCAGAGCTGTCAGTGTGGTTGTATTTAAGCACTTACTATGATTGGGAACTCTGATTTCTTCTCTGAATCTGATTAAGTTTTAATTAGCGTACAAACCAGCTTGCTAGAAACACATACTGTACACTTTCATCCAACGCATGCTAATTTCAAAATTCCTGACACATCGTTTACTGAGCATCCCAGGTCTTAACGGGGCCTGGATCAGCTGAGAGCATCCGTGGATGTGCATACTTGGAAGTTATTATGACACAAGATTCCCTGCCAGTTGCATTATCCGCCAGTAATTTTAGCCCAATGGATTGATTACGTCCCCACTCAGACTGCTCAGTCTGCTTTTCTGAACACAAGAGACTGAATCTTTATTGACTACGTGCTTCATACAGCATTACACATGCACAAGGCTTTTTTTTGGCAGCACTGCGAAATCTATCTCCACCTCTCCTCCACCTTTTTTTCTCTCTCCCTAACTTTTCCTGCCTCTGTCTGTGTCCTGTTCATTGTCTCTTTCACAGAACGGTCTGTCCCCCATCCACATGGCAGCTCAGGGGGATCACATGGACTGCGTCAGGCAGCTACTACAGTACAACGCTGAGATTGATGATATCACACTGGACCATTTGACCCCTCTTCATGTAGCAGCCCACTGTGGTCACCATCGGATGGCCAAAGTCCTTCTGGACAAGGGGGCCAAAGCCAATGCACGTGCACTGGTAGGTTTTTATTTGTTTTGTGGTTCAAAAAGATTTTCATAGTGTTTGTCTCATGTCTGTTTACGTGAAAAATTAATGTAGCAGCCATTTATTCTAAATTCACCCTTATACAAGTGCCAAGGTTGTGCCTTATAATAAGAGATGAGTTCTTGTAATATACTAGAGCCAGACAGATATGGGATTTTGGGGGCCGATGCAGATACCTATATTAAGAGCAAGAAAATAAAAAAAATATAAATATATAATATTATCTGAATGTGGTTATCGAATACTTGTGCCCGTGATATGTGAAGGAAGCAGGATATCTCACATTTTAACAAACTTCATTCCAAACATCAGTGCACTGAACAGTAAACACTTCACTTATTAATTATTAAATAAAGGACCGCCCTCTGCTGGAAGAACAACATAAATACACCATATTAAATCACTAGTCCCTTTTTCAGGCTTTTTGACAGTTTTGATGTCAGCTTAAATCAGAGAACATATAAGCCGATACCGATACATCTGTGATAGGCCAATATCGGCCTATAATATCGGCAAACCCATATATCTGTCAGGCCCTGATAAATACACATGCAATTTACCTCTTTGAGTAATCATGCAGACAGTTTAAAGATAGAAACTTTTGTGGTATTTATGTTTGGGGTATTTAAAATTGCAAAAAAAAAGTCAGGACTGTAAACTGTATGTCAGCCTAATTTTGAACCTTTTCCTCTGTGTTTCCAGAATGGCTTCACACCTCTCCATATTGCTTGCAAGAAGAACCACATGCGGTCCATGGACCTGCTGCTTAAGCACTCTGCGTCCCTAGAAGCTGTCACAGAGGTGAGACGATGTGACCACCAGAGAACCGAGTCTGAAAATTAAAGTTTACTTCCAACTGGCTTTCATAAAAACAGTATTCATCTGTTGTTACAACTTTTATGGTTTATTTGGCATTTAGTGCTTCTTAAATGTAGAGATGTTCTGACACGATTTTTTCCTTCCTGATACCAATTCTTATACCCAAACTTGCAAATTGACCAATACCGAGCACCAATCCCATACCAGTACATAAAAGACGATTCCTTACACGT
>JAQLOL010000011.1:8701382-8733139 GCA_029783665.1 Naso thynnoides | reverse complement strand
GCACCAGACAAAAAAATGATAGCTTTCCTGTTTATGGTAGATATATATCTTGTGGGTTTATTTATTTCCTCAACGAGCCTATGAGCTGGATTACCCGCTTAACTGCTGCTAATGGATCACACGTTTGTTGTGTTGAAGTGCATAAGCTGTAAGGAACATTTTATCAGTGTCCTAGCTGTGTTCATTTCAGCTCAGCGGAGTGCGGAGGTGCCTATGAGGGAAGAAGGAGGAGTAATTTACCAACACAGACCGTTTTGAGAGAAAGCAGAAAATTAAAGGAAGAGAGAGGCCACAAGTCGCAGTTTTCTGAAGATCTACAGACTTTACTGTTCAGTCAGTTGTGTTTAGCTGCTCCAAGGGAGTCCAAAATCAAATGAACCACCTGAAAATGAATAAACTAGCTCTCCTGTAATGTTATCAATTTTCCTGTTTAAAACAGACAATGTCGTCTTTCTGCTTGTGTCCAGGATGACCAGACACCCCTACACTGTGCAGCTCGCATGGGCCACAAGGAGCTGGTCAAGCTGCTCCTTGAGCACAAGGCCAACCCCGACTCAGCTACAACTGCAGGACACACACCCTTACACATCTCTGCACGTGAGGGACACATCCACACTATTCGAATCTTGTTGGACGCTGGTGCACAGCAGACCAAGATGACAAAGGTAGAGTAGCAGCCATGACACCAAAAACAGCAAGAAAATGAGACATCACACTAGTGAAGGCAAACATGGGTTCACCAATTTCTTCAGCACATCCACCGACGTGTGACAAAACTTTGCCTCACTGCAACCTATGGTCAATTCAGAAGTCCATCACTCTATATTTTTCACAATACGCATGATCAATTAACATTTACATCTCCATAAATCTTCATTCAAATGCTACCAAACTCGTCAGACACATTCTTTCAATGCTAGATGTCAACTGTTTCAAAGTGACTGTGTTTACATGGGCTGCAATAATCCGACTAATGATGTTATTCCAAATAAGACAATAATTTGATTAAGGTGTTCACATGATCATATTCCCATGTACATGTTACAGAGCATAGTCTGATGAATGACTCACAAGATGCACGCCCACTCCACATCATATGTCCAATGTTCTTGCAGGATTTGACCTGGAACCACAAGTTGAACAACAACAACAACACAGCAGTCGTACACGCTGCTACCGCTTCGCCTTTTGAGTTCTTATTTTCTAATTTTCCAAAAACTTCAAGCTGTTTTTTTCACAGTCGTAATACTATGTGCATATAGACGCAGGCAGACTTCTCTTTAACGGTGCTGTCAGTCATCTTTTCTTCTAAAGCTAGCTGTAAACTTGCTGCCGGAATCTAGAGTATGCACCGAAAACTATGTGTTGCTGTTGTGACTTAGAGGGGGCGTGACTTAAGCACACTATTAGTAATATTAGCATCTTCTAAACAACATCTTCTTTTGCTTTTTTGTCTGTTTCTTTCTTTCTTTTGAGCAGAAAGGCTTTACTCCTCTCCATGTGGCCTCTAAATATGGGAAGGTGGACGTGGCTGAGCTCCTCCTGGAGAGAGGAGCCAACCCCAATGCAGCTGGCAAGGTGAGGCAATCTGTGCTCCCTGAAGTACAAAAGCAATAAAGCACGCTTTCCAAGGCTGTGAGCAGCCTACAAAGAGACAATATATCATGGTGTGTGTTTCATATATACATGTGTCTGTGTGTTTTTGTCGTGTTTATGGGTTTATATATGTGGAAACGTGTATGTGTGTGTGTGTGTGTTTAACAGAACGGTCTGACACCCCTTCATGTGGCAGTCCATCACAACAACCTGGATGTTGTTAAACTCCTGGTCAGCAAGGGAGGATCAGCACACAGCACTGCCCGAGTAAGATGCTCATATATGTGTGTGTGTACATACTCACACAGGCGAGCCAACGCAGCACACTAACCCCTCGCTGACACACACACCAAAACAAATAATACTTACACACACAGTAAGTAACATGACAATATTTGTGCACTGAAGCACTGTCTCAAGACAACGTTTAAGTTTTTAATCTAAAATTACACTTTCACGGTGTTAATAAAAGCCCTGCTCAGTGTTCTGTGTATCTGTATGTCCTTGTTTTTCTCGCCACAGAATGGCTACACTCCCCTGCACATAGCGGCCAAGCAGAACCAGATGGAGGTGGCCAGTTGTCTGCTGCAGAATGGGGCAACGCCTAATGCCGAGTCCCTCCAAGGCATCACGCCCCTACACCTGGCTTCACAGGAGGGGCGGCCCGACATTGTGGCCCTTCTCATCTCCAAACAGGCCAACGTGAATCTTGGAAACAAGGTATAGTGTTAGAATGGAGTGGAATTGAAAATTCATTGCTTTTCTTCTTCAAAGATATATATATATATATATATATATATATATATTTATATATTTAATTGTGTGGTTATCAGACTTTTAAAATCCAATAAAATAAATATACCTTGAAAATGTTCTCTTAAAAAGATTTATTGCTAAGTCTCCTGTCCATTCTCTCTGTCTTTCAGAATGGATTGACCCCTCTGCATCTTGTGGCTCAGGAAGGTCACGTAGGAATCGCTGACACATTAGTGAAACAAGGAGCCTCCATTTACGCTGCCTCACGGGTAAGTTACACCACCTCCACAGGTACACAGAATGATACAGAAAAGGTATTATTGGCTGACATGAGCCAAAGCCTCTCTCTCTCTGCGGCCTTGTGTAACTCCGCTAAGCCCGTCCCACTAAGATGCTCAATTTCGGCAGTAGGGGGAGGGGCTGTGTGGTTACTGCAAAACTTAATGCTTTCTAGGGCTCACTCATCAAAATGCCTTTTGAAAAGCAGCTAAGATGCCGTTTAGTAGAGGAATGAGAGGATGGTCCAGACGTCCTTTTACATCTGCCTCAGCATCATTTTGCATCAGCAGAGGGGCAAGAGAAGTCAGAGGACCTGATGCATCTTGGGGGGTCATTATTTTATCCGTCACCCCATCCTCTTACAATATATTCTGCAGCAGCTAATAGAAACGCTCTCTGAAAAGTGATTGGCCAAAGTTTCCTGTCACAGGCAAGATTTTCTAAAGCCTAGAAAAGCAGATCTGAGAGAGAGTGCAGTAGCAGAATGTTTTTTCTCTCTGAGAGCCTGAATTCAGGAGTGACCCACAGGATTATTGAATCAGATGGGTCAGACCTAAGTTATGGTGCTGTCAAAGTCATTCAGCTTCTCTGTTACTGATAAATTAAATACATCAGAGTTTGAGGTTCACAATGTGAAAATGTTTTGATTACAAAACTAAATCTTGTCAGGTAAAAGGGCTCAAAAACACAAAGTATATCTGGAAAAAAGCAGTTGATAGAAGAATTAAAATTCAAATATATTTATATCAAATAAATACAGTATCCAATAGTAACATGTATTTTATAGGTGGAGGTGATGAATCTTTTCAGTTAACGCCTATTTTTTTGACTTGTTAAATTTTTTTGCTGCTTTTCAAGAGTTTTGCGTGCTCACATTTGTGTTTTACATCAGATCGAAGTTGTCTATAAGGCGGTATTAATATAGCCACCAGGCAACAACCAGCTGTCTCTCTTTCCTTGTCCCAGATGGGCTACACACCCCTTCATGTGGCCTGTCACTATGGCAACATCAAGATGGTGAAGTTCCTCCTGCAGCAGCAAGCCCATGTGAACTGCAAAACGAGGGTAAACTACAGTCCATCTGTGTCGCCTGAGCATATATGACTTCTGCTGTGTGCTGTGTTTTTGTTTACTTGTTGATCCTCGCTTAGTATTGAAACTATCGTACACCGTTAACTTCCAGCAATTTGCTAACCAATATGAGCAGATTTGTTACAACACCACTGGTAAAGGCACCGGCGGCAAACGTCATAGATGGAAATTCTGCCGTCTTTGTGTTTTTTTCTTTTGTGTGACCTCCGTCTCTCATTTTGCTCCAGATGGGCTACACCCCTCTGCACCAGGCGGCTCAGCAGGGCCACACCGATATTGTCACCCTGTTGTTGAAACACGGAGCCCAGCCCAACGAGATCACATCGGTAAGGGACGCCTTCAGGAGTTCTTCACCCTGTTTCGATCCTTTAACACTGGACGCTCCCTCTGTACTGTACACGCACACTGATTTCTCTGGGGAAACACGACATGTGTCCTACATAATTCTGTGTCCTACAGATGACGTGAAAACAAATTCACAAAGGACTCTGAAGGCATCCTTCCCAGATGATTCCTACTAACGTGATGCAACCGGTGGACGGACACAATTAAATAGCAGTTCAATCACAACCAATACACGTGTCAAGTTTACTGGGTAACTGTCATAACCATCAATGAAACGATCTGCAAAGGTCCTGGAAAAGTTGACAGGGCCCAGTTAATAAGAGCAACACAACCAGACAGATACAACAGAATGTTATGTTTAACACATTCTACATATTAGAAAAGGTGAATATATCATATTTAGATCAACCGTGCTCTTAAATACCTTGTGTTTCATGTCCTGGAGGTTTTTCACCCTTCATTCCTATACAGATGTTACTGTACTATATTTATACAGGGTGTATACATTTACCTGTTGACATTCAGTATATTTTCTCACTGATGAATCCCTTATGAAAAGGTTTTTGCCTTATACTAGCTACAAGAACTCAAAACGATTACGTATTTGAATTTTTCTGGCCGCCAACGGTCCACATGTTACATGTCCCACATTCTTTAATAGGGCCTTTGATATGTATTATTTTGCAATCTGTTGGTTTGAACATCAGCGTAGTTTTTCCCCTGAAAAACGATGTACAACATACTTGCATTAATTTGCATTTTGAGTTTATGTTCTGTATATTTATTCATTTTGAGTTTCCTGGCTGCGTTGAACTAGAAGGTTTATCATAAGACATCATCTGCCAAAATGACAGATGCTGTTAAAGTCCCTACAAGGAACTTTTAACTGGTTACGAAGCAGTATGAATTTAACATTGATGACTCTATGGTATGGTGCAAATAGGTGGCGTGTTTCTTTCACTTTCCTTTTAAAACAAATGCTCACACTAGACTAGATCTTTGCAACAGTAAGCGGTACCGCTTTTGTCTACACGAGGCGCTACAATCAACACAAAATGAAAGTTCCTTGGTGGGGCTTTAAAGTGTACTCCTTTAAAGAATCCTTTTTAGAGAAAGAATGGAAATAAATTTCGATGGAAACATTTTGCCTGATGTTTCTCATCTTTCTCTGTATAGAACGGGACGTCTCCCCTGGGTATTGCTAAGCGCTTGGGTTACATCTCTGTCATTGATGTGCTGAAACTGGTTACCGAGGAGTCGGTCTCCACGGTGAGCAACACATCATGCTTGGTTCTCATGGTGACACCAACATGCAAAGAAGTGGCCTTGGCGTACTGTGACTCAGATGTTCAGTCAAATAACAGTCTTTTGTGATCAGGTTCACTTTCCTTACCTGCATTTTCCTTCTATCCTCTATCTCTGTTTCACTTCTTCTGCATTGCTCTCTTTCTTGCATCCTCCTCCTCCTCCGCACAGATCACTACAGAGAAGCATCGGATGAGTTTTCCTGAGACAGTTGATGAGATTTTGGATGTTTCAGAGGATGAAGGCAGGCTTTTAAATGTGATAGTGTCAAACAAGTCAACTGTAGGGCTTTGCTAAATATTTTTCAGCTCTGACTTGTTATTTTGGTAGAAGACGACTACGCGTTTGACTTTTAACATGTCCGAGTACCACCATGTAGTTAAATGTACGGAAGCTGAAAGTGGCCACGGTCGCTACTATAATTTTTCATTCTGTTATCCTGAGATCACATGAAAATCATTTTGTTATCCTGGGATAACAAGGCCCGTTTTCCTGTGATAACGGGGAAGCTCACCTGATAATTTATCAGGTGAGCTTTCATCACGTGATCGAAAGCGAGTGTGTGGTTCATGATCACACAGATTCGGCCCTTCACGATCACTGCCAGCAGCGTCGCTGAAGTGTGATCGCCTGTAAAGCTTCAGCCGGGCTCGTCTTCTCCTTAAATGACGAGTGTTGATCTGAATGTTATCTCAAACAGAAAGACACAGTGCAATTTCTGCCGGTGTTAGACATTGACTGAAGTCCATTCTGATGGGTTGATCAATAGATTCTCAGTTTTGTGACATTTTCAGCAAGGCTACTTTCAGGTGTCAAGGTGTCATCTGCATGCTGGCGCTGTGGTGGCCCTCCAGATCTCTGATAAAAAAGTCAGCAAAGAGTAAACAACGAGCTTCTTTCATCCCGTTATCGCATTATAACGAAATGATTTTTTCCATGATCTCAAGATAACAGAATGAAAAAAGATAGTAGCGACCACGGCCGCTCTCGGCTTCCGTATAAATGTTGTGAGAATGTTTTTAACACTCTTTTCCATTTGTTTTGTAGGGGTTGCCCAGCTAACCTTAGGTAGGATTGTGTCTGTTTCTCTGCCTTGTCCGGTCCGGTGGCTCGTAAACTTGTGCCTTCATTGCAGTCGCACTGTCTCATTTTCTCTGTGTGTCACTAATCGTCTTTTTTTGATCAGTTCCTCTGACTCTGCTCTCAAATCCAGCCCTGTTCGCTCTTCTCCGTCTTTGTCTCCTCTGTCTTTTTTCTCTCCCCTCTTCCTCTTGCTCTGAGATTTATTTTAGAAAAATGTGTCGGTTTTTCATCAGCATGTAGTCACGACATTTTCCTTTGACCAGCGTTTAATAAACATCTGTTCGTGGACCCATTATTGACCGAACTCCAGCATTCAAAAGACAAACAGCTCCCTTTCCGTTCCCGCCATTATGAAAATAAGCGCTCCTACCATTCACTGCCTAATTGATCAATAAGCTGATTACGCACATGCTGTGTCCCAGGCAGCTGTGATGCTCTCCTGCAAACAGCACGCAGAGCTGCTGTGTAAAGAAATTTAGGATTTAATTCAAATGAATGTCATTTTTTTACATGCAAGCTCTTTCTTTAATCGGTTTTGTTCTTGTTCTTATTTAATTGTTCTGCTTCTTCTTCTTCTTTAGCATTTTCTGTCTACCTGTGCAGCTTGTAATATTGAATGTTTGTTTGTCTGTACACGGCTCTGCTTTGTGAAGTGGTTTATTGTCTCCTCTGGTTGTTCTGATTATATTTTAGTATCATTCCTCCTTAATAATTGAGGTATTTTCTCCTACACAGAAACAACCATCACCACATGTGATTTCATCTTTAATGGGCATGCTCACTAAAAACGCTGTCACCAGGTGCCTTGCAGTTTGCCGTCCATGCAGTGTCCTGAACTGTGTGATATTCAGTGTCTTACCGATCCTCTTCTTTCACTCCTTTGGTTTCCATCGGCTCTGATTGTTGTTGGTTTGACTCCATTGCTTTGACTAAAAATATTTCAGACTGCATTGTGGCCATTTTTTCTGTGGTTTCATGAAGGCGAAGGGATGGGAAGGTGGTGTTATGGTTACTTCTTACCTTTATGAAGAGAGACCCAAGTGACATTATTTTGATTTAACTGGAGGTCAAGATACTTTAGGTAACAAGTCAAAAGTCATTGGGGAAAAAAAAAGATGAATTCCATTGGCAGATTTTTGTACATTTCACAACAGAGTGGATGATTTGAGAGTTGAGATCAGCATCATTTTGCCCTGTTTTCCACTTGGTCTCACCCTTTTCTCTCCTAATTCTTTATGTGCAACCTCTTCCTGTCACGAGTTTTCGTTTTTTCCTCGTTTCCCCTCTTCTACCTGTCTTACCTCTTTATTTTGCCCGCAGGAGACGAGCTGCTTGGGATGGATGGAGCACGCTATCTGAAGCTTGATGACTTCAAGGACCAGGACGATGACTTCCTCTCCCCAAAGAAAACCCTCAGAGACTTCGAGGGTGGCATGGGAACCACGTAAGTCACTGTGTGCTCACGCTTTGCGTTTGCATGGTCGGGTAAATGGAGGATCTGCAGGTGACCGTTGAAACAGACTTTTTAGTTGCTTGTTTATTGGTCTCTTGTCTTTCATTATTCTTTCTCCCTCCCCAACAGGCCATATTCTCCGGCTATTCCCAGGATCCCTTGCGTGTCCCCAGAGACTGTACTGCTGGATCAGGTAGGCTTAACTCATGGTGCTGAGACTGTTATTACATTCTGTAGGCATTTGTGTCCTTATCCATTTGAGACAGATGTTAATCTCTGACAGTCAATATACATTATCGAAGAGCACTGTGGCATTTACTTTTATCTCTTCTTTTTGCCTCTCTTTTCATTATCCTTCTTTTCTCGCACTTCTTTCATTGTGCTGTATTTTTGTTAGCGCCTCCTCTCTCTCTCTCCTATCGTTCCCCACAGCTTTTATCTGTCTCTTAATCATTTCAGTGGTGGTCATTTTACTGCCTCTCAGTTTTTCACTGACTGTCTCTTTCTCTCTCTCTCTCTCTCTCTCTGACTTCAGCACACCCCCGTCCCCCTGCCAAAGGAGTATGATGAAGACTCTCTCATCCCGAGCAGTCCGGCTACTGAGACTTCAGACAACGTCAGCCCTGTGGCGAGTCCCATTCACACTGGGTCAGCTAATACAACATTTTGCTGAGTGGCAGTCCTCTTTCTTATTTAACTCAAATTAAAATACGTCATGGACTGATGCTGCTTGTCAAGCTCGTTACATGGAGGAGATATTGCCAGACTCTATGATATTGTTAAAATGCTAATGTATATTATGCCCGGGCAGCTTGCCTCGCACGTCACACAGTTTCCTTACTACACTGAATAGGAATTAAATGCATCATATATAATAACATCAAACACTTTCATATCAAGGAGAATTTTCAAAGGAAAACTCTACAAAGACAGCAGCGCTGCGTGTTTGAACAACAACAGCGAGCGAGATGCAGCAGATCGGCAACGAAGACGCGCTGCAGAGGCAGACGGAGGATGTGTGTCCTGGGCGTTTGAAATCCCGTGCACACAGTGAAGATGGAATAACGGGGAAAATATTTTAAAAAACAAAGAAAGCAGAATGTTCACTCACTGTATAGTGTGTGACAGACAAGACTCTTTTGATTAGATCGGATTGCTATGTTAGTCTTACTTGTAATTTTGTTTGGAAAAAAAATAAAGATTTCCAAAGGGAGAACTTGTGCTCGCAAACCCCAGTCAGTGAAAGTGCTGCACAACTGCTGAATCATCCCTCATCTGTTATGATCACTGATCTTATGATGTCCCAGACATCAAAGCGTCACTGATGAAGATAAGCTGCCGCAGCTGAACCACAGGCACTCCACCCACCAGCCTACTTCTTATGAATGTCAAAAATAATCAGTAATTCCTTTTTTTTCCCTGTTAAATTTAAGCCATGATTCATACAGTAAACAGACACATTTTGGTAACTAGAGGATCAAAAACTTCTTCAACTGTCCCTGTGTTGTTCATGTGCAGAACATGTGAAAGTAAAGTATTCAGGTTTCATAGTGTTAGAGGAAAGTCTGAGTTTGCCGAGTCATAATTAATGCACAGCACAATGAGTCAGCTTTTGAAAAGTAGATTATAAAGTTGAAGGTGTTGAGGGAAAGAGTCATCCTGCCTCTCTGTCTCTCTCACACACACACACACACATACACACACACAAAAAGCTGCCTGTCTAATGCAACATCAAACAGCATGGGGCTCCTTTTGAAATCTTTTTATGTCATTCTTGCTGCACCTCGTGGACGCTCCAGATGGCCTGTCCTCCCTCTGCCATATTGAGATAATCAAATGAAAAAGGCACCCTCATAGTGAACTGGTGTCTCGTTTATGAATCACTCAGACAGAGACCAGCTTCATTCATAACACTGCTAAAAAAAAAAAAAACACAACAGCTTTCCTGTCTCATTCAGTGAGAGGAAAAGGCCCAGTCCTGGCTGCATCTTAAAATAATCCCACAAAGTTCAGAGATGATTTCCATTCAGTCTTCGTATCACTGTTTGTCTCTCAGCTTCCTGGTGAGTTTCATGGTGGACGCCCGAGGAGGCTCCATGCGAGGCAGCAGGCACCACGGCCTGCGAGTCATCATTCCTCCTCGTACCTGCACTGCCCCAACGCGCATCACCTGCCGTCTGGTCAAACCCCAGAAACTGACCACACCTCCTCCGCTGGTGGAGGGGGAGGGGCTAGCAAGCCGTATCATCTCCCTAGGGCCATCCAGTATGCAGTTCGTTGGGTGAGTCAGCGCTGTCTTTGTTTTGTATACTGTATTTGGTCAACTTTAAAGGAGAAGTTTCTTTTTTTGCACATTAAGCCCTATAATAAGGATATTTAACAGCATATGAGAAGTTCTACAGCATACTTATAATGAACAAAACAGTTGACATGAGAAATTTGCTGAATGTTTAGTGGTGTCCTCTGACACTAAAACAAGAAGTTAAACATTGATGTATACCCGGGAACGGATCTTTCAGCTGCTTCACAAAACGAACAAACAGCTGTTTCCTGGTTATATGCTGTTGTTTAACTTTATGTTCTAGTGTCAGTACATGAGAGGACACCGCTAAACATTCGGTGAGTGTCACGTCTTTTAAAACGAGCGTTTATTGTGAGTTTTGAAGGATTGGCTGAGTACACATCGAGTACTCCTTCGATAATTTTTAACTGTTTCCAGTAAGTGATGGAATCGGCAACGAGCTCCAGCTCTCAGAACTGCACCGTTTATCATAATAATGACGCAGAACATTGTGTATGATCAGAAATAATTTTATTATAAGGATTCTTGTGCAATAAAAACAAACTTCTCCTTTAAAATGAGTGAGTTCATGTAAAAATTACTTGTCATGTACAGTTTTGTGTGTGTGTGTGTGTGTGTGTTTGCCCATATGTGCTTTTATTTTTGCAGCATGTGGCCGTGTCTTGATGTCTAAAAAAATATGACATAGCAATCAGCAATAGCAATAAAAGATGGTTAAACTAGTAATAATAATTTGCTGTGTCTTGTGTCATTTAAAAGTAAATCACAAGCTAATCAATGTTATTTTTGTACTTTATTTTTTGCGTTTTAAACTAATCCCTGATACGAGCCTGATTCAAAGCCAGATTTTAACGCAGGTTTTCTCTGTTTCTTTCACAGACCTGTAATAGTGGAAATCCCGCACTTTGCCTCGCTGGGCCGAGGGGACCGGGAGCTTGTGGTCCTCCGCAGTGAAAATGGCTCCATCTGGAAGGAACATCGCAACCGCTACGGCGATGAAGTGCTGGAAACTATTCTGAATGGCATGGATGAAGGTGAGTGTCGGGGAAATGAACGGTTGTTGGTGAGACATTGCACAGTTGCAGATGCATCAATCCTAATCTTGATTTATGAGCCCGGTGTTGTAAAACAAGGGCACCGAGAGAGGATACTTTTTCATGGGAGGGTTGTCTAAGCAGTGACACAGCAGTACACTTTCTCTCACCTGGACACAAAGACACGAACACCTTACCTTTTCCTCCCCACTCCATCCATGTTTATTTAGACTTGGAGAGTCAAGATGAGCTGGAGAAGAAGAGAATCCGTCGGATCATCTCCACCGACTTCCCCCTCTACTTCGCAGTGGTGTCCCGCATTCAGCAGGAAAGCGATCTGATTGGTCCAGAGGGTGGGCGGCTGACCAGTAAGCTGGTGCCCCATGTTGAGGCCATCTTCCCAGAGACAGCCGTTACAAAGAGAGTGAGACTGGGACTGCAGGTAAGGAGAGAAGTCTGAAACTGGGACTAAGACGCAGTAAAGGAAAAGAGACATGAGCGAGCAGGATGGATGAAGAGGGAATTACTTATTTGAAAACATGAGGTCGATCTAAGGCAGATCTTTTCATAATTTCTCAGTTGTTGGTTACATCACTTCAACAGCAGAGACAATCTGGTGCTGTTCAGAAATCACTGAGGACAGATGTTTGAAATTGTAAAACAGCAGACTGTCAGCCTGTGGCTCAGTGGTCTGTGCCAACATGTTTACCTGTGCTGTTGCTGTTGTGCTGCTTCAGTTACGTTAAGTTGAGATTTGACAGATTTCACAGCCTGAACTCGATGTTCTGTCTATTTGACAAATGAGCTTGAATATGTAGGAGCAGTGCATCGTCGCTGAGACTAAATGTGTAGGCTGTACTGTTGACTGCAAACAGCTGCTTTATTATTACACCGCGTCCTAACTGAATGCAATTAGAGTGAGCGTCAGCGACAAAATAAAACTAATTGCATTGTTTTCTACTGGAGTGTTAAACATGGCCGTCGGTGAGGCAGCACACTGGTTTGAGTTGAACTTTTGTCAGACGCCCTGTTTCTAGTTTTTCCGATCAGTCGCACTGAAAGCACCGCATCATGTACAAGGAGCAGTTGTTTCATAAAGCTAAAATCAAGAGTTGTCTGTATTAAAACTGTCATAAGTTTAAAGCTACTTAAATTTCATGTATAACAGTAAACGTTCATGACTGTCAGCACAAAGTTCACACTTTAAATTTCGGCTAAAGTGCTTCATCATGGTTGTGTTGTCGTTGTTTGATCCCATTTTACTGAAAGGACTGGCAGGATGAACAAAAAAAAACTCGCAACACATTTTTATTTGAATGTTGGTAAACTTGATTGGTGCATGAAAGTATGTGACATCACCTTTTTTCAACTAAGGCCCGCCCACATCAAGACGGCAAGAAAAGTAAAAGTCAAAAACGGAAATCTCTGGTGAAATAAGCAGAACTGTTTGTTTCTGAGGTTGGCACAGAATTGTGTTTGCATACTGGAGCCCATCTCAGGTAAACAAAACACTGCCTGAGAAAATAGGTTTTCTAAGCCTTAATGATTCTATATGACATACAGTTTATATCACATCACATATACTGTTGCCAAGATCTCGGAAAAATGACCTGAGGAGAATGTCAGCCTGTCGTATCATACTGCATCGTTTCTAAATTAGTATTTACAACATGTGGTGTCTGTCCTGCCAAACTGGAGCTTTTGGCAAACGTGTGTCCGCCTGTCACTCATCCAAACCTCCACAGACACATATGGACAACACTCATGCTGACTGTCTTTTTTTTTTTTTTTTTTTTTTATGCAAACCCTCCACTTGGTTCTGTTCTGCATGACAGAATGATTACAACAGATCATCGGTTTTCACATTTCAGGGTTTCTGGGTCACTTCGATGCACTTTGTTTACATTTTCTGTCTAATTTGTCACAGCACTGATGCAGTTTAAGGAAATTGCATGTGTTTTTGCTTTGCCTTATGCTGCTCTGTTTATGTTTTCCTTTTATCCAGCCATTCATCACTCCTCAGTTCCCTGATTTAAGTTGTGAACCATACTGACCAAGCTGATGCGCTGATCCGAGCTGGGTCAGGTGTGAAATATGAAATGTTTGCATGTGTGAGTATGGCTGTGAGTTTGATGTTTCAGTGTTTTTGAATCCTTCACTTTTCTTCTTTTCTCTGCCTGTGTACTCTCCCTCCGGATCACCTGTACACCTCCTTTTAGCTTTTACGTTGTGTTTGTGCTTGAGTTTTACATATTCTGTGTATCCAGCTGCCTTCAGCTCCAGCAGCTTCTTGACTGTTTGTCCTGACATCCTCCTTTTCTAATCATCTTTTTCCCTCAGGCACAGCCAATTCCTGACGAGCTGCTGACTCGGCAGCTTGGTAACCAGGCGACCTTCAGCCCAGTGGTTACCATCGAGCCACGCCGACGCAAATTTCACCGTCCAATCGGGTTGCGCATCCCTTTGCCACCATCCTGGAGGGAGAGTCCTCGAGATGCTGGGGAGGGCGACACAACGAGCTTGCGCCTCCTCTGCAGTGTCATTGGTAAGACGAATCAAAACGACAAGAAGCTTGCAAACTTTCTTTTAAAAAGTGATGACTTTTAAAAACTGTTGTAATTTTTTGGGATGTTCCTATGACATAAAACGTGTCATAAAAATATGAGCATCTGTTACCTTGGTTATCAGAGCTTGAATGACACAGTGTGGTTGTTGTGTGTCAGGTGGCACAGCACCAGCTCAGTGGGAGGACATCACTGGAACAACCAAGCTGATGTATGCCAACAACTGTGCAAACTTTACCACCAATGTTTCTGCAAGGTGAGCAAATTCTTCACAAGTCAGTTTTCCTGCCCAGCTCTTGAACACTTCTGAATATTAATCATGTTTCTATTTTCGGCTTTCAACCCTTACTTTTCTCCTCCATATCCAGATTCTGGCTGGCAGACTGTCCTCGCACAGCGGAGGCAGTGACCTTTGCCAATTTGCTGTACCGGGAGCTGATGTCTGTTCCATATATGGCCAAGTTTGTTATTTTTGCCAAAATGAACGAAGCACGTGAAGGACGCTTGCGTTGTTACTGCATGACAGATGATAAGATGGACAAAACGCTGGAGCTGCATGAAAATTTCACCGAAGTTGCCCGCAGTCGAGACATTGAGGTCAGCACTGAGGCAAAGTTTACAGTCCAAGAAAAGTGTTCCGGAAAGCAAATAATATAAATTAAATTGTGGCGGCTCAATTATTGCTGGCATCGCTCCCAAAGCACCCTCATCCTGAGAGTCAGAATTATGCGAGTCGAGTTTTCTTCCGTAAAGAGGAGTAATAGTTTGTGTCCTAGGTATTGATTTATAGTAGCGTTGATGACGGAGATTGGTAGTGATATTTAAAAAAAAGAAAAATTGATATTGTGATATCAATACACATGAATTCTGTGCAAATAAGACAGTACCACTGAAAATTTCCATTTTCCTTTCCCATAGTAGGTGGCAGTAATGTAGTAGTTATGGTTGCAACTCCCTGTCCACCTTCCTACACTCATATTTTGAGTTTAATTCATTGGCAAAAGAGAGACAAAACACACAATAAATAAAGCTAAAAGTGAATTTGACTGATCAGTTTTTTCTTTCTTAAAAAAAGAAATAAATTAAAATATCAATATCTTTATAGTGAATTCTTTAGGCTGTGATAATCGTGTATGTGATGATGTGAAAACCCTTATCCACAGCTGGCTGTTTCACAACGGTCACATACTCGTCAGATTCTCTTGCTGTTTTGATTCATCCTGATTTTCCTGTAATATTTTGTGAAACTCCCTCTCTGCAGCTGATGGAGGGCATGCCGCTGCACCTCGAGTGTTCCGGGAACCTGGTGCCCATCAGGAAGGCCACCCAGCAGCCTCGCAGCTTCAGCTTCCAGGCCTTCAGAGATAACAGGCTGCCTGTCTCTGTCAAGGTCTGTCTCTACCTGACTGTTCATATGCTCGCTTCTCACTCGCTACATATTCATACTGTACTGTGGTCTTGTTTGTGCAGTTGTTGGATTCAGTGTGTCAAAGATCCCCTTGTCAGTTAATCAGTTTCCCTCCTGAGCACCCACCGGCTGATCACCCAGACAAGCTGCTCACATGATAGTTTTTGTGTGTTTGCTCTCCACTGTCAGTAACTGTCAGCCAGTCTTTCATTTCTCTCACTGTAGGCATGGAAAAGTTTGAATAACTGAACCACAATGTGTTCTCCCTGCACTCAAGAACCACGACAACAATAAGATGAAAACTACATCTAAGAAAAGAGAAATTAAAATAGAGGCACAATCTTACCGAAATGCCAGGGACACACATCTTGCGTCTACACGCTGCAGAGGCAGAAAATTCCTCTTTATATGAAAGTGTTTGATGTTATTATATATGATGCATTTTATTTGTATATTGTTCAGACAGAAAACCACGTGCTAAGTTAAGGGGGTGTGCAAGGCAAGCTGCAGCTCGATCTGCTGCGAGGATGAAACCCCAAGTTTATTACCTCTGATCTGTCACTTTCTGACCGAACAGCCTCGTAGAAATTACACTTCACAATTCTTCATATTATAAATTCACGAAATTTGTTAAAGCAAATCATTTGCTGCTTTTAAAGTCATTATATTAAGCAGAGTTCTGTTCCTGTTCAGGCACTGCAAGTGTGTCTCCACTCCAGGCTGGTACCATGTGCACCGTGTCGTTAGATAAAGTCAGCCAAAGTCTGTGATCAATCTAAACTGAAAAGCACAACTTAAGTTCACTGAGTGGGTCTCCGGTTTGACTGTCATTTGTCCTAAAATACAAATACTGTTTTACACGTTAAGATCCTTCAAATGCCTTACGATTAAATCTTTAGATGCAGGGATTCTCTGCACATACACGCTTGTTAGACGTTTTATTTTGAAAGACACACTGGAAATGTTGAAACTACAGTGAATGTTGCTGGTATGATGTCAACAGGTTATTTCTCGGTCTATTTTAGCAGAAAGCCGCACGTGTCGAGCCTGAGCTGAAACGAGCCTGAGCGGAAGTGTGGCGTCGTTGCCAGCGTGCATCAGACGTCCGTATCCGGCGTGCTGTGTGGCTGCTCTAATCTGTTCTAATGGGCGCCACAAAAATGAGCAGACGTGCTGCCGACACAGACGTGACACAGACGCAGGATGTGTGTCCTTGGCGTAACGGTCTAATAGTAAAGTTAAAGAATATCTAATTGTCACTTTATATTCATACAGTATGTAGGTATATCAATAAAGAAATCATCGATAATTTTAACAAATTGTTTTTCGATCTGTATGTGTCTTTACTAGACACACACTGTGTTTTCATGTGATTGTCAGGCAAATTTGAGAGAAAAAAAACTTTTCAAGTGTCACAAAAAAAAAATTCTGCCTCCATAATTTATTTTTGAGCAACTAAGCTACACAAAGTATAGTTTCGTCAGAAGTTGGTGTTATGGGCTGTGCTACCACTGCTTTAATAAACAAAAATAAGAGAGCAGCTAAAAAACCAGTAATGTGTTGGCATCCGCCAGTGGAAACAGCTGATGATCGGTCATGTGAGTTAAATGCTCACTAAGTCAGAACTTGTTCGAAAAAAGCCCCCAATTAGCCCATAAACTTTTTTGCTAAAAGGGCGAAAACCGCCTTCACTAAGCGTAATATTATTTAAACTTTGCTGTTCATAAATTTTTCTGATGCAGTACTTTAAAATGCGTTGAAATATTTTGATAGACACGTGGTTAGTCTTTCCTTCTTTATTCGTTCATCTAAACAAATGAGAAGTAAAACCAAATTTCTCTCAGAGTTTTTGGCTTTTTTCCAGTTCGATTTCACTCAAAATTTTTTCAATGACTGATCTTGAAAGCCTCCCAAATAGGTAACGGTACTCTGTTTTTAAGTGTCTCTCTGGTCACAGATGCATCGCTGTAAATTTCCTTCCTTCTGATCATAATCAGCATTTTTGTCCTTCTGTATTCTCATGATGTTGCCAAAGTCTCCTCTCCTGCACGGACTTGACTCGTTTCATACTGTGTGTCTTTTCTTGTCTGTCTTGTAATCATATTTATGTAATTTTCTATTAAATCTTCATTGTTCTTTTTGTTTGGTAATGTGTCAGTGTGACACATGCTACTGTTCACTATCAGCTAGACAAATACTGTGATGAATTTCCTTTTATTATGGTGTGGCCAAGCAAAAAACAACTCTCAGTCTACCAGCCGACTCTCATGGGTAAATGTTTGCACGTCCTGTGACTCCCTCACTTTCTTTGCCTGCCTTCCTATCTTGCGGCCTTGCCTGTCTGTACGTGTCTGTCTCACTGTCTCTCTTTCTCTCTCTCACGGTCACTCTGTAACTGTCTGGTCTGACAGACGTCCAGGTAAAATGTGCAGGTAAATCTCTCTCTCTCGCCTGCCTGTGGACTGCTTCCATCCCTGTTTCCCCTGCTTCTCGTCCCATGTTACTGCGCCACCTGCTCGAGGCACTGTGGAGGGATCTAATACCTGTTTTGATCTGTTTTTCTTCCTCTTTCTCTCTCTGCTCTTTTATTCTCTCTCTTTCTCATGTTCTTTCCTTCCTCCTTTGTCCACTTGTCTCTCTTCCATTCCTCTTTCTGACTCCCTCTCTGGCCTCCATTTTCTTCCCTCCATATTCTTTCTCTTCTTCTCTCTATCTGGCTTGACTTTACACTAGGTCAGAGATAGTAACAAGGATGCTGTTGGATTTTTATCCTTTCTTCGAAAGTGCACCAAGTACGAAGACACACAGCATGTACTGTGTAACCTTAACATAACCATGCCACCCTGTGTCAAGGTAAGGAATTGCTTATAAACACCAATCAAAGCACACGAACCTATGTGCTTAAGTTTTCCTAGACATCCATGTACATGATAAGACAGGGATCTGGGTAAATTACATTTTCCAAATGAGAGGTTAGTTTCTCTAAGGTTGTTCTATAACATGTCGAGCAAATGTCATATCTTACTTTCCAAAGCCATTTTTGCGAATTCACTCCAGACAGTGTCCACAGAATCAGGTCCAGGCATTGTTTGGGGTTGCCCTTCCCACATGTAGCACACAACTTGAGAATGTCCATTGCAGACACTTTCTCACATGCTAAAAATAACCTGCTAGGACCTGCTGCAGAAAGCATGTGTCTCCAGGATGGATCTAAATACACCCAATGAGACCAGTCCCACAAGGTTTACATCCTTTTGCAGTGCATTTCAAGTAGAAGGAGCAGCAAACATTAAAGTTTTTTTTCCCAGTTAAGTATGTACATTCAGAACCGATGCAAGAACAAATCCTGGGAATGCAGACTACAACTACCAATAGTTTCCTGTATTGTGTAGATGCATAAATATGGTGGTAATGAACCCAGAACTGCCTTACAAATAAAACCAATGATTTAGTCTGCTGGTGGGTAGAGCAGGTCATTGAACCTGAGCATACAGGGGGAAATGATGAGTGAAGGCTTTACAATTATTGATGACTCTCAATGCTAAAGGATAAAAGGTATCTAGTGCATGAAGACACTGCAAATAATTATGCATAGAATTAACATCACCCTAATCAAGCAGTTGGAGCAATAAGTTGTCTCTTTGTCTGAGAAGAAAAAAGATTTTTTTTTTTCTAAAATAAAAACCTAGTTTCTACTCAAGCTCTCTCACTAGTTGCTTAAAGTAAGACTTAAAAAAAGAGAATCATCTCTTAAGGTTGTATTGAGTTAGTGACGCACTTTTGTTACACAGAAGAGTAGTAGTAGAAGGAAAATCTAGTCTAATTTTCTTTGACTTCGTGAGTTGAGTTTCGTTAGCATTTAATGCTGGTTTTAAATCACAGAGGGTGTGTTGTACAGTATTAAAAGCAGTTTGAGGCTTACAAAGACCCTGGTTCAGTGTGGTATCTAACAGTATCATCAGCATAAATGTGAAAATTTTCATTTAAAACACTTTGACCAAGGGCATTGATTCAAATACCGAACAGCAGTGGGCCTACGACCGTTCCCTGTGGTACACCCTTCTTTATAGGTTGGGTCTCACTTATATCCTGAAATACTGTTGAAATAGGGAATAAAACAGGCATGCCACAATGACTGAAAAGATCGAAGTCCAATCTATTGATAAAATTATTACATGCTCATACTAATATAACCTTTGTCCATCAGCCCAAATACAGTGCCAATGTCCTGTGGGCTAAACTTTGGACATTAAAGTTTGAAAAACTGACACTTAAGAGATTTATTCCAAGATAACTGTGATGTGATTTAGTTGTCTTTATGTTTTAGGTTGTGGGGAGTGAAGAACGCAGGCGAACTTTAACCCCACTTGCCCTGAGGGAACGCTACAGTGCACTGAACGAGCCTGGTGTGGGTGAGTCCTCCACTGCCTGACCTTCAGCCCTCTACTGACTTAAACTCAGTGGAGACAGGCACTGAATGTTTCACTGCCCTCTCTCAACCCTTCGCTTCCCACTCTGCCCTATTTAATTCCCCCCTGTCTGTCTCTCGTGCACGCATGGCACAAAGACTGGGCCTTGGATGCAATCTGCTCTACAGTTTGCCCCAGAGTTCTATGCAGTGCAGTTAGACAAAATTGTATTTGAATGCGTGGTCAGAAGACAAGCAGCAATCCCATATATGACCCAAAATGGCTCTATGGCACTTGGCAAATCAGCCTTTTCTTTCCTGAGTGTCCTGGTAGCTATGACAACAGATGAATGACTTCTGTGATTGATTTGCATGGCGCTGGTGTCTCCACTGCGATTTCCAATGGCATGGCATCAGATACTGTTAGCATTAGCACTGTGGCTCAGCACTGGGAATGGGCAGGACCTCGCAGTGGAGCTAGACAGAGGAGTCCTTATACTGATTGGCCTGTGGTAAATTATCATGATGGTTTTAAACATTGCTGATAGAGGGTTTGAAAGGGAAAGGCCTTTTCTGTCTATCAAGTACACAGCGCTGCTACATTGCACCTCAGTCCCTCTTTAATGGTTACCGAATGCTACTTTGATTGGTGGGACGAGCCTGAATGAACTCTTAAATTCTGACTTCCCCTGTCCATATGATGTGCTTACCTGTAAGATTATTTGGGCAAAAACAATGTTTTGGGTACTGCATATTTTCTTCAACAGAGAAATGCTTTTGTCAAGGTAAGTATTGCTATTAATAATTGTAATAGCAACTCATGTTAACGTCTAGTCTTTTCAGACAGACATTACTTGAAACCAAATTTTAGTTGCATCTATCTGCAACCGTTAAAAATCTGTCAATAAAGTACATTTGAATCATGCAAAGTTATTATTAGTCCACAGAATCCCAACTTCAACCGTGATCCGAGCACTGATTATCTGTAGATTCCATCAACACTGAAATTTAGTGGTAAATTTTAATATTAAATTAACTTGACTTTCCAAATAAGATGTAATCTTGATAATCTATTTTTTAATCTATTAGTCAGAGAGTTGCAATCCCTTCAGATCGCCAACTGTTCAAGTATTCGTCATGGTAACTCTGTCATTCTTCTCTGTAGCAACAGTGAATGCAATGGAGAGGACTGAGATCAAGATCAACATCATTTCCGAGCAGCTGGGTTTAAGCTGGGCAGGTAAGTCATGTAAAAGATCAGAGGAGCTATTCGTCTCCTGCATCTGTATGTTCTTGTATTTTATCTGTTTATCTGCTCGCCTTGTCCATTTGTCAGAGTTGGCACGAGAGCTTCAGTTCGGTGTGGACGACATCAACAGGATCCGTGTTGAGAATCCCAACTCGCTGCTGGACCAAAGCTCTGCTCTGCTCAACCTGTGGGCCAGCAGAGAAGGCAAAAGGGCCAAGAGTGAGCCTTTTATTGACTATCTGTATTTGTCAAATTAGCTTTTGACTTTAGTTTCAGAGCTCACTCAGGTTGGACACCACATTACTCTCTGACTTGACTTCTGATCTTTATGACTTCCTGCGTTATGCATGCTTTTCTTTTTCTTTCTCAACCATTGATGTGTTTTGCAGTGGAGAGTCTATACACTGCTCTGAAAAACATCGATCGAGCCGACATTGTAACCTCCCTGGAGGGTCAGGTTCCACAGCCAGCACCTGGTTTGATAGAGGAGGGGGCCTGTCGACTCGGAGACCGCGATTCCACCCTGCTGTCCCCTAGTGTCATCAATGGTAAGACTACACAAACACATAAAATACCAGACAAGACATGCAATATTTCAATCAGTATCCAGATTAATAAACAGCGTATGACCCCTCTACGTTTAGGGAGCACTCACACTTGGAAAGCTGTCCCATGCCTAAGCACGTTTCACACCCAAAGTCCAGTTTGTTTGACTAGTGTGAGCGCTCAATTCCGTGCCCAAGCACAGCATGCTTTGCTGGCACTGGCACAGCTGGAAGAGGTGGGCTTAGGCATGGTACGGATGCACATGAAGGAGCACAGGCGCAGAGCGCCGACATCGCTGTGACTGTTTGTGGAGGATTCACCTTAAATTCAGGCAGACGGCAGCATACAAAGACGAGATAAAGAACAGTGGAAAAATCTGCGACTGTCTTTTTCATTTACTAATACCAGAGAACAATTTGAAAATTTAATGACAAGATGAGAAAATTCCATTGATCAGGTATAACTCAAGGGTGCTCAAGTCCTGTTACGCTAGAGCAAGGTGAGTGCAGGCCAACAGGAAAGAGGGTAATGGGGACTTTCGTGCTAGGGCACAGTACGAGACAACTGGGCCAAGTGTGAGTGCACCCTTAGACACCAAAAAATAAACTATGCTCTTGGATTGAGAATTCATGCCACCAAGGTTGATCTTCACTACCCTGATGCAGTTGTTACATTTGGTAACTCAATGACAGTAAAAAGATGGATGGTGCGTCTTCACTTCCTCCAGCTGTAGAAAAATAAAGCTAAAATATCCCCAATACAGGTGCTGCCATCTTGAGCTGGTGATGTTATTTATATTGGCCCAATGCGGTGTTGCGCTCAGTCACAGCGGCTCAGGACTAACCTCACACTCTATAATCGTAATTTCATTGTACAGTTCATTGTATAATGTCAATAAAGCTTCTTTACCTTTACTTTTACCTTAACCAGACATCAGGGGACGATCGAGATGTTGTGGCGTCATTTTTGGGGAACTGTCATGTCGTCCATCTTTTTACAGTTAATAAGTGTACTTGGTAATAAATGGCAGAGATGCACATGATCTATGTGAGGAACAGGAATATCATATATTGAAAAATCACTAATTTTACATTCGTTCCTCCAGGATTTATTTACTTTTTTGGTAAACAAATGTATTAGTCAGCACCACTTAAAAAATCTGAGACAAAATTCCCCAGCACAATAAGGTGAGCTGTTGTTTTCATTCACTTTCCACCTCTGAAACCCCCCCTGCCTTCCTGTGAGTGTGGGTAACAGCCATTTTACCTTGTCTCTGTTGCTCCACAAGAGGTCACGGACACAAGGCCACCGCGCCTAGTGCACAAGCCACGAGTTATTAGACCCCCGTTTTTCAGGAGGGGTAAGTTGAAGTTGGACTTGGGCTGCATGGTGGTTTGCTGCTCATGACATGTACATGATGATGATGATGATGATGATGATGATGATGATGATGATGATGATGAATCTCAAATGATGTTTTTGAGGTCCGAGGAATGGTGTCATTCTCCCACCATGAACCCCGGCCTTTTGCAGCATGCACTAACACCGCCTCTGTGCATTCCTCACCGGGGCACAAGTCATTTTCTTTTTTCGGTTACAGTTTTCACACCTCATACTTGAGCCCTGAACATGATGGTTCTTACTCTCCTGAACTTAATATGAGAAACGAGGACAATCACTTTCGCTGTTACACATTTTAACAGTTAACTGAGACATTTTTAAGGCTCGACACTTCACATATGGGTAATTTCTCCTTTTTAATGAGGGATGTTTGAGATTGTTTAGCTTACATGTGTGTAGGTGTTTTTGTGTGAGTGTGTGCACACATACATGCGTGTGTGTGTGCATACGTGTGTGTGTGTGTCTGGGATGGATACACTAATCAGAAGTGGGGCTAGTACACAGGTGATAGTGTGCTCTGGGCCTTCATACCTTGTTTCTATCCCTCCCTCTTTCTTTCTTTCTCTCTCTTTCCCTGAGAAAAAGACAGAATCTCATCTCTGTTGATCGACAGCCGACATTGTAAAAATGTTCTGGCAGTCTTGGACTTTTGTCTTTTGCTCAGGACAATCTCTGTCTGTCCTTTCAGTCTGTCTCTGAACCTATGACATGTCATATCTGCTGCCCAGCCGCCCTGCTCCTCCTCCTCCTCCTCCTCCTCCTCCTCCTCCCCTCTCCTGCTCTTCTTCCTCACAGCTCTTCCTGTCCGACCTCTGACCTCATATGACCTCATGTTGACCTCTGGGCCTCCTCCTCCTCTCTTGTCATCTTATTTTCCCGCGCTCCTCCCTCGTTCAGTCGAGCGGGGACCCTCTCCTCCTCCTCTCTCAATCCAGCTCTGTGTGTGTTCTACAGTTTGTGCATGTGCATGTTGCATGCTTCGCTGTTACAGTATCTGTTTGTGTGTGTGTGTGTGTGTGTGTGTGTGTGTGTGTGTGTGTGTGTGTGTGTGTGTGTGTATGAGTTTGTGTATTCCAGACCTGGGCTGTAGTTAGTAGTTGCTGAATTTGTTAATATTAATACAAAGTCAAGAAAATGACTATATGTCCTTCAGCTCGCAAGATATTTATGTTATTGGGTACTTGGCCCATAGAATGAACCTGCAGTATAAACTAGGCTCAGTTTAATACTTTAGACGTGTGACAGTATCTTAAATATCTACTCAGGTCGACATTAGATGATTTTGTGTCTGTGTAATGACTTGGACTTGTGAGTGAGGAGTTTCCTGAACAAAATAAAGTTTGTATTTTGCTGCTACTGATTCTGACATCTTTCTGTGCATGGCATGCTTTCAATGTATGAAGTTTTCTTCTCAGTGTAAAAATAATTTCACTGTTCTATGCGTGTATTTCAGTCCTGTTTTTGATGCTTTATTAACAGACAAACAGGTTGTTGTTGTTGTTTTTTTCTTTCTTTCTTTTTCTGTAAAAAAATAAATAGTGTGTTGTTAAATGCTATGCTGTAACACATGGTCAGCTGCATAGCACATAATGTTCAATGTACAGTGTTGCTGTGTTGTGATGTCTGTCACTCATGGGCAAAATATTCAACTGTAAATTACTGTAAGTGCATGTTTAATTTTTTTCCCTTCTTCTTTAAAGAAAATAATGTTGTATGCAGTTCATATGTGTTGACATGTAAATAAATTACAGAAATTTTGGTGTTACGATCTAGATTGAAAATGTAATTAGATTTTCTTTGATTAGGTTTTATTCAGTCTATGTTTTGCCCAAGTCTGACGACAGACTCGCTGTTGGCATTGTCTGAACATTATTTGCCAGCAGGGGTATTGCTGTGAGGTGTGTTTGTGCATTAGTTTGGGTGTGTGTAATTTATTTCTGTACATTTGAGGCTCATCTGTGAGCCAGAACTGTGTGTCCTCATCTTTACTTTAAAAAGAGTGCAGTGTTGTGTGTGTGTGTGTGTGTGTGTGTTTGTGTATATCTGTGTGCGAGTGTGTTCAGTGGTGCAGTGAGTGGCGTGCTGTGCAACGTGTTTGTCTTCTTGTTTATTTGTGCTTCACTTACATCCTGTGCCTTTGACACTTTGTGTGTGTTTGTGTGTGTGTGTGTCTGTGTGTTTGTGTTTAAATAGCAAGACAAAGGCTAACCCACATTCATCTAAGTCATTCTAACTCTCACTCTAATTCTGACTCATTCCTCCCTGTTCACCTCATTTTGACACCCGCTCATCCTCCTGGCCCTAAACCATCCCAGACACACACATGCTTACTCACATCGTAGACCATACACACAAAACTATTACTAGACTTACTTGCACACTAAAGGGGTATTTCACCCATTAATGACTTTTTATTTATCAGAGTTGTTATTGATACCATTAGCGGTTAGCTTCCATATCTATATAGTAGAACAGTTGGTAAACTTAATTAATCTGACTTGAGAGCCTGTAAAGTCTGAGAATAGTTGAAACAATTACAGGTCAGATAAGATCAACTTTGCTATGTTATTTCATTCAATACTCTCCTGCCTGTATGAATGGACCTTAACAATAAGTACCATGTGTTGTTTCTGAAAATAACATACTGGCCTGGCTAAAGATTAAACAAATCCGACACATCAAACCTCTTTGAGCATGTAGCTATTATGCTTAAATCTGAGATTATTCCTGGGCAGAGCTTTAATAGCAAAGGCTTCATTTTTTTTTTACCACTGCTACACATTACAGCAGTTTCCATTCAGTAAATATTTGGATGGATAGCGGTCTATAATAGACTGAATTATTGAGATTAAGCATACTCTTTCATAATTAAAATCAAAGTAAAAAAATCTCTTTTTGAACTGAATGAGACTGTGAAATAGAGTTGTTGATGATTGGCCTGATGCATTGATAATTAAATCATTTCTAGGAAATAATTTCTCACTTGCCTCACTTTTCTTCCTGGGAATGCTTTGGATAATGACAAGAAAACTAAAGATGTTTTTGATTGCAGTACTTTATTGCAAAGTCAGTATTGTCAGCAATATATTAACAAGGTCAATTTGTAAAACTGCCTGGAAATCTAAACTGAAAGGAATGTTATAAAACAATAATAACTTCACCTTTGAATATTCTTTGGAAGCAGCTTATCTGCCCCACGACTGTAAAGCCTGTAGCTGGTTTTCAGAGGTTTGTGGTCGTTGGTGTGACACACATGGTGCCGTGAAACCTTGTTGGTTTGGAGCTCTGAGGCAGGACAGTGTGAGAGCATCCTAACTTTGATTTTGGGTGAAGTACTTCTTTACTGTTTACAATTTCACCTTATTTCATTCATCTGAACTCACTGATTCAGCAATTTAACTAAAGACATTTTACTTACAGTTAATCCTCAGTCCAAACCTGTCACATGTACCAAAATGTGTGAGAGTTTTATTGCCTTTAAATATCACAAAGATTTACTGTAGATCATAGGCTTTATTTTCTTAACATTTCCAAAAGTGTGTAAGTTTAAATACTGAGTATGTTTTACTCATTTTGTTAAATACTTGTATAGACATTTAATGGACATCTTTATTTAAACCTATATAATATACAATGGATTAAACATCTCTTAATCAAATTATCAAACGTGAAAGAAAAAAGTGTAAAAAATGAAAGAAAAAGTAATGAAAAAAATAAAAGACAGACAACACATCAACCGACTAAACCTAAATAACATTAAAAATCAGTTGGAACAATGTTGTTTTCATTACAACTCAAACTATTAAACACATTATTAATATACCACATAATGATTTTGCCTTGAAATCAATATTAATAAAGATTATTACTGAATGTGATGTCTGTTTGTGTGTGTCCTCGTGTATTTTGTTAAGAAATGAGTCCTCACATTCAAGTGTCATAATGGATTTAATGAATTGCTAAATAATGTTTAACATCCCAACAATGTAATCCGTTCACTAACAGTCAGTTTATTATTTACGTCCCTCCAAATCTAAAGTGGGTCAACTGAATGAAACGGAAAAATTCTTGCTGCGAACAGGTGATTGATCATCGGTATTAAAAAACAGTTTAGGATGAAATGTCAACCACTGAATAATATATGAGAGGCACAATCAATTACATAGAGCCTTAAACCTAATAGGTTTGTCTAATGTGTGTGTGTGTTTGTGTGTGTGTGTGTGTGGGGGGGGCGTGTGTCTGTGTGTACAGGTACACAGTGACCTTAATTTGGATGCTTGGGATGCAGACATATCAATGCATGACTCTGATGTGTACCAACAGGAGAATGCATGAGCAACAGTAACTTGCATTTTCCTCTGCAGAAGCTGCAAGATGCTGCTGACTCCCCCTCGGGAACACGGGTTGGAACGATACTAGAGACATTTTATTCCAGCTTTAGTGTCTGTATCATAGCTGCTGGGAAATATTGTAGACAAACAACTTTGCCTCATCAGCTGTCTGGAATGGTTTGTCATTCCTGGAAATGCACATCACCCAGCCTCTGTCTTGATTGATCGAAACCAACAGTGATCTAATTGTAAAGAATGACAAATTTACGATGCTTTTTGAATGCACTTCCTGTATATATTTTATGTAATTACTGGCTGCGTGCAAATGTTACAGCTTTATGGACATTTCTGATCAACTTTGCAAGCATCTTATTGAGCTAAAGTAGCAATCAGAATACTGAAATCCAATTGGAACATAATTACAACCTAATGGTGCTTGTACATCTTTTATATCGTGCCAACCCCACAATCAATGTAGTGGATAACTTGAGACGCACCCTCTTTTTGCTTATCAAAACACAGTGTATGCTCTGCAGATTCACTTTCTTATAACTTGAGCCCTGCACCATCCACCTCACAGACAATGGATGATAAACCAAAGCCACTTTGACCCCCACCTCACTCTTACTGCCGTGTCCCAATGACAGTAACCTAAAGTGCATTAGATCAAGCACAAACAGAAGGAAATCAGTCCAACTATTTTGAAATCAATAAGATAAATCAACATTATGAAGATGAAAGTGCTGATTTCAGACTAAAAGACGGATTTTTTGTTTTGTTTTGTTTTTTTGTCTTCTGCATTCTGAACTAAAAATACTTTAAAACATTATGACTGTGTTCTATTGCAGTCATATTGCTGGTTCAGGATTCAGGATCAGTTATCCTTCTTTTTTACAATTTAAAGGGGAATTCTGGCATTTTTCCTCCCCTTATTTTAACCTGTTTTGGTATGCAAATGGCTGGTACATACCAAAAGTTTTGTAGTTGTTCAAGTAGATTTTTCTCAGAGGGGACACACAATATGGCTGTTTTGTAATCTGCTGGGGCAACTATGACCATCTTTACTATGTCCACTAAGGCCATGTTTACACGGGAGCAGCCCTACTAATAACAGAAAGGTCCTCAGAATATGTCCGCGTTTACACAAACAATAGAAAGCGCTGTAGTATGCATGCCAGGCCAGTAGCTGGCAGTGTAAGTTTGTTATGACATACCATTGGAGCTGCCGATCTTGTGAACTTCCTGTTGCTGCTAAGTTCTAAGCTGCCACACATTAAAGAAATTCACCTGTAGTTTGACTTCAAAAGTACGCTACAAACACTTAAATTCACCTCAGTAGACTGTCGTCATGTTCGACCCGCTTTTGGTGCACTGTGGAGTGTTTAATCAGAGTTAAGTAGTGGCTAGAGAATGCATTGACTTGCACGAGCATTAGCATTAGCATTAGCATCGTCACCGTGTTCACAGGCACTCTGCTTGCCAGTTTACACAGCCGGAAAGAAGGTTGCGATTTCAAAAGATTCCACTCCAGAACCCGGTTTAAAACGTTTGCGGTTTCAGGGGCGTCAGCCCGCTGTTGTCATGTAAAAGGAAGGTCGAACCACATCAAAAGTGTTTCACTTGATGCGAAAACAGGCTACAGTTATTCTTATAAGTTTCTGACATTACCAAAAACATCTGTACAGAGAAAGACCCTTTTAAGGAAAAATTCTCCTAAGAAATCTACTGACACAATTGCAAAACCTTTGGTAACTGTTATTTGCTCACCAAAACATGTAAGAATCAGGATACAGGTTTAAAATACCAGAATTCCCCTTTAACGAAATGGACTGAAGAATCTTTATAAAGACTGACTCTGGTCTCTTTCCTGGTGTATTGGGACAGGGCTGAGCCCCACTGTTTCCTCACAGGTTGTAGAAACAGTTGATCCACCACCTCTCCATCCTCCCCTTGGCTGTGCCTGCGTGGTGTTAGTCTCTCTCTTGTCTCGCCCTGTCTTCCCTCCAGGTTATGGGCTGGTGCAGGAGGAGCTGCTGTCCCCGGCCTCCATGCAGTACAGTTTGCCCTCTCCGTTGGGCGCTGAGCCCTACTGGCAGGAAGTCTCCAGCCTCGAATGCGCCCCCATTGCCACCACCGAGGAAGACACATTAATGGAGATGTCGGACGTTCAGGTGTGGCCAGCAGGGGTCAGCCCATCGCTGGTCACAGTGGAGGACTCGTCACTGGAGGGCAGCAGTCGGGCAGACGACTCAGAGGGCGCCACGCTCTCCCTTCCCTGCAGCAGCTTGGGTCGCCCGAGCAGCGGAGCAAGTGGGGCTAGTGGCTCCATCATGGAACTGGAGGAGGAGGAGGAGGAAGAGGAAGAGGAAGGGGAGGTTGAGGAGGAGGAGGCGCCACAGGAGCCAGCAATTGTGCTGGCAGAAAGGGACAGGGTGAGGGCCAGTGGCGCCGTCCCCAAGGTCAACCTGAACGGGCAGCTGGGAGGTCAGAGGTCGGATGGGAGGAGGGGGGAGGTCCTCGCAGCAGGAGGAGGAGCAAGGGGAGGTGGCGGTGTAGGGCTGGGCTCAATGGAAGGGATTTCTGTTGTTGCAGGCCAGCAGATGTACGCACAGCGGTGTGAGATGTCGGGATTGAGCCGGGCCGGGGAGCATAATGGAGATAACCGGTACGTCAGCAGACCATTGCAATCAAACTGACCACATAGCGTGTTTACTGTATCAGCATACTGCATCTCCTCTGTTTTCATTTCTTCCTCTCTTCCTTTGCTTAATTTGCATTTTGTTCTCCAGAATGGTGGGAAGTGGAGCATTTCAGCCCTACTTACCGGACAAGGACTCCCTGCAGGGCTGGGTGGGCTCGGTGTCATCAGGACGTGATGTGCCAGGCTTGCGCGTGGCCCAGGAGGCGCTATTGACTCCGGTGTGTGACACGGGTTACTCTCATGTGCTGCGTGGGCGCCTTCTGCAGGGCACGCAGCCATTTGACAGGGGGCTGGGCTTCTCTCACCAGGAGGCAGGCCAGTGTGCTTGGGAACAGGAGCCAAGGCGGGGCCAGGTCAGGTTTCCACGCCGACCACCCGCTGCTTCCTGTGCCTGGAGGGGGAAAACATCTTTGTCCATCACTTTATCTTTTTTGAATTATTATCAGAGGGGACGACGGCCATTCAGTTTGATTTATTTGCTCACAACCATCAACAGTTTTAGTCTCACTGAACAAATCAACACACATCAAAACTGATTATTTTGATGACGCTGACCAGAATGATGTGTTGTGTGGAGCAACACATGGGGCATATCTGCCATGTCTGATACCTTTTTGGTTTCGTTTCACATTTCTGCAAACACATTATTGGTTTAAAGTATAAATAATTTGAGCTGCTATTTATATGTTAATTATGTCATTTTTGCACAGAGAGAGGAGAAAGAGGACTATGCTGCTGAGGCGCAGTTTGTTTCCGAACATGGAAACGTGCTTGCTCGAAAGGTGAGTCACTCGTGTGTTTATCATTTACACTGAGTCATACTCAAACACAAACACTGTAAACCCCAGCAGACAGCATTTGCTGAGTCAGTCACATAGCCTGGCACAAAGGGTGGGAAATTAACAGTAGCCACCAGCCAAATGATAGTTAAACATGTTATGTCCCCTTTAGCAGATTGGACTGAAAATAAAGAAATTAAACATCCATTTATTCAAGACTGCAAGGCATAGATTTACAAAATGAGTGTTGGTAGACAAATGAAATATTTAATCGCCATCATTAAGCTGATTTAATCTTTTGATCTATGTGCCTCAGGCAGTGACATTCGAAGATGATATCTCCCAACCTAATTGGTTAATGAATTTTCTTGATGTAAAGTAGTAAAAACTGGTGAATGTTGGGATGTCAACGAACCACAGCAGTTGGCTGGCGGACAGATAAGTTAGGCCTTGTTCAGACTGCAGGCAAATCTGTTTTGTTTCTTAAATTTGAATTTCAGCACAGATTGTCCACACTGTCATTTGCAAGTGATCAGATCGGATTTGTTGCGTCCAGACATCACCTATCTGTACCGACCTATCTGCATGGGTTACTGTGGTAACGATGTCAGCGTCAGTACATGCGCTGGTGAGCAGCTTTTCAACACAGAGTGCTGGAAAAATGTAGATACATTTTCTTGCTATCCGAACACTTGCGCTGTCAAGTCACGGTGCTGAACTCCACCGCACCAGACAGACTCGACAGAATAGATTGAAGAACGTTCTGATGTTGCGTGCTGCGGTAATGGCGCGCTTCACTGTGCACCGAGAGGTTTGCGCCGTTCACAAAGCAGTGACTGGTGGGAGGAAGCACGCCGTCCTTGGGACATTTGATGATAAGAGGTGGCGTGCAACTTTTCAAATGTGGCAGTGGACATTTGTCAGACTCTGCGGCCGTCAAGCACCCCGGCTTGTCCGTCAGTATCTGTAAGGTGACATAAGAGGCACTCTGATATCCGATTTCAACAAGCAGAGTGTCCGTACTGAAGATGCATCTGTACAAAGCAGATTTGAATCGCATTTCAAACCACCTTGCCATGTAGTTTGGATCTGATTCGCAAAAAAAAGGGATTTCATGTGGTTTAT
>JAQLOL010000011.1:8690682-8701282 GCA_029783665.1 Naso thynnoides | reverse complement strand
GCAAAAAAAGGGATTTCATGTAGTTTATTGCTGTCCAGACTTCCTAAAATCATTCTGGATACAATCTGGATATGCCAAAAATCCGATTTTGGCTGGCAGTCTGAACAAGGCCTGCTCTGCTTACATGTAGAGGCTTCAGCAGTTAACTGGTCTGAGTGTTGTTTCCTTCCCTCCTCCCTCCCTCCTTGCTCCAGGTGGGGGTGGATGTGAGAAAGGGCGCTCATTCAGTACAGCGCACCAGTCTGCGGAGAGTTAAACACTGAAATACACATACTACCCAGTCCTCCAGGTACGGGACACGAAACAAGCACTTGTGCATCCCAGTGCTTGGATAGAAGCCTTTGTAGCAACATATTGGAGCTCAGTAGTCTCTCACATGCTGTTCTGTTCCATTTATCTTTAAAATTAGAAACCTAGATTTGGCATTTAGCACACTAAGATAATATTTCTTTGATTATTCAGCCCATTCTTTTTCTGTGTTCATAGTGTCTCTCTCTGTCTTCTAGGACCGGAAAGCCACTGCCAAACCATCCTCCACAAAAACACGACCAGAGCGCAAGGGAAAATGAGCAAGGAGAGGAGAGGACGAGGAAGTCAAAGACTTAGCAACCCAAACAACAAAATGTCAAACACAGAATCATCCTCAACGTGTGACTATGGAGCACCACAAAGAGACAGAGAGGAGGAGAAAAAAAGAGGAGTTCAACTTGTAGTTTTATAACATTTGTACAGAAAAATACCAACTAAACTACGGCATGACGAGTTTTTTTTAACAAAAAAAAAAAAAAAACGTTAATCAAAACGTCGGTAAAACAACCATGAAAAAAAAAAAGCAACAAAAAGTGCTTCCTGTGAACAGTAATCGCATGATGACTGCTGGTGCATGCCCTTTGACCTTTTGAACTGTCATAATCTACAAACTGAAGGGGTACAAGGTACGGAGGGGCTGGCTCACGCTTGGGCCACAGGCCATTTCATGGACCTTACCCTCCTCCTTCCTTAACTGGAGCGGCAAGCGAGTTAAGTCCGATAAAACTACAGCCAAAAAAAAGAGTCCCTCAATGGATGGTTCTGTATACAGCTAAGCCTCTGCTGAGCCTACCAATGCTTCTCTCACTGGACCCTCCGCCCTATTATTCTCAGTGTGATATATGCACTCTATGCTACGTGGACATGTGTCAGTGCGTGTATGTGTGCGTATGTGTGCGTGTATTCTTCTCTACCGCATGTGTTTGTTGCTTCTGGCTTGGCGCTGAGCCCTGCCTCATGATTGGCTCGCTGCCCCTGTGATGTCATGGCGCGCTCAGTGCTGGAATGAGAAAAGCCACCGTGCTGCCCCCTGCTTGTGAGTGTCCCCCCGTCTGCGTGTGCTGGCGTCTCTTCCTTTGTGGATGAAGCTCGTGTCTTGTTATCCGTTCCTTTGAAACCTGTCCTTCCTGGTTTTTTTCAAGCATTGCCTGACCTCGGTAGGGAGCCGAAGCTCTTCCGCCCCTCGTGTTTTCAGGGGAAATGTGTTTTTCAGACAACGGGGAATGTTTTCTTTGGACAGGGGTTGGTCGCTTGAATGCATTGCGCAGCAGCTCTACAACACAAAGATCGACGTTTTCCTCCCGTGTGACCTTTTCTACCTTCTTCCGTCATTTCTCCCGGTAGCGCTTGTCACCTTGACTCACACTCCTTATCAGTAGCCTAAGTCAATTATGCAGTAAAATCACAGGCCTCTCCATCACCATCCCTAGCTCCTCCATCTAATGTTTAAAACTCTGTGTGTGCTTTATCTGTTTGCAGCGGCTGTAGGGCCTCACAGTAAAATATGGGTCAATTCAGTTGAAACAAAGTGAGTGAAGTGGAGAAATCGCGGAGGATCTGCATGATGAGGATGGAGTGATTCGAAGGATTTCGAGTTAAGTGGTAGCAAGCGTGATACAGCGTGGCGCTACCACAAAATGTGAAGGAACTGTGCAGTGAGGACAGACAGGTAGCACTGTGATTGTCTTACTGACACTGACCCCAGACTCGTGAACTGTGACGACACACAAGCATTCATATATACGAACAAAAGCACGCACACACACATATTTAGAAACACATCACACCATTAAATAAGTATTGCCTGGTCAGAGTGTGGCATAGTCTTTTGGAGTTTGGTACAGCAATAATATTTAACCACAGGAGCGTGGAAGATGGACGTGTGGGTTCTGTGCGTCTGCATAAAGGATCTGAAGCTGCAAGTCTTACTGAACAAACTCCTCTCTGAAGACAGAAACTCCATCTGGACGAGCAGCAGTCGAGTTTGACTTTGCGTTGCGTCTGGCTGCTTCCATCAACCTTGATGGGAACGAGTCGGGCAGGAAGGACACACTCTGCGTGATGGGATGACTCAGCTGTAGCAGTGTGGTATTGCGGAGGCCTGCGAGGGATTATTTGTTTTTCAGCACTAAACGTAGCAAAATATAAACCAGGATGTTTTAACTTAATACGCTGATACCTAATAAGAATTCTGCTGCTCGCGTAAGGTGGAAACCACCAAACTTCACGTTCTCTTCTGAGTATTTTAAGTTGTAACTGTAAGTCTTTCACAGTTTTTAACAAAAATACCCTGGCATCACTGTAAAACACCTCCTGTTCCCTTCATCTCTGAAACACCGACTTCACGCAGAAACCTGACGGCAGCACTATGAAAGGGTCATACCATAGTAGCACACATTTCCTGGGAATCAAAACACTGTATTTGAGTACTGTAAATGCTACTGTAGCCTGAATGAGTGAGACACCGGATGAGTGAGCGCATTAGTTCCACATCGCACCAATGCACATATTTCCCTCGCCCAGTCCGTGCACATGAGAGCCTCGTCCAATATAGCACACGTTTTTAATTACATATCACATGTGTTCCACTGTTACTCCACTCAGGTTTTAAGTTCTGCTCTGTCAGAATCAAAAATGTTTTCGTTTTTAAGTTTTGAGTCCTCCTCTCAAAAGATAAGTGTGGGACAGAAAAAGAAAGAAAAAAGACTTGGTGTTGGGCTGATTAGGGTTTGATGGGAGGGGGGAGTTTCAAGCAGGATGAAGTGTGTGTGTGTGTGTGTGTGTGTGTGTGTGTGTGTGTGTGTGTGTATGCGTTTGCTTGTGTGTGCATGGTGGGTAACTTAATATTTCAGTATTGGGTCGGTGCTCAGGAGGCAAATTGACAATTGATGCCTCCGTTGGCTGCTTTTATTCGAATTTTTACCAGTTATGAACAGAAATGAACCAAACAGGTTTGGGTGAAGAATAACTCCCTTTACAAACACTTTGATTTACTTGATGCATAACCAGTTCTTACGTCATTGTTTTCAATTTCCCAAGAACTGCTAGGAATAACAGTCTTGTCAGTGTTTTCTTTAAATAACCCTCGTCTGACCTGTTCTGTAATCTTACCAAAGCAGCTTTTCTCAGAAAGTCAGGACTAAGCCTCGAATCCACCCACGAGAAACAGCACACCCTCTCTTCACATTTGCACTGTCTAAACTTTTCTCTGTTATGATTGAAGCAGCTGACAGTTTTTGAATGATGGAGGCTTTTAACTTCCACGGTATCTAACCCGAGGCACTCTTTCTGACTCTCTATTGACGTCTTCTTACGTAGCAGCACAAAAAATAGTTTAGTTTTAGTCATTTTAAAGGTAATGGATGACTTAATCTTGTAATAGTCATAATCCTTATGATTTTCATGGTATAAAACCCCATTTTCACACTATCAGATTTTCTCTGTAGCAGCAACGTAATGTGTTTGCCACTCTGCAGCATATACATTTCTATCCCCCGTGGTCTTATTGGTAGTTGCAGAGTTTGTCTTTTACACTCGGACTTTTGTTCCAACCCAAAAAAAGACTTCACAGGAGGCGCTGCTTCAATGGGCATTAAATCACACAATTTACAATAAATATAACTGGACATTACACAGAAATGTGGGTAAAGTTCTTTATTTAATAGATAATCAAACATTTATTAGAAGGTACGGTTTATTTGGGGAGACAGGCCTGAGTTTTAAAATCAGTATTTCTTAAATCCTGACTGAAGCACGTGTGGCCTCACAAAGTGTATTTACCAACAGTAACCATAGTAACCAAATCAGCCAAGAATTCTAACCAAGCATTCTAACTTCATTGTAAGCTCAATTCCCTTGTTAATCTTAGAGTTAAAAGAGCAGATATTTATGAATTTTAAATCCAGAGGAAATTGGCTCTTAGCCACTGAAAAAAGTTACGTGATGGAAATCTTCTATTTTTACTCTGTGATGGATTTGCAGTCTGAATTAAACTAGTTAGTGAACCTCTGCACTAAGATAAACTCAACCCCACCGTCTTTTCGGTGTATGTAGTGTGTGCATGTGTGTGTGTGTGTGCGTGTGTGTGTGTGTGTGTGTGTGAGTGTGTGAGTGTGTGTGTGATAGTGTGTATTGGAACTGGGGGAAGAAGAGAGTTTTTTCCCGGGCTTGTGACTTGAGAGGACGTGTAACCTACGACGATGTATTTTAAAAAAAAGAGTATTGTAAAATTTTAACTGTTGCGAAGAATAGAGATCACCTATACTCCTTTAGAATGGATACATGACAATGTAAACGCAATATCATATTACTCTATCCTAAGGAATGCAACTGCGCACATGCACAAAAAAGATGTTTTTATGAAAATATATGTATAAATATATGACAAAATATATTTAATTAGAATGCTATGCACCCTCATAGAGTTGTTATGGATGTTCTTTAAGCATTATTTAGACTAGGCCAACACCCACATCATGGGGAATGTAGAGGCTTTGTAGCTATGACCACTTGTTTTCTTTCTTTTGTATTGTCCTGGACAAAGGATAAACAAACGTGAATATGTAAACAAGCCTTTCAATCAGAACCATTCTGACATGAAGATATGTATAGATCATCTTACCCTGTACACCAGCTCAAACCATTTACAAGAATTAATAAACAAAGATGTGACATAAATGTTGTGTTTGTTTTTATGTAGAAAGTGAAATTTGGTGCATTTCTGCTGTTTGAAATCCTACATGGGCTATTAAGCGCCTAGTGTGTAAATTGGTGGCCTATATGTACAGCAGCTGGTAGTTTAGCGATGCTTTATTTGATGTATCCTCCTGTTTTTCTGAAGTGTCCTGAAGAGAATTTGATGTTTTTAAGAAGTTGTTCATTTCCAGAAGAGTTTCTCTGAAAGAACTGCTCCATTTACTGTGTGCCCAAGACAAGATCCAGTTGTTGTGTATTCTTGGAAACTTTGTGCAACTTTTCCTTGCACTGCATCAGAGAAATCTTAAATTTGGCATATTTTTCTCAGCTATATTTAAATATAAAGTTTACATCAGCACTTTACTGTAGCTGAACTTAATGTCTGTCTTTCTCCTAACAAAGTTTTCCAGGTGACTTTTTTGAGTTTTGCTGTAAGTCTTATTCACCATCATCCTCACACATAATTAGACTATATGGTGCTCTCATTTTGCTCATTTGCTTATAATTGGTTTATGCTTTTTAGCGTAATAATAATTTGCTAATAGAAGAGAGGATGTATACAGAGCCTGGCAGGTGACGTGGATGTGATTTTATTTCGCGGGAACGTTTTATGAATTGCGCAAAATAGGAATAAAACGCGCACTCAATTTATTGGAAAACGCACCTGCTTTTTCTAAAAGGTGTATGGAAAACAAAACGCGCCTGCGTTTAAAACACACACGCGTCCAAGTCACCTCTCGGGCTCCGTAGATGTAGGCTGTAGTTTTACTGCATACGCGCAAAGTGTTTGGTTTGTTGTAACTGCGCGTTTATTTTCTGTTGTAGTTTCAAAGTGAATACGGCACCGTTTTAAGCTGCCTCCAGGTCAGGAAAAAAACAGAACAAAACTACAACTTCCATGTTCTGTGACGCCCCTGTTTCTAGCCAATCACAGCTCTCCGGTCTACGTGTTTTGGAGGAAGTCTCGGCGTTGTTTTGGACGCGCTCAGCCCACGTGGAGGCACGAGGTGGCCTCCGTGTCTGCGCAGCGCGCCGCGCACAGTCAGTCACTCTCCCGCAGCAGCAGCGTCCCCGCCTGCGGAGCTTTGACTCGCACGAACAGAAGAGCCAGTGCTGTGAGAGATGTCAGCGGGAGGTCAGACCACCAGGAGCCGGGACATCCCGGCCGTCAGGCGGGTCGCCATCCACGACTCTGCGCTCATGCCGCAGGACTACTCCACGACCCCCGGAGGAACTGTGTTCAGCACCACGCCAGGAGGTACCGGGTCGTGTCAGAGGGAGGAACGTTAGAAAAACTTCAAACAGCATTTAGACCCTAACAGAAGTAGAAAGCGGGGAGACTGTTAGACCTGAGAAAAGTAGTCAAAATGGGAAAAACACTTGGAAAAATGAGAGGACGCAGGGGCAAGAACATGTCTGTAAAATGAGAGAAAACCACTGCAGCTGGTGCTTTTTAGAAGACAGGACAGCTGGTGTAACCTAAGACCTTACCTAACTTACATCTAAACTAAAAACACTAATTAATAAAAAATGATTAGAGGCTAATACTTTGCTGATGTTGCACCAGGTCACAGAAAATGTTTAATATGGTGTCTGAAGTGGATGAGTTGTAAATATAAATATGAATATAGCCCTAACATCATTGTTTTTGATCCTGGGACACAATAAATCTTTTTATTTCATTTGATCATTTATTGTTCATGGTGTTTGGCAAAGGAAACACTCAGTGGAAGCAGAACTGCGGCTCTTGCCCACAGTTCTGCAGTGTTTTCCTGTTAATGTTTTACAGTGCTGGTGCTCCAGGAGAGCTAAAGCCCAGTTAACATGGCTAATATTACTATTGTGCCGTGTTCTGCGCCTGAGTCTTGCGCTCTGCAAACCGCGTTCGTCCCCCTTTGTGCAAAGTTTTGCCTGCATATGTGGCCTGTGTCCGGTCCCCAAGTCTTTGATCAATGGATTGACTGTAGTGCTAAACTGTTGTCAGTCAATTATGATTATTTATGCATCAGTTGTGTCTTCTCACACTGGCTTCTTTTAGATGTATTTCTTCATATGTGCTAATGGAGAAGTCAGTGTACAGACATGATTAATATTTGCTTTAAATATAAATGAAGTGTGTCCAATAGTCGCCTGTGGTCTTTAAAAACTCCAGATGTTAATTTTTTAAACTTACAGAATCAGAGACGCAGTTGTTTCAGATGTTCACTGACATGTTCATGTTTTACACAAGCACTTAGAAGTCAAATATAGTCCTTTACTCACTAATACCCTATTAATAGTCTTGTTATTACAACATAATCTTGTTGAGCTGCAGCAACATGTTTACTCAGTAGTAGCCTCATAAAATCACATTGATCTTATAAGCAGGAAAAAGGGCAGATCATATTTACTTTAAGATTTTCCATGGATTCATGGAAGTTGCCCCAAAAATAAACTAAGTTTGAGCTTTCTACAAAATGCAAAATGACATGGGTACAAATGTAAATTCACTTAAAGTTTGGTAGAAACTAATGTAAGAGACTTGAGAGTTGGAACCAAAAAAACAAGTTTTTGCAATTTATTCAGAACAGATAATACCAGCGGTGCTCAGGAACCAGAAAAACTGTCTTCCATGATTGAAAGTGAGTCTCACTCTCATTAGTGCGCTGAGTTGTGAGGCTCATTTGTTCAGTATTTTAAAGAACCACAATCTCGAGATGTTGGGAAATCGCCAGCGTGGTGAAGAAAGTCGAGCAGAAAATGTTTTTCCTCTGTTGTCATGAGAAAGGCGACACGAAGTCCAGATGTCCATTGTGACTGATACTGTGTTCTGTCCCCACATTGCCAGGAGGGACACATTCACACAGATTAAACAGAACTGAGTTCACGGCAGGTGTGCACCACTGATATGTGGGACAGAAAATAGGTCGTTGGTCACGGACACGTACGGACATTTGTACGGCAGAGACACAAGTGACCCTCGGGAAGAGGAGAGTTGAGGCGGTTAATAGTGTGTGTGTGTGTGTGTGTGCGTGCGTGCGTGCGTTTGTGGGTGTGCCAGTGTGGACTCAGGTAGTGGAGACATCAGGAAATCTGTTGACACAGTCACACTGAGGGAAGTCACCTTTTTTTTATGGGGACGGTTCCCAAGTCCCCATCGTGTAAATCATTAAATTTCAGGTGAAATGGGTTAAAGTTCAGCGTAGTTGAGGCGAGTAGTGCCTGTGTTTATGGTCAGGGAAAATCTCTAGCAAAATGAATGTTGATTCAGTTTTGTTTGCTTTTGCTTTTTGCTTTTTTTTTTTTGCATTTTTTTCAACAAGTTACAAGTTGTTGAGATTAACAGATGCCTTTTTTTATTTTTTATATACTTTTAAACTTATTACAGGTCTGCCATGTCAGTGTTAGCTGCTGAATTTATGTTTTATAAGTGTTAGATGTCGGGGTTCTTTGATTGTTTTAACACTTTTTTAACTTATTTTGGTTTATTTGAAGCAACGCTGAAATTTTGACCTTGACCCGTGCCTTCAAAAAATGAGCACAAAACAGCTGCTGTAGAAAAACCGGGTCATATTTTACGGAGAAAATGTTCTCTGGTCTCCCCTCTGATGTCCTGCGACTGCTCTGTCCGTCTGCAGCCTTTTATGTCCCCAACAATTTCCCACTGCTGCAGCTTCGGTCTGCAGGCAGCCTACACGTTGCTTTCAGGAACCTCCGTGAATCACAGAGTTGAGACGGAGCAGTCAGAGGGAAAACCAGAGGACAGTTTCTTCATAAAATATGACCCGATTGTACCAAATCTGCTTTTTGTGCAACCTATTTACGTGCATTGTTTAGTTTTGTTTTTGAAGGCACAAAGGGATGGACTAAAATGAGTTTGACAGATCTGATCTAGATTATCTGCTTCGGTAAAGAAGCCAAAATAAAACAACTGGTATAAGTGTCAACTTTTCCAACTTTTCCGGCTGCTCCAAATGTTGATTGCTTGAAATTTTACTTCACACACTGCCGACAATAGCTCACGTTTGCCCCCTTTCCTGCTGTTTGCAGGCACCAGAATCATCTACGACAGGAAGTTCCTCCTGCAGTGTCGGTCGTCTCCTCTGACTCGCACGCCTCCCAACCTGCCTGACATCCCAGGAGTCACCAGGCCGCTGAAACCCGACTCGCCCAGCCGCACAAACCAGCCTGAACAGACCCCGAGCGGTAACACAGAGCACACCCGTCAGACAGAGGAGAATGCAGGTAAACGTGCCTGTGTGCTTAAAATATGAACGAGGAAGATGAGCTGCAGTCCTTCATTTTGTCAGTGTCTTTGTCCCTCTCCTCAACTGCAATGTCTTTTCCTTTTCTAGAAGATGCCCAGTTTGAAATGGACATCTGATGACACTGAAGAATGACAGTGATTCCCATCAACGCCTCTTTGTTTACAGGGATAAAAAATAATCAGATGGAATGAGAATTCTAGTCTTACTAAAAGGTGAAATCCACTTTTAGATTTTGTTCTGAAAACAGGATGGCATTTTTTTTTTTTTTTGTAATGCTTATATGTGTTCAAAATGTTGTACTCTTTTAGAACAGCATTAACCGGTGCATACAATTGTTTCTTTACTATGATGCACACTTGACTTTGTATAATGTGTAA
Organism: Naso thynnoides; assembly: GCA_029783665.1. NCBI lineage: Eukaryota > Metazoa > Chordata > Actinopteri > Acanthuriformes > Acanthuridae > Naso > Naso thynnoides. The sequence continues at coordinate 8,691,654 of JAQLOL010000011.1, read as the reverse complement.
CATATTTGACATGTGAGTCAGAGTCTTGTGAAAAATAAACCACTGAAATTTTATTTAATGTGATTCATTTGCATTTACAACACATCTTTCAATTCTCAGTGTTGAACAAACTGCTAAAATTATTCAGCTGCATTGTGTAAAGGAAGAATGATAGAACTGACGATGTTTCAGATGTTTTCTGTTTGTTTGCTGTTTATAAATCTGCAATGCTTTTTTTTTTTTTTTTGTCTGCCACTTGGGCACTGCAGACATGTAAACACTGACATGCTAACAGTAACTTTATAACTAGTAACTTTGTTATGAAAAATTTGATTGCAAAAATACAAATCAAGTAGGTACGGACCAACGTTAGCATTCATTTGGAGTGTGTCTCAGTCCATAAGATGCAAGCATCTCATATTCAGTCTACTTTTAGCTGTTTTTGGTCCTCACAACTCCTGAGAAAATTGCTCGTCTCTGCTAGCCGCGAAATGCTGCACTCTATTCACTGGCTAGCTAGCGGTTAACTTTGTTTTCAGCTCTTCAGCGGTCGTAGAGTGGGATTTTTTAAACATTTAAAGGATAGTTGGCTTAATTTTGTCATTCTGATGTATAACCAGATTAAACAGTTTAATAGTGGTTGACAAATGACACCATTTGCTGCTAAATTGATTTCCAATCAGCTCTGTTTTTACCATATTTTCTTTGCCACCGAGACGAGGGTTTTGATGGAAAACATGCAATGCTCTGTGTTCTCTGTCCTAATTCGCTGGTCTACGCTGCGCTTCTTAGCAACAGGTGACATCAGTGCGAGCTGATTAGCTCACCGTGCTCTGACTCGCCTCTGCTAGCCACGCCGTCGCTCGGCTCGAGCTCGAGCTGAGATGGACCAGTTTACTCTGCTGCAACTTTCCCTGCAACTGTTTGGTCTCAGTTCCAACTGGACAAGAGAGAGACAACAAACGGAATAAACAGCGTTTGTAGAAGTTATCT
>JAQLOL010000011.1:8638576-8654000 GCA_029783665.1 Naso thynnoides | reverse complement strand
TCTGTCTCACCGTGTCACACCCACAGCATCTCCACGGCGACACTTTACAGCTCCAGTCCTGATCTCTGATAAACATTATTAGTTAAGAGTAAACAACCTCTGACTTTTTTTGGAAAACGAGCTGTTATCCGGTGACAATGAAATGATTACTTCATGATTCTGAGATAACAGAATGAAAAAATATAGAAGCGACCATGGATGCTCTCGACTTCCAGAAAAACGTTCCGCTGTGCTTCAGCTTCAGCTAAGTTTTGCTTAGGGGGGGGGGATTACATTCCCTCAACCGCACAACTTCTGTGTTTGCACAACTTGGTCCCAAAGAAACTGACTGTCTGATGGCAATATAAAGCACCAAAAATGTTAAAAGTGTAGCGTACGTGTAAAGGGATAGATATGCTCTCAGTGGGTGGTCGTATTGGTGGCTAAGAGACATGCTGCTGTTGGTGCAGTTTAGCAACACTACAGTCCCTCCTCCACAGCCTGACCAGCGCAATTTTGATGTGCCTCTAAAGCGCCTCACTGCTCCGTATACACAGCACAGACACGGGTGGAGGATCTGAGCTGCACAGCCAATAACCCGCCTTCAGAGGTAGCATCAGAGGCGAGTCAGAAGTGGAGCCGGGGTCGAGCGATGCTTGTGTAAATTTAAGACCCATTAGGGCAGATCAGGGGACACGACGGCATAAACATTTAGGAAAACTGAAAAACGGGTTTTATTCCTGTACAAACCTTTCTCTCAAACTGAAGCGCTGAATCCAACTCAGTTGTGTTAAAGAAATAAAGGAATGAGAGGACTGACTTAAGTTTCAGTTGATGCAGCGCGCCGCTGTGAAGAGAGAGAGAAAAAAGTGTGGTACAGGCAGCAGCCTGCTGATCTGTGATAAACTCACCGTCTTTTTTTTTTTTAATCATAAAATGTACTTGTGCACACGGTGATAAGTGCTCGCCATAAACATGCAGCCTGGAGATTTTTGTACACATAACTTTACACACAATTGTGGCGCATGTCGGCCATTTTTAAGCTGGAAGGAACTCGACAGAAGCAGCTCAATGCAGGATGGATTCAATGACTGTGTTGTGTTTTATTGTCAGTGCTTTCTGAGCGTTTTTACGCAGTATAATCACTTCTTTAGCTGCATTTTTATTAACAGAGGAAGCTGATGCTGTTAAACCTCACACTGGTGACGTCTCCTTTGAACCTGCAACCCCGGCTCGCTGTATGAATGCCCAACTGAAGCAGCTTAAAGAGGCGCCGCTGGGCTCTGTGTAAATGATATTATATTAACAGAAAGCAGGTTTTGGCGAGCCTTCACTGTGTAAAAACACCCTGTGATCTGTTTCCTGCCGTTGCATCACACTGCTTCCCCATACAGAGAGCAGACAGGTGATTCACTGCAGGGACGACACTGACTGGGCACAAGTGCCTCACACAACTCCACATAAAAATACCCCAGCTGTAACTTTAAGATGCTCATCAATAAATCTATCACTAATCAAATAATCACAAACTAACTGAGAGGGTGGGGCGGGTATCCAGAAGCACCCTGAGTCTCCACAATCCACCAACACGTCTTACACTCATATCGTACTCGTATCTACGTGTGTGTGAAAGGAGCAGCATTGTTCCCCACACACTCCGATGTTTCCACACTCGTCGATATGAATTTGTAATAAGAGTGAGAGACTGAAGAGGTCGGGAGAGAAACGGGGGAAGGAGGGGAAGGGAACCACAGAGCGGCGACTGAGGGGGGAGGGACGGATGAAATGTGTCCTGCCACTGGACGAGTTATGGCTGCCAGTCGGCACTTCATCGCAGGCTGCGGTCGATGAGCAGAGCGCAAAAAACACATCACACACACAGTGCACACACACATTTTTTCCAACAAATTATCAGAAAAGACTTCTCTCAGCGTTGGATGGTGTTTGGACATCAGCCTCCTTCGCTTGTTCATCTGCATGTGTGTGTCTGCAACACGTCTTTTTGTTTTTTTTATTATGGCTCCCCTGTGGTTCTGACCGTAACTAAACCTCACGGCAGCCAAAGCGTCGCCAGTTCAGCCGGTGACCTTGCATGTGTCCCATGATTCTCCTCCCCTGATGGTTGTTAAGACGGACGCCATCTCACTGTGGCCACATTAGACAAGACGATCACTTCCTCTTATTCATTTGTCCTCACATACGAAGCTTCTCAGTTTCTTTTGTGTTTGTTTCATTTGGTGTTTATTGGAGCAACACATGGACAAAAGCAGTTCTGCTTACCCTCATAAAGATCTCGTGTAGTGCGAACATTTGTTTTAGAAGACAGTAAAAGAAACAAGACACTTTTTTGTACAAAATATTGAAATGATGTGAAGAAAAATGTCCTCCTGCTTCAAGCTGTAGATGGCAAAGATATTGTAACAGGCAGGAGAGTAATCTCCCATCTCGTTTACTGATGTAGGTGTGAGGCATCATCGTTAAATTCCTCACAGGGACTTTTGAGTATCTGATCTTGTACATACAATCTACAAAATCAGGCTTTCATCCAATGCACACACTGAACCGTGTACATCACTTCTAGACATGAATTTGTCCTGGTGTGATTGTTAACTGAAGTCCTGATTAAATTTAAATATATAAACGGCTCCTGACTAGATGACACTGCAGTTAGTCCAGAGGTGGGATCGAGTTGTTGCTTTTCCAGTCACAAGAAAAGTCTCAAGTCCTAAACGAGTCACAATGCGCACCTGTTCAAATGTCATAGCTTTTTAAAAACAAGGCGAGGCGAGTTCATTTCTACAGCACATTTCTGCAGCAAGTCAACTCAAAGTGCGTCACATCAACCATAAAAGTGCAAAAGAAACACAATGAGGGAGATCTAAGCGCACAACAGTAAAACAAGTCTTTAAAAAACAAGAAAAAAGGAAATAAAAGCAGTTAAAACAGAATAAAAGAGATACAGAATTCCAGTGCAGTTTAGAAACAATAACTGAGTAAAAGGCAAAAATCAAAGTCTTCAGTCTTAATTAAAACACATTGAGGGTTTTGGCAGACCTGTAGTTTTTTTGGAGGTTGTTCCAGATATTTTGTGCATAGAAACTAAACGCTGCTTCACCATGTTTGTCTCTACCTTTGTGGACAGACAGCGGACCTGTCCCAGATGATCTGAGGGGTCTGGACGGGTCATAATTTCGTAGACCATAAGAAATGTATTTTGGCTCTAAACCCTTTAGTGCTTTGAAAAAAACAACAGTAGTATTTTGAAATCTATTCTCAGAGAGACAGGAAGTCAGTGTAAAGACCTGAGAGCTGGAGTGAAGTGATTCACTCTCTTGGCGTTAATGAGGACTCGAGCAGCAGCGTTTTGAATCAGCTGCAGCGTCTGATGGCACCTGAACGCAGACGAGACATCATCAACTGTTTTGTCTCAAGAGTTCAACTCCTATTGGATGGAAGCAGAGATGGTTAATAGAAAATGAGATATCTCACTCACCGTTTATTTTCTGTATCAGTGCCAAATGGGTTTTGCCCCTTTAGGAGACAGGAAGCAGTTTTGAGTCCATTCGTTCTTACGGGAGAAATGAACATGATCACACAAGACGCAAGACACACAACTTCTGAACATTCTGACACACAAATCAGGAGAAAATTAACTTTGTTCCAGACCTGTCTCTGTCTCAGCAACACACTCTTGTGAGATCTGTGAACCGCTGCTTCCTGTCTTGTTTCACAACGGACACAAACGGACATTTAAATGTTCTTAGAGGTGAAACCATGAATTAAAAGTTCAAACTTACATCAAACAAATATCATGTGACACAAAATCCATCTGCTTTAATCCATTCACACGGCACTATAACACTTCCAGAAGAGGCGGAGGGATGGTGGTTCCTAACTGTCTCTATGGGAGACGTGACTCCGCCCACTTAGCATACAGGAAGTGTATGTACCATTTTACACCATTGGCACAGTGTACAGTGGGGGATCTTTTGCCAAGTTTTATCTATATGTTAGCCGTGGGATGTTCGAACCGCTATGCATGGACTCTGTGTTACCCAGCATGCTACCAATGTTAGCTTAATATGCTGTTGTTTCTGCCAGCTAATTCGTTTTATGCTAGCTTCTCGTGGCACAGAGTGCATGCAGTCTGTCTGAAACCTGCTACAAAAGTTTTTTTTTAAAAACATATGCAAGGAAAATTCCGGACTGAAAAACAAGGGAAGGAGTTTTGCAAACACGTTAGGGAGCATGGAGGTTCCTGTGGGAGTGAACGGACTCTGGAGGACTTCCACACCGTACACAGAGCTGTCTGAAAATAAGGCTTCAGAGAAAAATACAGTTTAGCATTTGTTGCTAATTCTCTTTGATTTGTGGATGTGGTTGTACAGGCTGGAGTGCCGGATGACTTCAGCACCGAGCCCCACCCGCTGCAGACTGAGACCATTGGTGTGAAGACCTCCTCTTCATCTGAGAGCAGCCAAGGAGATCGGGACAACTTCTTCATCCCCATCATCTTCCTCCCATTGTTCTTCTACAGTGGGAGATCTTCGACACAAGTCAGCTCTCACAAGGAGGCTTTTGAAGCTTCAAAGAAAATAGTGAGCGACTCAAACGACAAACAAACACACACGTGTATAATTGCTTGTGCACAAATGTTGCAGGTTGCAGTTCTTCTTCGTGTTGTCCTTCTTCCTTTTAGGCATTTACAATCTTTTCTTCCTCAGGACTCTAAGTTTTTCCGGGTGCACCAAGTTTTGCCCGTGTCCACGTTCAAGGTGAGAGACCCAGGAGATGTTGTCCTGTCACAACCATTCCTGCAGTTCCTTCACTCTCTTCCTCTTGAGTACAACTACCCCCTCTACAGGGACATCTTTCAGCGCTTTGGGACACACTACTACAGCTCAGGGAAACTGGGAGGCGTTTACGACCTTTTGTACCAGTACAACCGACAGGAGCTCAAAAGTTCAGGTACAGCAGCACAGCCAGGTGGTCGGAAGACAGTTCAAGCTGCAGTAGTAACCTGAAAGCCCAATAGTAATTATACTCCAACAAGCCCACGTAGTGATAGAAAAATCCAAAGCTAATCATTTTGGTCCAGAGGCAAGATGGACCTAACCCGAACCCTCGCGCCTGTGGGGATTGCAGCGATGCTGCTCGTCATTATTTGTCCCGCCATCTGGGCTACTTGGGAATTTTTCAGTTGATTTTTCTCTACAAGTATAAAAAATCAGTTTATAAAAAACAGAGACGGGGAAAAAAAAAAAACCAACCCCACCAATTCGCACCCAGGGTTTTGGTTAATGACACGTTGTTCCAGATGATGTAAACATCAAGTTTTTCTGATGTGACTGATTCTTCAGTTTTTTGAGTGCAAGATATTCCAGATGAGTGAACTGACACTAAGTAAACAGAACCAGAGAAAATAAACTTAGTTTGCCTATAATGTGTAAATATGGCCTATTCATTCTGAAAAGAATACACCTATAGTGCTCTATACTGTTTGTTTGTTTGCTTCACAAAATGAGGAGCCTTGAGCAACAAATCTGGGTGTACATACAGTGTACCACATAAACAATGAAAAGAAGATGACTTATTGTGATAAAGTGGAAAAGATTTTTATATTATGGATAAATGTGCCACACCTGCAATAACAAGACCGGCCAGCAGGAGGCCACGTCTCACACTCTTCCTCTCCGGCAGCTGTAACAGAAGAACACGTCAGAGGCTGCCTTCACAGACAGACAACATGGACCATCATCCTCTACACGGAGCACAGCAGTGTACTCCGATGTTCAGTCGACCGGATGACTGAGAAATATGAAGGTTATTTCCAGAATCTGCCATGAAACGCACCTCATTTATTCCATTGCTAGTGAAACAAACACTGATGTGATCAGATCAGCACCAGGTTCTCTCCTTCAGTCATCCCTTTAATGTCTCTTGGTTCAGGCTCATACATCCAGGCTGCAGAGAAGTCCTTCTCCATGGTGAAAGGAGGTCGGGTCAGAGAGGCAGCAGCCTTGGCCTGGGAGAGGCAGGGTCCAGCTCCGGACCGAACATCCTACAAGAACTGGGCCAAGTCTGTTCTGGAAAACCCTGAAGTGGTCGAGAGCAAGGTGCAATCAAGGCCCACCGAAATGTCTTCAACCTATATATAAAATCTGAAAGTGACAACAGATGTTTCATATATATAAATATATAAACCGTCCGAAAAGCTAATTTTGCATTCATGCAGCCTCCTGTGTGTGCGTTGTTTTTCCAGGCGCTTTCCATCATTGATCTCGTTCGGGGGATCCCATGTGCTGTCACAAAGAGGAGACACCTGAGGAAGGCCCTGCTGCAGTACATGGACGAGTTCGATACCTGCAAGTGCGCTCCCTGTCCCAACAACGCCAGGCCCGTTCTGTCCGGCACAGAGTGCAAGTGTGTTTGCCAAACAGGCACGTTCGGTGAAAACTGTGAGAAACGGGCTCCAGACTACACATCAGGTACAGCAAGACCGCAGATGACAAAATGCTGAGTGTTCTACTTACGTCATGAGAAGCACTGCGGGTCGATGACCACGAAAAGGGCAAACAAAGATTTGTGGCAGGGCTCGATGTTTCTGGAAGTATTGTTCCTCACTCGTCTATGTGTTGTTTTGTTTTACTTTTTGCAGTTGTGATTGTGATTGGCACTTCAGGGCCACCGTAGAATAACAATCTGTTTTGCTGGTGATCTGTAGTTTATTATTTACCATGTTGGTTTAGACTGTTGGCATTTGCTAACATTTGCCATTTACCACTTAACGAAGTAAAGCATGAAATACCAGGTGTGTAATTTGTTTGGTGTGTAATATACACAGATGCAGTGGACGGTTACTGGAGCTGCTGGGGGTCGTGGAGTCGCTGTGGATCCTCAATGAAGAGACACCGAACGAGGCGTTGTGATAATCCCGCCCCCCTCAGAGGAGGCCAAAACTGCAAGGGCGCTGCACGACACGAGGAGCCGTGTCACATCTCCATCTTTGCCGGGTAGGATGAACTGCTGGTTTTAAAGGCCGAGTCAGCAGCATTTGTTCACTGCAGCTTGAAAACGCAACATTCAAATTAGGCCCCTCCTCCCGTGCTGCATGTTACTGACTTTTCCTTTCAACATCATGAAATATTTTTCCACTCTAAAATGTTAAGAAAAAAAAGTTCTATTAAATTGGCTGTATGCAACCCTGGATGTTCTGCTGCTGCAGACATTTGAACTCCGACGTACAAAGCGTCTGCCTTGTATTTTGTCTTTTATACTGTATTTTGCAGCGTACAGCATACAGGCAATGGCACATACATGCATCATGAACTGACTAGCACCAGATATTTTGTTCTGGGACAGTGAGAGGGATTGGGAGTCATGACCCGCCCCACTCTGCCTCTGATTGGCTAGTACTTTGTGCCTTCATTGGTTAGGTTTGTTAGGATCAGGGTAAGAATATCAGATTAGCCAATCAGACGCAAAGAACAGTTCATGACTTTGCCATCACAGGAAAAGACAGACTGCCTTCTGGTTAGCTCTCTGCTAACTTACAGTTTTTCTCACTGGCTTTGGCTCCATTCTCAAACGAGAAAAGCATTTTTCAAAACATTAAGCTCAAATCTCTGAACAGTTAGTTTGTTGTTCACAACAGATTAGAATTTCTCGCTCATTCGAGCAAATTGCATCGTTTTGGTCCGTGTGTGCAAAAGAGTAAGCACAATTCTCTACAAATCTGCACAAAAATCACTTGTATGTGGCTTACTTACCGAAACTGATCAGCTGATTCTCAGTGAAATTGTCAAATTCTCCCCAACTTTTAAACATTCTTTTAGCATCACATGCTGAAATGATCCATTCAGGGATCAAAATCTGTCAGACACACGTGTGTGCTCCAGTAAATTGGCTAAAGACCTTCGAGGTCAGATGTAATGTTGATGTAAATCTCTGGCCAGACCAGCAGGATGTTCACGAAGATGAGACGTAGGGCGTCGGGGAGGCTTGGAAACGATCAATAAGCATCAGGGACGACAACTGATCGTTTCATCTTACGCAGTGTGTCATGATGGACAGCAACCGAGGCCGCATCCAGGACGCCTCGCAACCTCATGACAGAAAGACTGACATGTCTGATTTTTTTTATCTCCCACGATTGCTTGTCAGCAGTAGTAGTCGGTGGCGAATGCTGGTGACGTCGTGAACTGCAAATGACGATTGATCCGGGAGCAACATGTAGTCTGTCATGTCTCATCCACAACATGGAATTTATGACTCTGTAATCATCTAATCTGAACATTTGACAGTAGTAACAGACAAAAATATCTTGAAGTCTGCAGCAGCCTTATGTAGCCTTCTGTTAGACTCCTTTAAAAAAAATAAATAAATCGACAGGTTTTTTCATCGCCATGTTTTTTTTGTTGTTGTTGTTTTTGTTTTTGCTTTTCACCAGGATGTTATTTTGTGGCAGTCATAATCAAAATGTAATTTGTGACTATCACGATGAGAAAGTGTCTAAACATTTTAACCTGTATGGCTCAAACAATAACAAAACAACTTCTCATTTTGGTTTCACCGGCCAATAAACTGACCCTAACCCTAGGTTTGAAATGTGAGTGACATTTTTGGTGACTACCTTTTGCAAACATGCAGTAGAGTTTTGATCAACCATGAAACTGTTGTGACATTTACACTGAGAAAAACAGTGAGTGTGAAGATATGATCATGAGGCTGTTCCAGACTTTACAAAGTGAATGCAGTAAACTCTGAGAGTGAAACAAGTCACTTCTGTCTGTCAAAGACTTTTCTGGGCCTTAAAATTCTGGGTTGGGACACGGGACTGATGTATATGACTTTGGACTTCCTGTTTATTGAAGTTCACGTTTTTGTGCCCAGACAGGAGACCTGTGACGATGATGATGACTACACTACAGGCATGAGGGAGGAGCTGCCTCCGGGTGTGGAAGGCTGTCTGAGGCCACAGCGGCCCGCCAACAGCTTCCTCAGGGTAAAGACACTCTGCCTGGATTCAAACTACAGGTCTTGATGCACAATTCTGATTTGTTACCTATATCTGATCTTTTTTTTGACCGCCTGCTTACATCTACTTGTAAAAGTGACTCATGGCCCTGCTCATTATGGTGGAGATCAAAAATGGCGTTTTTTTGGATGCACGGGAACGCCGTACCTCTCAGCGTCGGACCCTTTATGGGCGTGCCACCAGAAGGTGGACAATATTTGACTCAAACAACATCAACAGCACAAACGTTTCCCGATGCGCCTGATTGGACAAATGCTTTCACTCGCAGCGCTGTCCTCAGTGTCTGCTCGAGGATTTCAAAACGGACCAACATGGCGGCTTGCTTGTCTACTTTCTGTTATATTTCAAAAATAGTTTGAAATGTTTGAAATCGTTTAAAACGTTTCTGAAAACATTTTAGATGAGAAATAAGCCACACAGTTATTGAATCTGACTTTATTTTAAACCAACGTCGGCTAGTTTAAAAGTTTGGAGGAGAATTTGCAGAGGTGGCGAGTCGCACTGGACGCACCTGATAAGCACAGAATAGCCCAAACATCTGCTTTATGCAGATGTGGAGAAGTGGATCTCCACCCTGAGTCATGCATGTGACAAGCAAGGCTGCTGCAGTGCACCATCTAAAGAATCCAAGGGCTCCACCTTACACTTGTCTGTAACACAAGGTGCAAAGGCGGGCCGAAGGGTTTTAATTTATTCAAGTTGTGGAAAACTCCAAAAATCGCCGTTTCCTGTCAGGAGAGGAAACTATGATCCACCCTCTGCGCTCCTGGTGCACAGAAACACTCCCATCAGCTGTTAAGCTATAAATCACGAATGAAATAATGAGTATTTCTGGCTGGGCCACTGTGTTTAAAATACGTTCAAAGGACATTTAAACAATCGACACTCTTGTGTGCAAACAAACAGTCTTACGCAGACGCACCAGGCCGAATCTTTGCGCCCTAGTTCACACTGGGGTTTTTTTTTTCAGGGTGAAACTCTTTGACTTCTTTGTGCCAGGAACAAGATGACGGATGTGCCGAGACACCCCTTCATTCTCTCTTCACTTTCAGATCTCCCGCCCACTGGCACACAGATGTGGCACAAGTGCATTTGCTATTTAATGCAGGTGGAAAAAATGATATTTGCACCGGGCAGATATTTACCCCCGGCTCGGGTGTCTTGCCCATTTTTATCATGACACGCACGGCTCTCGGCGAAGAAGGTGTGGAAATGAGCTGCAGACAGTCATATCACTATATTACCAGCCTGTCACTACGTTGTCCATGTTTGTATGTTTACAATCGAGGTTATTTAAAGTAATGTCAGCATTCGATATTTTAGGAAAGGAAAGCAGATAATATCGTCTGTTCTCCATGATCAACACGCTGTTTTAGGAAACATTTTCATATCAAATAATTAACACAGTCATAAACTTACCATAGTTGGTGCCAAAAAATGTCCAAGGACAAAGTGGCGAGACGCACAAACAGCGCCTGGACTTCAGCAGGAATGCTCTACATTCCCTGAACAGCTGCTTTGATTCGACACACAGCTCCTACACTGTAGATCACATTGTTTTCTTAAGCTCATCCCTCGAGAAACCTGTTGAACAGAATCCTGAACCCCACCGAAAATGCATTTCTTAATCTCTTCATGTAAATTATTTAGAATTATTTATTAGAGTTGAGTATGCTTCGCTTACAATCAAAACTAGCTCTGTAAATCAAGTTTCCATTGAAGTATAGAATGATGGTGATTTTTTTAAATCACACACACACACGTTCACACACACGCTGCTAACCAGTGGTGTAGTATAGTTTTTTGCAGTGGGTATACTGTCTATACTCTGACTCACCCGTCCCAGAACAACACATTTTACAACAACCATCTTGGAGCAACACCTCATAAGCATCATCCCGACCTAACATGTTGATAACATACCCAGTCTTTCAGAGGGCTCTCAACAAGATGTATACTGTAGGCTATGCATTAGTGAATGTGATTCAGATTCAGATGTTTATTTAATACATGCATAAAAAACATCTGAATCTGAATCACATTCACTAATGCATAGCCTACACAGTATACATCTTGAGAGCATTCTGAAAGACTGGGCATGTTATCAACATGTTAGGAGGCAGCATCAGCCACAAGGATGCAATGAGACTGGACAAATCAATTAGGAAAGCTGGCTCTGTGATTGGTTGGACACACTGGGAGGTGGTGGAGAGATGCACACCAAAGATGTTAGAGGTCATTCTGAACAACTTCATAACACCATGATGCATGTTTATTTCTTCACACCCTGCAAACAAAAGCCACAACTGTTAAACTCAAGAACGAAAGGTGGACTCAAAGATGCAAACACCGCAGAGCTCAGCAGGATTATTTACGAAGAAATCAGAATACTGCGTATTGTGTGGGTTTCGAACCCAAGTCTCAGGTGTGAAAGGCGGGGACATTGCCACAGGACTATATCGGGAATGCTAATTACTCAGACAATAAAAGATGTGAAAGACATGCAACACTTCTTTTCCATGACAATGGAGTGGAGGAACCCCATGGCTGCGCTGGGAGCTGAGCCACTCTCAGACATGAGCTCCTTCTTGCATTACAGACCATGACAAAGGTGTCGTGCCAGTGAACATACCAGAGGAGCTGTACATACTGCACAGGCTGGTCATCATGCGTTCCTGTTGGAAAAGAGGAAGAAGAGCAGGAGTGTGTCAAAGACTCAAGCCCTAAGTCTTGACAACCACTGCCAGCTCCCTCCGCTGCCTACAATCCTGCTGTCTAATGTTCAATCCATCAGGAACAAGGTGGATGAGCTAGACGCGTAGTCCAAAGTTAAAGGGGAGATTAAAGAAACTTGCCTCCTGGCCTTTACTGAAACATGGTTCAGAGAAATGGATTGGGATGAGGACCTATCTTCAAGTTGGTTTGGTAGCCCACTTCCAGTAGACTGGTCACCGGAGATCACTGGGAAGAGACAAGGAGGGAAGTGTGCTTTTACAGCACCTGAGGCACTATAAAACTGTTGTGGTCCGGGAAAAGATATGTACTCCTGATACTGAACTATTAGTAATCTCACTCCACCCTTATGAGTTTCAATAGTTGTTCTTCACCACTCTTTACATTAATCTTCAAGCCGAGCTGTCCGCCACAAGCTGATGTCACACATAGGCCCGATGCTATCTGCCTGGATGTTCCCAAAGTTATCCTCTGATATTTTAACCACTGCACCTTAAAGATACATGAGCAGTAATGTGTCTTGCATCACCACACAGAAAAACACTACAATAGACTTGTGTTATAGATATGTGAGCAGCCAATACAAGTACAAGATCCCTTCCCTTGAAGCTTTGTATCATAACAGTGTTTATCTTTGACCAATGTACACGCCCTATTTTGGGGTGCCTTGAGTGCGTGGAGAAAAACGTAAAGACTTGGTCAGATGAAAGTGTGTCATCTCTTCAGGCATGTTTTGATTGTACTGACTGGCAGTGTTTTTATGATGCTTGTCGAGGTATTGATGAATTGTGTGACACTGTCTCTTCTTACATCTCCTTCTGTACGGACTCAGTTATCCCACCTAAAAAGGTTGTTACATCTGGGTAACCACGGATAACCAAAGCGCTCAAATCATTCATAAACAAAATGAAAAGGACTTTCTATGATGGTAATCCTCTTGAGATGAGAGCTGTCTTCAAAGAAGTAACGAATGAAATAACTAAGGCCAAAATTAACTACAGGAAGAAAACTGAAATGAAATTTAGTGGTGGTGACCTGAGAGAAGCCTGGTGGGGAATTAAATCTATGGCCTCCATCAACCATTCTACATATGAAATCAAGCAACTCATTAGTGTTAATGGAGTGGATAATGCTGGTCTACCAGACACTTTTAACTCCTTTTTCTCAAGCCTCTGAGAGGTCTGATTTTACCCTGGATGTTTCCTGGTTGAGGGACTCTCTTGTACCCAGAATGACATTATTTTATCCAGAGAACATGTCACAGCCTCATTTAAGAAAACAAACATAAATAAAGCTGCTGGCTATGACCTCTAGAATCTACTCAGTTCATCCATGAGTCACAGTGGACCTTTGTATCAAACTGGAACAGATTCCATTGAGGCGTTCCTGAAATATTTACAAGCAGAGTATTAACATCTGGCTGCAGTGACCTTGCCCTTTGACCTGTGACCTCCAAAATCTAAACAGGTAATCCTTGAGTCCAAGTCGACCTTTGTACCAACTTTGAAGAAATTTATTCACACTTTTGCGAAGCTAATTAGCATTTTAATAGTACTGCCGTCTATCTAGCCTGGCTGGCCTGCTGGCCTCACTTAACACCCATTGGATGACACCACAGACATTTCAAAGGAAAGTTCACTTGTGATTGGACAGTATGTGTGCTGCTACTGCTGTGTGCAATTATAAAACATGTTGATATGACCTGCCCTCTCTCTCTCTCTCTATCTACATGTAAGGCAGTTGCCCGGATGAGTCACTAGGTGTCACTGTTGCGCTGTCTATTTCTCATTAAAATCAACAGTTCTTGCTGTTTGTACCCTGCAGGACACCACAGTTTTGGATTATATTTACTGGAGGCAGCCATATTTTTTTAATGGTTACTTTCTCATGGCTGTAAGGTAAGCAGTGTTACTGGCCGCCTGAATTATCATTAAATATCAACGCCAAAACCTCCATCCACTGTTATTGTGCATCAGTATCGTTTATTTACATCTCAAACTACATTTCGCCATGAGTTTGAATGGTCATTATGTGAGCTCTGTGCTGTTTGTTGAGACTTTGTAATTGCCACTAGCATACTGTTAGCTCCTCATGTGTTCATTACTGTTGCTGATTCTTGGCTAACCTGACTAGCATGCTATGAGCCACAAGTCAATTTAATCTGTGGAAATGGTGCAGAACAGAGTATTAGCTTTTCTGTTTACTATCTGTCTCATTTGATAGTTTGCATTTTACACTTTATAATTTACTAATTTAGCTGTATTTAATTTGACTTTACAGTAACCTTTAGTTTAACATTATTTGTTTTTTATGTGAGATTATTATTTCAGGAATTAATTTTATTAAGAATGGTTACTTTATCATGCCTGTTAAGGTGATGAAGCTGACTGTGAGCCAGTCAGTGGGTTGTTGCAGTGACGCATTAAAGTGCAGCCAAAGTCTCAACCACAATCCCAAAACCAGTGTCTGGTGCCTTCCTCTTTCCGCATGACACCCTACAACACCTACAAAAACACAACGCTGAGTCCAGGGGAGGTGTAGAGAGGCTATGGCAGTCAACATCCGCCCAGATGCTGTGGGTTACACACACGCGCGCGCACACACACTCACACACACACACACACACATTTATGTATAGATAGATAGATATATTTATTTATTTTCTATTCATTCATATATTACAATATAATGATAAAAGGCTAAGAATCCATATACTGAAAGCTACACTACAAGCAGTAATAATAATAATAATAATAATAATAATAATAATAATAACACAGTCGACAGGAACATGTTGAAAAAAGTAAGGCTTTAATGAAACACTGACAAAAAAACCACTTCCATAATAATAATAAAAAAAATACTTCAGTTAACAAGCAGTCTGAAGTCTTCATGGCTGCTGCCTGGGCTCTAAGATCCGGTTGCCTGTATCTAAAGTTCCTCCAGACTGTTTCGTTATATGTCTTGCGGAATGCTAGAAGAAGAAAGGAAAAGAAAGAATAAACACTGACCACAGCAAAAGTAAAAAACAACAAATAAAACATAGAAAAAGGTAAAAGTTACTTACAAAAAAGGACTCTGCTGTCCACACCATTTATGTCTGGACTTGCAGGAGAGGTGAGGAGGAGAGGTCACTGCCTCATTGTGGCTCGAACTTAGGCTGAGAGAACAAAATGTAAATGGGTCAGAGAAGATAAACATTCACTTACATTCAGCAGAATACATCCAGATTTTTTCTTTGAATCTAACCTTTGCAGATTCATTCATTTCAATCTTTTCTTTACAAATAAAAGCCCAAACGCCATAAGTAACTTATTTCACTCAGAGAAATGTAACAGGTGTGTGGATAGGGCATGAATGAATGGTCACATTACACAAGGCAGTTTGCCCTGATATGAATTGCGCCAAAATAGTAACTGTTGTCTTCAGGAACACCCACGTTAAAACTCACCACTGTTTTTTGACTGACCAGGCCACAGTTGCAGTAAACCTACCTTAAACATGTAAGAGCCACGACAACACCATAAATTCTTAACAGTTTGTATTTAAGTAAGTTTGTACAGTATCACGCGATCACTGTTTATTGACTTTATGACCCAAAACATGGCTAAAAACTTAACTTTCTTCATAGGTGCAAAAGTCACGACACTCTAAACTCTTAACAGACAGTTGCGT
>JAQLOL010000011.1:8610044-8621948 GCA_029783665.1 Naso thynnoides | reverse complement strand
TAAAACTATGGCACCTAGGAGCTGATTGCCCCGCCACCCCCCCTCTGAGTCTGCCAGTGTCTTGAGTGATGCTAACTGATGACTATAGGGATAACAATGTCTGTCTGTTGGTCATGTGTGGTCAGTGAAGGGAATATAAAATGATTTGGATTGATTGGTGACTGGGTTTAAAACACAAATACAATCTATGATAAGCAACTAATGACTGATGACTTAAAAAAGGAAAATTTGAAGCACATTTACTGGCTAAAAGTATTTATTTATATAAAACTGTATTTTAATTTGGTAGAATCACTGCAGAGAAGTCAGGTCTTTGCTCCTTGTGTGTGAACATGACCACCGAACGTAGATCTCTTGCTTGTCTTACCTCAAAGGTGTACCTGAGGACACTCTGTGGCAGTCTGTAATAAACTTTATGGTCGCCACTGAACACCTTTCTGCACTGGCCTCCAAAGCTCAGAGTGTTAATCACACCTGCTCGCAGTTTCCCTGTTAGCACGTTGTACCTGTAAAACAGGACACAACAATCAATTTTATTAACTTTTATCTGACAGGCAATTTATTTTTGACCCCAGTCATGTCAAACTCAAAGCACTAATTAGGTTGTTGTTTAAACTCTCCAGTTTCAGTTAAGAAAAGTTTCTTTGTGCTGCAGTTGGAGCTGCTTACCCTCTGCCGGTAAAGTCAGAGTTGGGAGGCGTTTTGTCAATGTCACATGAGTACTGGCTGCTGTCTTGATCACAGCCTCTCTCATCCAGACCATCCTCACAGTCCTGATCTCCGTTACACGCCAGAGATCGGCTGATACACTGACCTGCATCAGGGTTTATGTGACAGTTTTCATTCCACATCGCAAGAGACATTATTTAGAAAAAAAATCTTTCATTTTATGATATCTGGAATGACCTCTTGAAATATATTAGAACTAGTTTAGGTAAATGTTTTGAAATAATGGTGACGCAGAGTAATGGTGAAACTTACAGCTTATTGTGTCAAACTCTCAGAATATCTGAAACTCCCCCCAAAGAAGCCATAAATACAGAAAAAATAAAACAAGGTATATTTTATAAAATAAAATACATATCACAGCATACCAGAGCTGCAGCGGAACCTGTCTCCACAGCCTGTTTCCAGGGGACATCTTTTCTGTGGGACACATGTTTGTGTTTGTGTGGCTTCCCCTGAACATGGGACACCTCCAAACTGGGCATACACGTCCACTTGGTGAGTCCGCAGCTGAAAAGGAAGTGATCATAAACATGAAATGAATTAAAGATTTTTTTAGGTCTCATCACTTTGCCCACCCAGATCAGGAATTTGAACCAGCGACCCTCTGGTCAAAAGTCCACCTCTCCACTTCTCCAACTTTTAGGTCAGACATGTCCAAAGTCCGGTCCAGGAGCCAATCATGGCATAAGGTCAGATTTAATACAGCCCGCAGCTTCTTTCTTGATATTTATTATTTATGGCCCCAGAGCACCATCAAGCAGATGTAATAAATCACGCAGGTTCAAAATGCAATTTCCCTTTTCACCTCATGGTGGCAGCACCACTCTGTAACTTCACCAGGCTGTGCCCCCTACCAGCTAATTTCTCTCTGGTAGGGGTCATAAAATAAAAAAGGGGAAAGTTGAAGTTGAGGGCTGCCACTTTCAGAGGAGATGGAAATTACAGAAATTACAATATTTTGTCACTGAAAACCAAAACAGTTGTGCTTGCCTAATTCGGCAAGAAACTTTTCACTTCGATTTAAAGAGACATAACCAGACATCATATGCTAATGCATTTGGTAAGCTATCAGGGAGTGACCGTGCTCTTCACGTGGGCCCTAAATCAAATAAAAATACCACCAAAGCAAGCTATGAAGTGGTGGCACTGATTGATAAACAGGGAAGACTTTTATTTGTTATGGTTAAATAAATGTCAGGAGGGACCGTTGGCACTCAGGCATTTTCACGTTATCAAATGTGTTACCCAGATTTCAGCATCACTTATTTTGTGACGACGGATCAGTGTCACCGTGCCACCTTCTGACGCAACCAGGCGTTCAGATCACAGGCAGCATGATTCTCAGTCTGCTTTAAGGATTTCTGCAACAGGGTCAGTAGTATTGTGAGCATCATTGCTACGCTGATGACACACAGCTCTATCTCAGCACCTCACCATCCACTCAGCTCCCCCCGCAATCTCTGGTCAACTGCCTTCACGCCATAAAAACCTGGATGACAACCAACCTACTCCAACTAAACAGCAAAAAAACTGAGTTCATGGTCGTGGCCCCTAACCCAGTGTTGAGGAAGGTTGGGGATCTCTTCCTCCACATTGCTCCATCACTCCATCCCACGAGGTACGCAACCTGGGCATCATCATGGACTCCATCCTCTCCTTCCAGTTTCATGTCAAATCCATCACCAAGTCTGCCTTCTACCACCTCAAGAACATCTCCCATCTCTCTCCAACCCCACCCCTGAACCCCTGATCATGTTCATGTAAAGCGCCTTGGGTACCTTGAAAGGCGCTATATAAATTGAAGGTATTATTATTATTATTATTATTATTATTATTATCAGAGTTTGGGAGACCTTCACCTCCTACTTCTCAACAGAGGGCACGGTTCCATGGCAAGACACCATGTCGTGCACAAGCACCCATAAAATGACTCTTTTTAAGAGCCACCCATAAAAAACTATTGAACAATAATCCTGCAATATAAGTACCAAAATTTATGTATACTGGTCTCTGTGCATGCGAGAGCTTCAATTCATATCATACTGAGATCACCCAGAATTAAACTGGCCGGTCTACACTGTAACCTATCAACTGCATGTGAAAAAATGAGAGAAGAAAAGAAAAGAAAGTTAATAAATTATAATATATTAATTTGTGAATCTGAGATTTGATTAATGCTCTTCCTCAGATGGGGGAGGCGGGGGAAGTGGAGCAGGTGGCCTCTGCAGGGCCTAGAGTAGCAACTCTTCTATTCTTCTCTCTCTCAGAGTACATTAATACATGTACTACACTTCAGCACTATAGCACTTTAGCTACATAGCAGTTTTTTCACATGGATCCCATTTTGCATAACCATTGTCACTCAATCAGGGACCTGGTGTGTAGACCAGGACACAGTTGTCCTGGTCACACCAGATCCCTGATTGTGCCACTTTTGAGTTCTGAAAAAGGGCTATATAGATTTAATTTATTATTACTATTACCTCAGATCATACAGGAAATATCTTTTTTTAAAATTCAGATCCCTGCAAAAATCATGATATAATCATTTAAATATCTTTCTGTAAGGGTACTAGGAATAATATAATTACCTCTCCAGTAAAACTGTAATACCAATCCAAATAATCACAACATGTCTTTTCTATATCGTGGAGTGCTGTCAAAGGGCTTTTATATACAGGTTTAGGCAACAACACAGATACTGCTTATGTGTGTGTCTTTTCACTTGTCAACCAACGTCAGTCACTGATGATGGTCCTGCTGCTGTATCACTTTCGTCTTCATCCTCAGCAGCTGCAGTCTCTCCCTCCATTGAGTCCTCTGCGGTCCCATCTTCCTTGACCCTCGGGGTGATAAAGGGCTTGAGGAAAGACAGGACCGCAGAGCATCGCCACTGTTTTACTGGCCCTGCTGCTGACCCGCTTCTCCTTTCTCCCTCCTTCTTTTTTCCCCTAATATATACATCATGGAGGCTCTTTCATCTCCTGCAACATACATCCACAGACAGACACAAATACACCTTACATCCTTAGCACCAGGCCAAACAAAACATTCAGACATTAAAAACATGCACATGTAAACTGCAGCAGGTAGCCTAGAAAGTGGGAAAATCTGCTGTGCTAAATGGGACTTCATGCTAACGCTGGCGCTAACCAGTGCTAACGTTTGGTTCATGGTGAAACACAACCGGTAGGTGACGCTGGGAGAAATTCAACGCTGATTAGAAGTCGCTGCACAGCATCGGGTTAGGGTTAGGGTTAGGTTAGAGTTTATCACCCAAAAAGTTTAATCTTTTCAACTTCAAGCAATAAGGCAATTTGGAGATGAACGATTCACATTGCACGTAATTGCATCTTTACATTGATCTTGTATGTATTCTTGTGGCATTCATCGTGTTCATGGCTTTTCATCTGCACACACCTTAAGATATATATGTTTGCAATAGTTCTAGACTTACCATTTTCTCACATGCATCATCCACCCGCAGTTGGACTTGCAGGGTAAAAGTTCTCTCCGGAACACACATTTTGTGTCTGCTTCAGCAGCTCGTATTCCTATTTTTTTCAGTGCTAATTTAACAGATTAAAGCAGCCACACAGCATGTGTGAGAGGCACATGAGATGCACATCGGCGGAATTTCCACTGGAACAGGGGGGACATGTTCTCCCCACTTTTCAAACTCTTGTTTGTCATTGTCCCCCCAGTCACTTTCGAATTTGTGCATTATTTTTAACCGCAAGCTGTCATCGCCATGCAGGAGCAGGACAGTCCGCCTCTGTGGACGTGCACGCTTGCATCAAGAAACATCACATTCAAAAATAGCTCACTGAATGACAGCAGCTTTTCTTCGTTAATGATGAGCAGGTAACGTTATTGCCGTTGCAGCACTTCATGAAAAAAAAAAAGAAACGCCAAAAGCAGAAGCAGATGACTTTTATGTCATGGATGAAAAGAATGAACGGAGATGTGAGTTGGTTGATTCAGTAAATTAGCTTAGACTAACCACATTTTCTGTCCACACCTGTTGATATTAGGCTAATGCTGATTGAGTTAACATACACTTTTCCTTGGTAATTTCATACTGTTAACTAAACATTTGAAGTGGAACATTCTGTGCACTGAAAAAAGTGAAACAATGCTGTTGTTCATTTAATGTGTTTTTTTCTCATTCCAGTGATTGAAAAAAAATATTTTGCTCAGTTAAACTAAATTTTCTTATTTGGAGATAGGGTTGAATCGATTTTTTTTATTTTACAATAATGCAAACTGACAGCGAGGCACCAAACAGAAATTTTTAGTTTTAATCAAAGCATTTTATTAGATTGGGTGTGATTCACGCATACACATTCTTTAAATGTTCTGGCGGCAATTGTACTTCTGCCTCAAATGATCCTGCATAGCAGAGCGACATGATGCTGGAGAGGAGAAAAAAATAAGCCGCATTCTGATAACGTTAAGGTAAGTCATTTCCATTTTTAAACATGACTTGGTTTAAACTTTAGCCCTCAGGTAAAAAGTCTGTCTCAAGTTTGTGTGAGTTTGTGCATGAGTAATGAACTGTTCCAAAGTTGCTAAGCTAAACTGAGCTAGTGGGGGAGGGGGCGTCATCGTTTCCAATACCTGCACAGTCAAAGAACATGACTCGAAGGCGCCATTGGTGTTGGGGGGGAGGGTGGTTTAAGGGGGGGGGTGGCCTTATGTGTAGCCGGAGCTCTGGAGGGAGGGTGGTTGGGCATGGTGCCCGCGCACGTGGGTGTGGGAGCAGAGCGACTGGGCCTGAGCTCGATCTGGAGCTTAGCAGAACTGCAGTGTATAACTTAAGCCTATTTTGCGGTGAGTGAATTAACAGGAATGAACATTAAATGCTATTGCATATCTATCCGGTTTTTAAGTCCTGATGTCACGACTTTATTTCTGGGCCCACCGGCGTTATCAGGTCAATCAAAACACAACAATGAATGTATATACAGACACATTATCAATACGTATTAAATTTATCTGCGAATCGTTGTAAACTCATTCGAAGCTAAATAGCCTAGCTACATACTCTGCTGGCTCGGCTGCAGGCCACGTTAGCCAGGCTAACAGCAGATAACGCTCATTATCAAAACATATCGCCGTCAAAACGTAGTTCCCAGTAGCTGTAACTATGACAAGGACAACTTTCTTTTTTCTTTTTTCACCCGAGGTTAGACTGAGCACATCGGGTCCGGTGTTCAACACCGTCGGACATGTCACATGTCGGACCGGGTTTTAATTTATAGGTCCGCCTGTCCATTTATAACTGCAGGCAGCAGAGACCGAAGCAGCTCCTGTGTGGGCACTGGGCAGCTGGCTCTGACTTATCTGCAAACTGGTTCTTGGGAGGCACCAGAGTAGAATCTATTTCAATTCAATTCAATCCATTTTTTTTACTCTCAGAGATGTGTCATGGAAGAAAGAGGTTATAGATACAGCGGTTCTACCATTGTTTACAACTTGTAACTGCCGGTGCTTGGACCCGGACATGGAATATTCGCCACGCATGACGTCACGCTTAACAGCTGGTATATGATGTCTGTGTATATGTGAGGGTGTGGTTCATACAATTAATTTTGTTCAGTTTTTTCTCTTTTGGTAAAGCTAAACTTAGCTGTGTAATAATGAAGCAACATAAGTTAATTTTTTGTCAGGTATTTTATTTCATAGGCATAGTAAATCTGATTTAAAAAGAACAAAAGGCATCATATACATGTTTTGTCAAGTTTAAACTGTATAATTTGTAGTTCATGTAACACTGAGAATACCCTACATTAAAGAATATTTTCTCTTTTAATTTAAGGAGAGGAGCAGCCACTAGATCCACTCTGTTCCTGCTGTGCAACCACCAATTTGGAAGTCCCTCGTCATCGTGCAGTAAGTTATGTGCACACTATCATGATGGCATTGGTAGTAATTAGTTCCAGCAAATATGACTGAATAATTGTTACCAGCTTTAAATCTATTTTTATCAGTTATTGCTTCTGCTATGTTAGCATTACTTAGGCAATTTTCTTTAGCTGTCAGTTTCCATTGTATAACAGCAGATTTAGATTCAACTGTTACACTTACACATGCATTTTTTAACATTTCAGCTGCTTTGAGCACTTTTAAAACCATTTATTACTCTGCTTACAAGTTATACTTTTCAGCTGTTGCATCAGTCTTGTCAGCATTGCTTCAGCAGTTTCTTCAGTGGATTCAGCATTGCTTCAACAATGGTGTTAGCATTCACACGCATTATCTTCAGGAAATTCTCTTTCTAATTCTCCTCATTTGTTGCTTTTTTGTGTGTGTGCACTAGGATGTGCAGGAAAATGAGGCTGATCTGGAGCAGGCAGCCATGGCAATCGTCAGTGGAAACGAGGACATTAAAATAGTCATTGACAGAACAGAGGTCCTGAAAGAGGTGCCCACAATAGCAATGGCTGTTGCAATGTTCTTCGGGCTCACCTACGCACTCAACCTGAAATATCCGAAAAATCTGCAGTACGCCCTTGAATTTGTGCAGAAAGTCCTGATGGAGCTTAGTGGAAAAAAGATGTCCAAAAAAATTCAGAGGCTGAGTACCCAGCTTTACAGCCCAGAGTAGACAGAGTTGAATTCCACTAACTGGCCTGATTTCATGGCATTTCTACAACTAAGACTTTGTACCCTTTCATATGGGGTTGGTGTTCAGAGTTTACACTTGCATGACTGCATTTCCACTGCAGTAATTGACAAAAGAATCTGCCCAAGTTATCACAGGCACAAGTGGACAGTGTGCTGAAAACCTGGAGAGCACTGATTTGTTTATGGCAGATTTTTTAGACCAAGAGAGGGCCAGGAGCTACCTCACACGTTTGCAGGTTATGGAACTGAGGAGATTCACAAAAAATCATCTGATAACACTTTTTATTTTAAGAAATAATTCCTCTCTGACTTGCTGTTTGTATTTGAAAAAAAAAAAAGTTATGGTTGAGAAAGACTGTTGTTTAAAAAAATGTATTGATTGAAAAAAATGTTCATTCAACAATAAATGCATTGAAAAGGAATATGTTCTGAGTATTTCAAAATATATGAAAATTTTAAATTCAGTTCTGTAAACATTAACTTATGATGACTTAAACTTTTTATTTGAGACAGCTTTAAAAAAGTTTGCTCCCATATTCAAAAGTTCGTTACATGAAGTTAAAATATTCAGGTTTAATGAAGGAGTTTATTTACATTAAGTAATAAAACCAAATTAATTATTTTAATTCAGGAAAACTTGAAATAATTGCTTTGCTTCATCATCAGAAATTGGTTCAAATGAAGTTAAATATTTCATGTCAAACCAAATTAATTATTTATATTGTATAACACTACAATACTAGTTGTGATCGATTACCTCAATTTTTTAAATTTGAGCCAATGTTTCATTTTTTTCAGTGTGTGACATGAAAACAAGTCCACCTTAAACTGCAAAATTTTCCTTAAAAAATGTATGACTAGCAGAGTCTTTGGCTTAATGTTGGGCTCTCACACATCAGTGGCTCAATATGATGATAACTAGAGCTGCTTCAGGAGACAGGGAGATGAATAAACAAAATGCTACCAATGTATTGCAGCCATGGGCAAGTACAGTCAATGCAGCGTCTATGTATATGTCTTTGAGGGCAACAACTGATGAGAACAAAGTCATGACAGTCTGACCAATCCTGAAATTTGGTTACCTTACTCAGTCACTCACTGGGCCCCTGTGGCCCAACCAGAAATAGTCCTCCTGAGCTCTATTCCTTGTTGAGCTTTCCAGAAATATATATAAAGTATATAAATACATCTTAGATATTGACATGTAGTGTTTGGTCTTACCAATGATACCAACCAATCATCTGCTAGACAGATGTTGTCATAGTAACACATCATACATGCAGGTGCTGCCTTTGGCACTGATGTCAATCGGAACAATGCCTCAACACAACCGCCATCTTGTGTCAAGGGGAAATGGTGTCAACCTACTGCATTGATCAATGGAGGCAGAAGTCTATCAACAAATAAAATCATCCGAACTCATTTAATTTTCAACCAATTTTCAAGGTGTTTGGTTTGTAACAAATGGCACATCTTTGTAATACAGGATGTTTGGTTAAATTAAAAATGCAGGTTTTCAACCAAAAATACTCCAAACTATGTAGATAGTAAACATTAGTTCTAGAATGAATTCATGTACCAGATTCTAGTTTTTTTTTATTTTGGACATATGCTAATTTACATTTTAGGTTCCACTAAAATGTATACTGTCCAGTAGTGTTGCAGTGTAATAATTCCATATTCTAATAAACAAATGTTAGTGTTACAAGTGAAAACATGTAACTCAGGGCTTCATGTTTATTCAAGAGATGGATTAGATTTATTTCAGTCAAATAAAAAAAATGTTTTTGCTCATGGGAGCCTGGACTCAGAAACATTAAATGATATTTGTAACAATTAGCAAAAGACAAAAGTGGGGAGAGACCAGTGTGCCGCTTCAATATGCTGCATTTGATAGATTTCATCAGGCATCCTCAAACAAACATACAACAATATAACGCAGATATGTCATACACGGCTCCAGAGTGCGACCATTTTAAACCAGTTAGGTGCGACTAAAACTTTTCCTTGGTTGCTCCGGTGCGCCAACATTTACTGGTCTGCTTATGTGTAGCCAAAGTCCAAAATTAACAACCTCTGGTATACCAGCTTTCTGCATGAAAAAACACTATCCGTACCAAGCAGTGTTTAATGCTTACTGAACATTTTCTACAACTGCAGCTTCACATTAAGAGTATTTAATTGGCTAAACTAGAGGTAACTTTTATTTTGAACAAGACTGGTCACAGGAAATACGAAGCGTTAAAGGACAATTCCGGGCAAATTCAACCCTGGGGTGTTTTTTATGTTACGCTCGGGGTCTAAAGGAATGAATCTGAAGATTTTCAATGTAATTGCTCCTGTTTTGCGGTAGTTACAATCAAGTTACAGTTACAGTCAATCAAGTTATGCAGTTCTCCATTAGCATCCAAAATATTGTTGAGTAACTGGTGCTGCACCACTGTTCTGACGACCCGTTGTTCCGCTGGCTCACTGATCTGCCCACATGTTGTAAGATGTAGCAATATTACAGACATGCAATTGCTCACTGCCTCCTTCCTTTTAAGATGAACATGAACGGGGAGAGATGACTGTTCTTTTAGGCTGTTTGAATGGCTTTAGGACTTCCATTTATTTGTACAGACTAACCCATACCCTTACCATAACCTAACCTAACCTTAACCAATTTATGCGTAATCCTAACCTTAAGCTAACCTCAATTTATACTTTAATTCTAAACTTGGTGCCGCACTGCTGTTCTGCCACTGTTCCATTGCTGTTCCGCCGGCCCGCATGTATGCATTTCACACATGCAGGTGGAACAGTGAGCTGTGGGAATAATGGGCTGTGGGAACAATGAGTGGGCCCTAAGTAACTTGCTATGTGCTTTATCCTTTTTGCTTTGACAACTAATCCTTCGCCTTCATAATATTATAAGTGAACTATCATTGTGTCCTCAGCAACTTATTTGCTCTTAAACTCCTGACAAATTGTCTGTTGGAGAAACGCAGATTTTTTACATAAAACTACAGTACTTTGTTTTACTCAAGTCTGTTTGTGTGTCTAATCTGCAAGTTCTCTCTGCCCCACTCTCACACATGCACGTGCCCACACACACACGGGGTGTCATGGCAGAGTGGTGATAAATATGTATGTTAACCTGAAGATTACCAGAGTTGATGTGAACTAACGCTACACATCGTAGTTACTGTAAGTGAAGTACAATAAAACCTTCGCCGGTAAAATGCCAAAACTTAATCAATACAGCTGTTCAACCTGCATAAATGTGAACATGTAGAATGCATTTCTTTAATCTGCTCTTTGTGTCCACAGTCACAAACACAGCATGCTAGCTTAGCAGCTAAAAGCTCATTGTTACAAACAAGCTACAAAGAAAGCTGTCTTTTATGTTGTTTAACCGCTTGGTTTGCCATGAATGTATATTGCAAACTCTTGTGCAATGCTGCTAACTGACAACCAGCTCCTCCTTCTAACATTACATGCAGGCAGGCTCACATCAGCAGCACAGACTGAGAGATAGGAGCAAAGATGTGATGGCTGACTGAATGGTGTTCTTGATTTTTTTAATCTTTACTCTGTATTTTGATGTCAGGAATATGATTTCATTTATTTTAGAATGCATTTTAAAATGCACTCAGGATTGCCCATGCAATATGTAGTCTACAATTTAGGCTCATCTATGAAAATTGGAGGAAAAAAAAAGATAACAGGCCCACAGAGGTCTGCTGCTTCACCTTTCTCACTGCATGTATTAACGAATATACATGTGATAGATACAACGCTATCACTTGGGCAGGGTGAGTAGGAATTTAGATAGGGCAAGTAGATTTGAAACGTACTTGACTGCAGGACAAGCAGGAAAAAACCTTAATGTTGGACCATGCTGGGAATCAAAATCACACAGAATCTGTCATGGCTGGGGCAGACAGGTAGCTCAGGTGTTAAAGCAGATGCTTAATGTACAGAGGCTGTGTCCTCACTGCAGCGGCCAGAGGTTCAATTCCACCCTGTGGCCTGTGGCTTTTTCCTGCATGTCATTTCCCTGTCTTTCCCAACTATGTCCTGTTCAGTTTGCAAGCTGTCCTATCAAATAAAGGCATAAAAAAGTCCCAAAAGTAGTTTAAAAAACAAACAAACAAAAAAAGCCTCCAGAAATTGCTTTTAAGACAGCAAAATTAAGCTAAGCTCTGGTGAACTTACACTAAAGAGCCCAGAAATGATTGTCAGCATTCTGATAGCAAACATCATGGGAAGGAAACCAACATGGGATATGCATGACTCGGTACACGAATGGTCTTCATGGGTGATTAAAATTGTCCAGAAAATCATTTCTACTAATCTACTGAGCATCAACAATATCACTGATATGTGTGTTTCCTTGCGTATTGTATTTCACTAACTCAACAGAATTAAATATTTTCTTTTCATGAAAAATTTCACATTAGCTACCAAATAAAATTTCTAAGTAGCATGTTGGCCTAAAAATGCTAACTGCATTTCTTCATCACATTCTTTCTACAAAAAATGGTCTTACAGGAGTCAGCC
>JAQLOL010000011.1:8576328-8587136 GCA_029783665.1 Naso thynnoides | reverse complement strand
AAGATACACGTTGGGCCCATTTTTCACAAGACACATATCTTCTGAACATTCTGACACAAAAATGTCATTTTTCAGACACACAGTTTAGGAGAAAATGAACTTTGTTCCAGACCTGTCTCTGTCTCAGCTACACATTCTCATGAGATCTGTGAGCCGCTGCTTCCTGTCTTGCCTCACAACGAACATTTAAATGACATTTAAATGGTCTTGTAGGTGAAACCATGATTTAAAAGTTAAACTTGCATCAAACAAATATCATGTGACACAAAATCCATCTGCTTTAATCCGTTCACACAATGTTGTAACACCTCCAGACGAGGCGGAGGGATGGTGGCTCCTAACTGTCTCCACGGGAGACGTGACTCCGCCCACTTAGGCGACAGGAAGTGTAAATACCATTTCACACCCCTGGCACAGGGTAGAGTGGATCATCTTATGTTAATAAATGACTTTCTCTGGTGTTGCAAAATGTACGATTATTACTGTATTTTTATGATAATTTTGCCCTCTGTAAGAAGAACGATCAATACTGCCAAAGAAAGGCTCAGTGTGCGATAATTTAGCCATTTCTCTGAGTACGTTTGGCTCCCCTCAGCCAAATACTGATGGTGAGTGTGGATATGGTGCTTTTGTTTTGAAGGCTAACACAGGAAGGAGTGATTGTGTAATGGGCTACAGTTGAAGTGCAACAGTTGCCGTCAGACTTTTGTGATCATGTCAAAGTTTATTTTTGGCCAGTGCTGCTGTTTATGACCAAACACCTTCAAAGTAATGACTCTGACCACTGACTGTGAGTCAGACCTTATTGCTCAACACTAACGTTGGACCTCACGAGTGCTCTTCTCTGAATGGGAACGAATCCCTGCAGACAGCCTCAGAAAAACACATGGAAAAACATTGATTTTGTGTGTAGGCTGCTGCTTTTGGAATATTTTCAGCTGTCACATATGTCCAAGAAATAAAAAAAAGGGCATTCAAAGGAGATGATCTTAGTACAAGCGCACGGGGTGGTATTAGTGTGTCATTTTTTCACTTACACATTAATCAATTTTAGTCTAACGAAGGGCTTCCTTTGCCCACCACCCATATTCATTACAAATCCATAAATATATGCGTGGAAACGGCAGTAATTCACTGTCAGTCCTGAGAAAACCTCCTCTAAAGTTAGTTCCTGCTCCGCAGTACAACCGGATCCTCCCTTCGGCCTGAACTGGACGCTGCTGAATATGAGTTTGACTGGAACTCACTACGACGTCATGCTGAACTGGAAGCCGCCTCAGTCTGCGGACGTGGAGATGGGATGGATGACACTGCAGTATGAAGTCCAGTACCGTGATGTCAGCTCTGATGTGTGGCAAGTGGTGGGTGTCCATCAGGTTTATTTTAGTGTGCCGAATCCCAGCTTCAGCTAAGTTGAGTTCCTGAGGGTAGATCACTTTTTACTGCACTCTTTTATGTGTCAACCTCAGCACTGTCCATGACTCATTCATTCCTTGCTTAAATTTTCTAGTAACCCAGATGTGAATGTTCCTGTGATGCTGATCCTTTCTTTCTTCACCACAGCTCGACAAAATGAGGGGCACCCACTGTTCCCTTTATGGACTTCAAAATAACATCAACCATGAGGTTCGGGTGCGGTGCAAGATGCATGGTGGGAAAGAGTTTGGAGAATTTAGCGACTCCGTATTCGTCCACATCCCATCTAAAGGTAAACACTCACCTGAATGTTCACAAGCTGAATGGATACAGATCAGGGCTGTGCTGAAAAATCAATACAGCAAGATATCACAATATTTTTTTTCAAGATACGTGTATTGATTTCCAGCTCCAAAAATTTATATTTTTGGGGGGGAAAATGTTTTAAACTGGTTATGAGCTTTCATTTCAATTCATTTTAATGTTATGGCAGCTACATCGGCGTTGTCGATAATTTGCCGATATCGTTCAAATAAATTGGAAAGGAAATTTTGAATTAAGCTGTTTCAACTCAATTTGTCTGCTGAAATATCCATATTATTAAGACTACCCAGATTGTACACAGCAACTTGTATTTCAGCTCTGCTTTTACATGTTCAGTGGACAACTGTAATGTGGAGAACTGCAATGTATCGCAATAGAGAGGAGTAGAGGCTGCAGCTGAAAGTCCTTGACGGTGTGAAGAAACCTCTCAGTACTGCTTACAACCCCCATGTGAAAAAGAAACAATATTCTAGCAGTCTTGCTGTGTGAGTTTTATATTTGTTTGTTTGTTTTGGTGTGGAGATGCTGTTATTAAAGTACATGTGAATTTCTGTGCAATCTTTTTCCAGTGTCCAGATTCCCAGTGGTGGCCTTGCTCATCTTTGGTGCCTTATGTTTAGTGGCCATCCTGATGTTAGTCATCATATCGCAGCAGGAAAAGTAAGTACTTTACACCTATTAGAACTGAAAGGTTTTTAAAAAGCTTAGAGAAACAGGAAGGCACAGTTTGCTGCTTAGTGACCAGCTGTGTGGCCTGCTTGACCTTGGAAATCTGTCTCAGTGTGTCTGTCATCAGGAACGTCATTTAGATTTAGACACTGACACACAGCTGCTCTGTATATCTATTCTTTAATGTTTATGCAGAGCTCTGAGGTCAAGTGTGTTTGTTGTTCTTTTCTGTCATTTATGTGTAATGTCGAATTAACATGTTTCCTCTTTTCCTTCCTAAGGTTGATGGTTATTCTTTTGCCTCCTGTTCCTGGGCCTAAAATAAGAGGAATTGACCCTGAACTGCTCAAGGTACAGCACCTTTTTTATTTTTAATTCTAGGTAAAAACAGAAGGGGAGCTGCCAGTAAAGCTCCACTTATTGCAATGAGGGAATGGCAGCAGAGGGGAAGTAGTTTTGTTTTGTTTTTTTCATAACCTGTCCTGCATGGCAGCTGAGGCATGCAGTATGAAGGGTGTGGGTGCCTTGTGGTGCCAGAACAGATTTGCTCTGCAAAACAGGAGTTTGCTTTCCTCCTCCTGTTGCAATCTGTATCGAAATTTATTGGCAAGACTATTGGACAGTACAAGGTTTGAGAGTGAATAGAGAGAAAGAGAGAAGAGAGAGATTGGGGAGCACAAAAGGGAGGGGGAAATGCGGGAAACAACAACAATAACGACAGCAACAACAACTGCAGAACTGACAAAAGCATTTACAATTAGGTGTGTGTGTGTGTGTGAAGGCTTGTCATTAGATGTGGTTGGTAGTTGATGTAGGGGGCTGCAACAAAAGCCTGCAAACTCCCAGGAGCAAGCAGGCCAGGATCCAAACCACCAGAGCACCCAACAACCTCTTAGAGCACGGAGGACCCGGGGCCACATGCCCCGGAAATAACTGCATGCCCAACCCAAGAGAGAACCAGCAAGAGAACACAGAAGCAGCACCCACCCGGCCAGGGGAGGCCCACAGAGGACAAGGGACAGCAGGCCCCCCCGGCCCATCTGAAGGCCTCCAACCCCAGCACGACATGAGCCCAAAGCCACGGGGCCCCTCCCAACCAGAGACTCACCCAGACCCCTGGTGGAAAGCCCACCACAAACTGGAGAGGCCAGAGCCACAGAGGCCCACAGCCTCTCGGTCAAACCATATCCCAGGGGAACTGGTTTCCACTGGACTGAAATGGTTGCCGCCCATGTGAAGGGCACAAATTTTGCTCTGCCACTCAGAGTTCACTGTGCTGAAATTCTGGTGGAAATCTGGTTTGTAGGCATCACAGATCTGAAAGCAAACGGGGAGGAGCTCACAGTGTTGTACAGCACAGCTCTACCGTCGTACGAGGAACCAAAAGGAAATCTGTAAACGGCACAACATTTCCACCAAACAGGTGACAGTTAAATGAGACAAATTTATAGAAATTGTCGGTTACTTCTTGTGTGTACTCTGAGCAACGAATGTGAAGACAACAATGTTTTATTCCTGATGGAAATGAGGTCCAAAGCCACAGTGATAAGGCCCAAGTTGTAATTAACTGAAATTACCTCTGAAGCAGGTAAAATACCTCACCAGCTAAATGTGGATTCTTGAGTGTATCAACTCTGTTTTCTTCTCCCCACAGAAAGGGAAGCTCAGGGAGTTGACGTCCATCCTGGGTGGCCCCCCTGATCTGAGGCCCGAGCTGTACAACAATGACCCCTGGGAGGAATTCATCGATCTGGACATTGAGGAGCAGAACGACAGACTGACAGACCTGGACACGGACTGTCTCATGCACCGCTCTGTGTCCTCCAACTGCACTCCCCTGTCCATCGGCTTCAGAGACGACGACTCGGGCCGGGCCAGCTGCTGCGACCCTGACCTCCCCAGCGACCCGGAGGCGTCACCTTTTCATCTTCTCATCCCAAATCAAACCCTCAGTAAGGAAACATCATGTCTGACAGCCTGTGAGCCAAGCTCCCCACCCCAGAGCCCTGCCGCTGAGGAGCCTCCTGCGGGAGCACTTGGCAGAGAGGCGTTGTACACCCAGGTGAGTGAGGTGAGGTCCTCTGGCAATGTGCTGCTGTCACCTGAGGAACACACCGATGTAGAGAAAACCACTAACAAGGACACAGAAAAAGACATCGTGGGAAAGACGGAGAAAGAAAAGCAAGAGCTCCAGCTCCAGGTGGTGAATCCAGATCATGGGGGTTACATGTCAGAGCTAAACGCAGGAAAAATGAGCCCGAGATTTTCCACAGGAGACATGAGTGAACCCTGCCAGACGGGAGGAGACCCGAGCTCTTTGCCATCCCCATCGCCTCACCACGAATCAGATACCACGCTCATGTCCTCCCTGCCCCCTGCTCCTGTCTACACCATGGTGGAGAGCGTTGACAGGCAGAACAGCCTCTTACTGACACCAAACTCGACACCTGCCCCCCAGCTAATAATCCCAAAGACCATGCCGACACCAGATGGCTACCTGACCCCTGACCTTTTGGGAAGCATCACACCATAGATCAGTGGTTAACTGAGCAAAGACTGTTCAATCAAAGGCAGAGAAGAGTTTTGAAACTGTCTCAGAGTTTGAAGATCCCAAGGTTGAGTGTTTAAAGCCAACTCTTAAAATAGCCAGGGGGAGGCATCTGTGCCTGCCCTGCCACAACCTCTACCTCCTCTGGCCTCCCACTGCTCCGTCTGACAGGGCTGTAAAATCAACATGGTATGAGGGAGGAGGAGCACGCAGGAATGTGCTTCACTGCAGTTGTGGAAAGGAACTTTTCAAAGGGAAAAACACACGCTGGTGCTGCAAATGTCCTCAAAGGCTCAATGCTCACAAAAAAAGGTTTACAACAATATTTATGAAAAATCTATTTTTCTAAAGCTGCATTGATTCCATTTTTGGCCACTAGAGGACAGAAGAACTCCAGCAGACTTAGTGCTTTTGTGCTGACAATCAGTGGCTTTTGACACAGTTAACTCACAAAGACGCTGACATAATCACTTGGAGTCTTGTTTCTAATGTAATGTACATCCAGTATTCACCCTCCTTAAAGCTCTGGTTTGGTCTCCATTAAATGCTCAGAAAACTATGACTATTTACAGTGTTGTACTCTAGATTGGTCTTTCAAAAGTCTGGTCTCGGAATCAAACGCACTTTGACTCGGTCTTATCTCGGTCTCAGACATACCGGACTCGGGATTTTTAACCAAGACCAGTCAAGACCACGACAGATTTAACTGTTGTTACGTCTGCGCCTGTATGTAAAACTTTCTTCCTCAAATACAGCCAATCACTGGAGTCATTTGTAGATTGATTTTTTGGTTCATCAAATGCCGAGGTCAGACTACACCATATCAGCCCGTTAACAGCCTGACCGGGATGATGTATGGCGTGGGGTGGGCTCGGAAACCATCAAAGAGCATCGGCCGCGACAGTCGATTGTTTTATCTCGTGTAGTGGGGATGACAACTGACGCCACATCTACAGAAAGCATATTTGATTTGTCAGTCACAGTAGTCAGTGGCGAGCGCTTCCTTGCTGGTGACGTCACGCATGTCATGACCTGCGAACAATGACTGATTGGGGATCATCGTGTAGTCGGTCACGTCTCTCAGCCACGACACGGCAAGAATTTATGACTACAACTGTCACGACACAGCAAACATTTTGGCAAACAAAAAATATCTTGGAGTCTGACCTTGGCATGAGTTTGGCTTCTTAAATCACCAGGAACTCGTGAGCAAAACGGCGCACGAGAGAAAACGCTGAGCAGAGTGCAGGTTCTGCAGGGCAGCGCTGTGTGAGGAAACATTCAACTTCCATCGCCACCTTGAAATCAGAGGGATTCTTTTTCTTTTTTTAGGTCATGGTCTTGTCTCAGTCTCGGCACATTCTGGTCTCGGTCTTGTTTTGTGTGGTCTTGACTACAACATTAGCCATTTAGCTGCTAAATGCTTCACTTTTCTTCATTTATTTTGTCTGTTGTTCTCTAATTCTATAAGCTGAAAGGCTAAGAAGCTATGCAGACCTGCAGAGCTGTTTCAGAATATCCTGTGGTTTTGTCATTATCAACGTTACAGGTCTCAGTATTGTTAAACGTTCTCATAAAAAATATTTTAAGTGAGAGTACTTTAGATTGTACTGCTTCATTCCTAACATTTGTACAGTTTAAAAAACGCTTTTTTTTGTATGAATCCAACATTTTTATGCTTTTCAAAAGTGCCATAAGTACACTTTTCATGTAGTCCTCTGCAGGCTTTAAGACTAATACTGCCAGAATGAAAATGTTCCTTCATCAGTAAGTGATCCATTGCTTTTTTTTTTTTTTTTTTTGTAATACAGAGCCTTGTGTTAAAGCAAACACATGAACTCCAGAGTAAGTAAAAGGTGAGGTGTGTGTGTGTGTGTATGTGTTTTCACATACCATCGTCATCATTTATGCTTGGAACCAAAATGTTTGCAGAGCTGACAGGCAAAATAATTTGGTTTGTCAGTTCATGTTGAGTCAGTGTTATTTTATTTTATTTTTTTTCTTTGAATGCATGGAATATAACCAAGTGCATGGCATGGTGTAGGGGGGGCACATTTCATCAGTGTTGAATATATAGGTGACAGTTATTCCGTCAGCACTGTGAAAAAGTGTTGGTCAGAAATAAACAACTTTCATACTTTTTGCCTTTGTCTGTCCTCTTATTGTTCAGACTGCACCTGAAGCTGAGTGCACTCTGTGGGAGCCTATACACCTACCATTACTGCAGTAATACATGTAACAGACTTATTCAATATTTAAGCTAAGCTAAGCGCAGCAGCATAGCTAAATAGCAGAAGTAAGCTAGCTTTAGCAACAACACCGTAGATAGCAGCTTACAATAGCTGTAGAAGAAAAAAAACATTTATTTATAATTGATTTCTTTACGAAAGCGTGTTGCCTTATATTAATAACTTAAAATGATAAAGTCAAACTGTGCTAATCTCGACACTTTTATGACGATGTTCAGTCAACTAGAGCAGGTAAGGTAGCGCTAACGCACTAGCTTAGCCGGCTAACGTAAAGGAAGCTAATTCAGTGATAGCTTGTAAGTTAGCGTTAGCTTTGTTAGCTTTTACTTTTTTTTTTCTTACCCCATTTATTTGTAAAGTTACGGTATTTGCAGGGTTTTTAGTGTTTGTTTAATTATGTTGGACAGGTAGATAAGCTAACGACGGATAGATAACGTTAGATAGATGATAAAAAGTATTTAATAATAATATAAAAGTCACCAGGCAAAAAACTAAAGCTTGAATTATACCACCATATATGTTATTCTCTGCGCCATTATGTTTAGTTATATACTATTCATCAGTAGTGCATTTCCAACAGAAACTGACGGACGTTAATGGCAAAAACAGTAAACTGGAGATCATGCTGGAGGAGACCAACAGACTGAAGAAATATTATCAGACCAAGCAGGAAAGTCTGACTGACGGTGAGTTTCTGCCCTTGTGCTGTAACATTATGTTAGTTTCCTTGTGGTGCTTGATCTTGTGTTTGTCTCCCTCTGCTGGTGTGTTGTCCACATGGCAGTTCTCCTGTGTCCCACATTTTTAGTTTAGAAAACCAAAAAAACAAAACTATGTTAACATTTACAAACGGATTGCCATGTAATTCAGCATCACAGTGGGAACTACAGCATCGTTGAGATGGTGATGCACATTGTCGGCTACTTAAATATGATTTGAACATGTAGTATTTGGACAAACGGACACACATTACAAAGAAAAAAAGTACTGGTTGGATATGTTTCAGTTTTAGATCGTGTAAAGTCATTTCCCAACAACAGATCACATTTCCAGTTGTATAAAATGTCCCTCATTGAGTGGTTTTATCCTGCAATCTTTACATATGTGTGTTCTTGAAGGAACCTAAAGAACAATAAAACAAACATTGTCTCCTATTCTGCTGCAGAGAGAGACTGTCTTCTTGTCACAGTTAACGGATTGCAGCAGACCCTTCAGGAGCAGAGCAACCTTAGAGGTAACTGTCATAATCCACAAGAAACATTTTTTTAACTCAAAGTGTCTTAATTCCACAACTAGAGGTCTCTCAATCAAAACAAACGGTAAAGTTGTTTCTACGGCAAAGGGAAGTCGTGTGGGATCATGGGAGATTTCACATTATGTTGTGGTGTAAAGACTTCATGATAACAATCTAATCCACAGAAAAAGTGTAAGAAATTCAGTCTTCACATTTTCTTGCCGTGTGTTTTGTCTCTTTTTTTGGCAAGTGAATAACACTCAAAATATGATTGTAGGGAAATGAAAAGAGAGTCTATTACCGTAATTGTACTAAAGTAAACAACAACACCAAAAAAATTGACATTTTTATAGAGGTTGGCAACCAGTGTTACACTGCATTATCACCACCTACTATAACAAAGTAACAGACATTGTATTATTAACATGATAACATCATAGGTGTATTATTAATGTGATACACATATTTCATTTTTAAATATCACAGCCACGGTCAATATGGAATAATTAAATATGAACAACATAAATCCAAGTGAAGAATTGGCTCCACCTGTCAGTTTTTTGTATGTACTGAATTTATTGTCAGGATGGTTGAAGTGGCTGAAGTTTTTATTGTTGTATTTATTTAGTCATTGTGTTTTACTGTGTTGTCTGGCTGATGCAGCAGCTACCGAAATTTCACAACCGACTTCTCCTGCGGAAGACAATAAAAAGAACCTTAAGCTAAACGTCAGTACGCTGATATTAGCACCCCTAATTCCCATTTCATGGGATCGAACCCCCACATCTGTTTAAATGGACGACGACCTGGAGTTTACATAAAGGAAAATCACAGAGGAAATTCTTAGTGTGGATTTTCATCATGTGACTCTTGTGAATGCGTTCATGTTGTAGTGGAGAACGAGAGACTGAAGAACGACATGGCCGACCTGGAACGACAGAATGAGCGAAGAGCAGAGGTAGGAAGTGAGGCCGGAGCAGACACTGACCGCACTTAGCATCAAATAAATTGAATACAGTGAATTAATGAATATGAATGTTGGTGGACATTTATTTATTGTATTCTAAAAAGATTCTTTTAATTGCATTAAAACTTTCTTGTGTTCAGACTAATAAAAAAGGGTTTGTGCCTTGACATGTTTCCACTGCCGACTTCCTGCGGTCTCTCTCAGACGTGTCACATGAACGGGTCGGACAATAAGAACATTTCACGTCACGATAATTGTGGCCCAAATAGTTGCAATACATGATATTATTGCAATAATAATAAAAAAAAAACATAAATAAAAAAAAAATATTTTAAAATGTGAAAAAAATCTAAACATATTAAGAGACGATTAAGAAATTTAAAAAAGAGAATGGCAATAAAACATACTGAAACACATCTTGATAAAAAATATTCACCACGATAAAATTATCGTGAGTGCTTTTGTTGCAATTTAAAATAAAAATGATAATTGTCCCATCTCTAGTCATATGATGTTGCCGTGACGTCCTGTCAGCTGGTTTATGTAGGTTTGCCATCCTACCTGGATAGGTGGATAGGAAACAACCGGATCGCAAACACATGCAACCGAACACAAAGCAGAGCAGGAAAAAAAGGAGAGAACCACATCGTGGACTGAGAAGGAGCCGAGATCCTCCGCTCTGAAAACAACAGATAACAGCGATGGGTAAAGGAGGCAGGAGAGATCCGGAAGCGTGCCCACGGGAGCCAGCGTGCTGTCACACACCTGGGATGCACGCCTTAATAAAACCACCAGCCAACAGGGGGCGCCATCCTTCCACCTATGTAAACCAGCTGACAGGATGTCACAGCAACATCATGTGACACAGTCAATAGTCAAAACATGTCAAGTTACAAACTTTTTGTCAAGTCTGAAAACAAGAAACTTTTATTTATTGTAGCCGGTACACATGGATGTAATCTTGGTGGTAAGTTACAGTTTCCATTTTGCGTATTATCTGTGTGAACAGAGACGCTTTGATTTAATAAAAATAAATTGGCTTGGCATCGTTTATTATCGTGCACGCAGAAATATTCAGTTTTGTCACTAAGATTGTCATTAAGATTTTAATTTTATATCTTGAAATGTGTAATTTTTCCACTATATTTAAATTTTAATACAGTATAGTGACAGTTTTTTTCAGACAGCGATTCATTTTGGTGACAAACTTTTTATGGGTCCTGAAGCCTGTGCTTCCTTTGTTATTTGATTCTTTGTTTACTTGGATATTTTTGTGATCTGTAAGTTAAAATGTGAAGCGTTATCATAGTCTCAGACCATAATTTGATTTCTGGAGACAGAAAGCGATACAGCGTGTAATGTGCTTGGTTAATATAAATGTGTGGAAATAAATAAATAAAA
>JAQLOL010000011.1:8551304-8561480 GCA_029783665.1 Naso thynnoides | reverse complement strand
ACCCACGCCCGCCCCCCCCCCCCCC
Organism: Naso thynnoides; assembly: GCA_029783665.1. Classification (NCBI taxonomy): domain Eukaryota; kingdom Metazoa; phylum Chordata; class Actinopteri; order Acanthuriformes; family Acanthuridae; genus Naso; species Naso thynnoides. The sequence continues at coordinate 8,561,455 of JAQLOL010000011.1, read as the reverse complement.
CCGTGGAGCATCAGCCCAGCCTTAACTAAAAATAGTTTTGTTGAAGAAAGAAGTTGGATCACTGCGAAACTCACAAACCAGCAGAAGCTTCTCATCAGCCTGTTTGGACACACAAATGACTTTAAGGCTCCTCACAGACTTTAAAAACTTTGAAATATGAGCAGCAATAAAAAGAAACATTATTAACAACTTTTGTTTGTTTTTCTTTCAGATGTTTAGTGGTGTTTAGTATTTCAGCATTAACTTGACTCGGAGAAAGTGCGAAGCGGCCCCTCCCCCTCCCAGCGCACAGAAAGGGCAGGTGGATGATGCCATCTGTGGACTCGAGGCTGCCTCATTGTGCGCCTCCATTATCACGGAGCGACCATACATATGCAAATGAGCAGCGCGTGCCAGAGCGCTGTGCGTGCTGCGCAATCTGCGCCGCTGGCCCCCTCGGTGACCACGTGGCCATCAGCTGTCCGCAAAATCCTCGCTCGAGTTTTATTTATTTCCTCTGGGGGAGTTCAGGGGCCGCACGGACTGAATTCTAAACTTGTGACCATTTTTTGCACTTTTTAAAAAAGTATTTGGTGCTGATCTGTCTTTGATCTTATTCCTAACAACTTTCTGTTAATTTCCAACCACTTTTTGGCACAGTGGAACTTTTACGCACAGCTGTCTTTCATCTGTCCCACATGACTGAGCTGTTTCTCTCCTGCAAGTCGAACTCATCTGATCATATTTAGTATCTGGTGGGTGCATCCAGTGTAGTTTTCAATAAACTTGTTTCTGACAGCCTCCTGGGGATGTTGGATCCCTTTTACGCACGGCGGAACTTTTACGCACAACTCTGTTGCCTCTGCTCCACTGACAGAAAAAGGTTCTCTGTAGAAGATCGTTTTTATTTGTGTCTGTTTTATGTGAATATGAATTCAAAACACATCTTGCAGTAGGTCAGGCCTGCTGCCACTGCTGCGTAAATACGGTGGGGAGGTGGGGGCCGGAGTGGAGAGGCGGTGCAGGAGACACAGGTTGGCGGTGATTGATTCAGCACCATTGTTCTGTGGAAGGCAAAGCGGCAGATGGAGAACTGTCGCTATGAGCCCCCCCCCCCTCATCATCTCTCCTAAACCCAGGTCAAGCCCGACCCCAGGGCGCGCAGTTCTTTTGTCCACGAGTCTCCACATTGGCCAGTCTGCCGTCTGAGTTTTGATTAGATTTGAATGCCAAAGAGAGGAGCTTATGGTCCGAACTTTCACAATGAAAAGTGTTATCTCCGGGAGACACGCAGGACGCACAGGCAGATAAAAATCACCGTGAGTTTGAGCTGTAAACACGTGCAAGAATGCCCGAGAAAGAGAGCGTGTTTTTGTTGAAACAAACCTCTGATGCTGCAAACAGCCTCAGCCGGCGGAGACGCCAAAGTCTGATTTGGATCCAGCTGATCGGGACTCGAACGCTGAGTTATTTTTAGGAAGGATCAACCCGCTTGGCCACGGGGCAGGCGCGTGCAAATCGACACCGACCTATTGTTGCTGAAGCACATCTGCCGGACGGAGGCAGCGCGCGACAGGTGTCGGCGGTCACAGCTGTTCTCTGGTGACCTGCAACGACCAACCCCCACACCCAAACCTGCGAGGACACAACAGTGTCCAAAGCTGCAGGATGAGCTGAGACTGGCCGTCTGGAGAAGCCGGCTGACGCGCACAGCCATGACCTGGAGTCAGAGAGAGTGTTTTAGGATCGGTACCACGATATTGATTTCTTTTTCTTTGATCAGATTTCTCCTTTTTTAAGCCGTTAAACCGACAAAAACTAAATTAAATAAGCAAACAAACAAGAGCGCAGCCGCGGGCCGCTCTGACGTCGCTTGTGCGTCAGATTTCGCAGACGTGAATATCATATCTGGGGCGCGATGAAAAACGACCATCACGCTCAGCAGGTGCTGCCTGACTTCCTTTGTCCCCCCCCCACCCCCCGGGGAACAGATGGTATCTCTCGGTTGCCATGGAGACTGACGCAGACAGAAAGATGAAGCATGCAGGCATTTCCAGATGCCACGCGCCTTTACGCATGCAAAGCAGCGGCGCGTGCCGCCACCCAAACTACAAAAAAAAAATGTTCATGCAGTGAAATTGGTACGTCATGACAGCCTGTGTGACGTAAAGCGACGGGTGTCACAGCATTATGACGTTTAAACTGCTAAACTGCTGAAGTGTTTTTAATGTTTGTAGCATTAACGTGAAAGACACTCTGTGACGTCATAAGAACGAAGCCCACATTTAGTTTTGTGCTGCGTTGTATTTTTTTTTTTTCTGTGCATTTTCAAATGCAGTCACTTTAAAAAATTTTTGAATACAGAGAGAAAAAAAATCTCAATTTGAAAGAAAATCCCAAACGGGGCAGAAGTCAGTGACTGAGGTGAGACAAAGACTGACATGAGATTCATTTGGACAAAATCCAACCTTGTGTTTAAAACTTTGTTGTGTTTTTTGTGTAAAACCTTCAAAATCAAAGTTTTGCCTTCACATATAAATGAGGCTGAAGTTAAACTTTCAAAAAGTGTTACAGTTTTAGTGATAACATTTCTTTGCCTGTGTTTTTTTTGGGGAGGATGCACAATATTGGATTTTTTTTGTTGATATCCGATATGCCGATATTTTACAACTCATTCGGCTGATAATTAATACCGATACTGATAGATTTGTGTATTTTTTCCCCAAACCTAATTGCAAAGATCACCAAGTCTGTTCTGTAGTGAATTTACATACAGTATTATTTTCAGACTCCTACCGCAAAACACAAAGCTCACAATTATAAACATTCATTCCTTGTGCAAAAGCAGAAAAGTACTTGAACTTATGTAAAAGATGTCATATTTATTTGTGACAGCTGCTTTTAACCAAAACAAGTCAGATCCATCCTCCTTTAAACTGGACGATGCTCCCCGAGACACTCAGAACAAAACCAGGACAAATTTGTCCTGTTTCACAGGAGACAAAGTCAGTGAACATGACGTCCGTCCACAGGGAACAAACATGACGCTGACTCGAGCGTTTAATCGAGGAAACAGCAGCTTGTTCTTTTATCGGTTATTATATCGGAGGATATGGGTGTGCTGGCCGATATCATGTCGATAATATTGTGCATCCCTAATATTATTTTATTTCTCAAGATTCAAAGTCAGAACATCAAGTTTGTGATTGTTTAGTTTTTATGTGAGAAAGCTCATTTCAACAGTTTTTATGTTGTGCAGAAACTGATAACAGCTGATTGCTGACTGGACTGGCAGGAAAAAAAAACATTTTAAAGTTTCACCTCTCTTTGAAGGTTTAGCCCTAATGTTTTATTTTCACACTGCTCAACACAAGATATGAAGATTCTATAACATAACTTAAGGTCTGAAATTTACCTCCACAGACACAAAAATAAAGGCTGGATGTTCAGGGTGATAACTCAAGTGTGTTTGAAGAGTCTGGCGATTGATTTTTCATCCATGTAGAAGAAAAAGAGAATCAATAGCTTCTTAGAGCGTAAAAAAAAAAAATAAATCAGAAAATGCATAACAAATGGCATGCTTTGCAAAATGTTCACTTCGTGTAAAGTGCCGCAGATGTGAGGATGGAAAAACTCGATCGTCCTCATTTGAAAGGGAGTTATTATTAGTTGCTTGTAATTCTTCCAGAACTTTGAGGACTTTGACAGCAGCAGCCGCTCTTCCTGTGTGGCTTCTTTTTTCTCCTCAGCTGAAAGAATCATTTAAAGGTCAGAGAGATTCTACATCTGATCCTTTCAACCAAAGCTGCCCCCAACTTTCTAAGAGTTTTCTATAGGCACGCGTCCCTGAGGGTGGGGAGGGGGCTGCAGGCCTGTTGTAGCCATTGTGCCCCGACCAGCCAATCAAAGGGTGAGCGTGTGCCGTGTCTGTAGTATAAAAGCTGCCAGATCCTTGGGAGAAGCACAAACACTCCTCTCTGGACTTTGTGATCACATCAGCTGAACTGTAAACTAAATCGTCACCATGCAGTCACCTGGAAAATCTCTCAAAGAAGCTCTGCTGTGTGCGCAGAACGAGGATCGACTCACTGTTGGAGTCTACGAGAGTGCCAAAATTATGACAGAGTAAGTAATCCAAACATGGCGTAGAGGAAAAAAAACTTTGGCATTCTGTTTAGAAAACCAACATGACCGACACCGAACAGTAACAGCTAACGAAGTAACTTTTCTTTGTGAACAGAGACCCGGACAGCGTGTCTTTCTGCGTCCTGGCCATGGACGAGGAGTTTGAGTGTGACATCGCTCTGCAGATCCACTTCACCCTCATCCAGTCCTTCTGCTTTGACAACGACATCAGCATCGTCAGAGTGAGCGACGTGCAGCGTCTGGCTGAGATTGTCGGCGACAAGGCGGAGCAGCTGGAAGATGCCCACTGCGTCCTCATCACAGTATGTAGAGCTCATTGACTCGCTCAGTGGAAATCTCCACAGAAGTCTGTATGTGATGCTTTTGGTGAAAGCACGTGTGGCTCAAGCTGTTTGTCCTCCTCTTGTTTGTTCAGAACCCAGCAGACGGGTCTTGGGAGGACCCCGCTCTGGAGAAGCTGCACCTGTTCTGTGAGGAGAGTCGGCGTGTGAACGACTGGGTTCCTGAGATCAGCGTCCCTGAGCGCTGATGTGGGACTCGGCTCCTCTCTTGCTCAGATGCTGTGAAGCTTCTTATCTGGAAATAATCATCCTGCCGAACAGGATGACCCTGTTTCTGCTCATCCCTGGATACTCCTGAGGAGGATTCCCATCCAGGCAGCGCGGCGCCGGCCCGAGGGGCCCCCGTGAACCGTGGCCTCTTGTCCCGTCCATGCCAAGATGACTCTCATTCTTTATGTGAATGAGGTCAGGTATGCCACAAGAGCGACACATCGACCCTCATTCTTTGTGCGGATGAGGTTTGGAGAGGAAGGAGAAGCGAATTCTGCGTCCTGTGGATCCACAGAGCAAATGTCGCACCCTGAAGCATGCGCAGCAGGAGAAGAAGCGGTGCTGAGAAAGAGGCGTTCTTAAAAAGGGACTTTTTAAAGATGTCCTCTTTGCTGAGCAACACGCCAACAGTTGCAATCAGCGGAAATGTTTCCCACTTTCCAGAATTGTCTTAATGCTCTAAAGGTTTCACTTTAGAAATTTAACAATGACAAAAATATTCTTGAAAACAACATATAAAAAAAAGTCTATCTAAAGGTTTCACTTTAGATATCTACCATTGACAGAAGTTATTCAAATAGTGTGAAAATACATAGAATACTTGTGTGTATCTAACACTGAATTAAGAAATATGGAAAACATAAAAATTGTAAAAAAAAAAAAAAAATGTAGTACTTCCTGAAGGTGTCACAACTTTATTTTGTCAAGTAAAATAATTGTTCCCTGCATGTTGGATTTTTTGTCACATGAAACCCTAAAAATAAAATATTTAAATCCAGTATCGCCCTCTGACTGACTGATTTTGACTTTTCTGAAGCTGAGCTGAAGTCCCATGAAAACCTTTTCTGGCAAACCTGGTCAAGTCTAGTTTGACATTTTGACTTTTTGACTTCCTTGTATTTGGTTTTCTAACTCGGTCCACATTTTCCAGTCGGTCTCTGTGTTGCTTTTCTTCCTCGGTGCGTTTTTTGCACTGCTTTCAGCTCAGAGAGGCTTTTGATTTTGAACACTCTGAGGTGTTTGCTCCCTCTAAATGTGTTTGTAAAATCAGTCGTGTCCTGTACAAAATGACAACCCTGTAATGAGTTTTTTTTTTAGTAGCTTACAACATGAACAGTGCACGCCGTCATTACATGCAAGAGATGAAAAAACTATGTAGCTTAAGATTAAGACGAGAGCTAGTTTATGAAATCATCTATATCTACATCTATACAACAGATGTTTGACAGCTGTGTGTCCTTCACAAGAACCCTTCCTGCAGCTGATTGAACCTGATAGTCACCCAAAATCGCCATTCAAATAAATTCAGGCCAAATATTATGCAGCAAAGTTGTTTTTTTGGGTAGCGTGTTTAGAGCATTTGCATCCTTACAGAGAGTTCGACGATAAGACAAGACGGAAGATTGTCTGTCCTGAGGGAAAACGCTGTGCGGCAGACGCAATACGAAGTTGGAAAAGTGCAAATATAAAGAGTGCAAAGGAGGTCAGTTATGTCAGTTATGTTTTTTTTACCAGATCATACACAGTGCAGTGCACACAGACTGGGTGAATGTCAGCTGTATGGCGGCATTATGCCAATTCTGCCGTTTGGGCTCAAGACAGAAAAGAGCAAACCGTCACTGACACAAGACTTTCCAGAGTTGTTCGATAAAGTTATTGGACAAAATGCTGCAGCAGAATGACCTCTGATAAGTTTTTGTTGTGCTGTTGTTGGTCAGATCCACGGTCATGGATTTACATGAAGTTTTTTCAGGGTTTAGTTTTCTTAGTTTTACTGTTTTCCACGTATAAAAATAATACAGATAACATACGAATAGACAATAAGAGATGTGATGGAGAGGAGCAAAAAACCCTCAAAGGAGCTTTAACTGGACACTGTCCGGTGCTTGGAATGCATTACATGAATTTATTCAAATGAAAAAGAAGTACAAAAAAAGAAGAGGAAGTAAATAAGACATGTAATAAAATTCAACATAATAGCAGATGAACGTCTAAACAAGTAGACAAAATAAAATGTAATTAAGGTTTGTGGGTTGATAATAAAGATAATCCGAAAGGAAACATTGCAAAGTCAAAAACAAACCTTCAGCAGCTTTCTTCAAACGTGCAGGCGCTAACTTTGAAAAATGAGCCTCTGTGAATTAGACCGAACTGTGGTTGGGACGCTCGACAGAAGGGAGGCCGAAGCTTGAAATTGTCTCTGGTAGAATATTTTAGGTTCATGATAGAGCGGAGGAAGAATGTTGTTCAAAGAGTCGTAAACAAATAAAGCAACCTGTAACTGACCTAAACACAAAAGCTGAGATGAACGAGTTTTACGAACACAGTGGATAATTCTTAATGCGCGTTTAAAACAGGAACAAGTTTAGTGGGATAAGTGTTTCCCCACACAGAGTTCAGGGGTCAATACAATTAGGGTCACAGTGACTCAAAACCAGTAAAATGTTGACTGAATTTGTCTGCCTCAGTGTTTCAGGATTTTCGACCATATACAGAAAAAAGTGCTAGAATTGTAACTTCATTGCATGACGCTGCTCAAGAAATTCAGCCAAAGTGTGGCTGCAGCTTAATGAAGGTGATCTTTTGCTCCTGGCACACGCTGGTTTCTCTTTTCTCTCTCTTATTTGTGATTCAGAGCCTTTAAGAGGCTTTTGTGTCTTTGGACTCAAACTCCAAAGTCGCTCTGACCTGCATGTCGCCTGTCACTGCAAAGTGTCGTGAAGTCAACAGCTGCTGCAGCCCCCACGCCCCACTGTCACTCACACACACACACACACACACACACACTGAAACACTCACTTCACCTTGAGATAAAACAAAAACAAAAACGGACCAAAGACGAAGCAGAGGAGTTTCTGACTGTGAGTCTGTTTTGTTGTGACATGCGATTAAAACCTGAAGCGGCTTCATCACAAACACACACAACCTCTTTGGCAAGAGAGAAACACACAAATGAACCAAGCAGGACCAGCTGAAAGGCAATCACCCCTTTAAATCTCCACGGCAACCAACCAAGCACTCACTCCATCTGCTGTCCAATTTATTGATGAAGAGAAAGAGAGGAGGAGGAGGAGGAGGCGGCAGTGTGCCTGGCACAAGCCTGCTGCCATTCATCCATTCAGGACCAAATCCTGACCAACAACAACCCCCCCCAGCAGTGAGCAGAAACACAGAAAGCCGTCTGCAGTCCCCGCTGGACGGAGCTGCATCCACTCACAGTGACTCAACACCTCCACATTTTGGGAAATATGCTCATTTACTTTGTTTTTAGTGAGATGTCACGATTGATACAAATCGCAGCGATGTCGTTAGCTTAGCTTAGCTTGGCATGAGGACGTGGAAGTAACGGGAAACAGCTAGCTCAGCATTGTCCACATTTAAAAAACACACACCTACTAATATATCTGAAGTTTGAAATAATGTTAATATAGTGTTTGCTTTGGCTATACTGGAACAGAATCATTATTATTTTTCCTCTCAGTCCCTGTGAACTCTTTTGCCCTGAACAACCTCGCATGCCCTCCGTGTCAACCCGGCTCATAAAGAGCTTTGCTGCTGCAGCCACATGCTGCTTCTCAAGTGTCCTTTCAACATAAAAGTCTCCTCCTCCCCAAATCTTTTCTGTGTGCTGGAGAGCCGCAGCAGATGGTTCAGCTGGGCTGCAGGCAAAGTGTGTGTGTGTGTGTGTGTGTGTGTGCGTTAACTTTAGACAAAACAAAACTAACTTATACATTTTGAATCTGCATGTTTCAGTTCTGCATTGAAGCTACATCCTGTGAAATATACGAGCCAAATTATTTACATTTTCTGTCCCTCAGATCTATGTTTTTGGAAAAAGAGTATTTTACATTTGGAACAGTTGAAGACTTTCATAAGTGAGAGTCTGCTGACTTGCTCTGTCTGATGGTTATGCTAATGTTCTTTTTAACAATGCTAATATTGTCCCCCATCATTACCATAAGCCTGCTGCTGCTGCAGGTCACAGCGGGCTCAAACACGAGTAACTCTGTGTTTATGGACACACACACACACACGCTCTCAATCATCAGCTGCTGATGCTAATTTGTGTTTCTGATATCCATCAGTCAGATCTGTTTCATGATGAATGAATCTCTAATAACACAAACAACCCAGAAGCCAATCAAACATCGTATTTGTTTAAATATCTCTTCCTCTGTTTTACATCTGCATCATTCCAAACATCCAAACATCATCACTTTGGTATTAAAGTGAGATGTTTGTGCGTCTGACTCTGCAGCTGTCTGCAGAAAAGTTGTTATATTTGCTCAAACACAGCATTGATAGAAACTAACTGGATGTCATTTGGCAGTGAATGTGCATTTGTTTGCATCAGATTGTATCTTTAGAGGTAAACTGTGTAAATAAATACAAAGATAAAGTATTTTTATCTGTTTATGTCCACGTTTGCAGCTTGAAGACAAAGAGGTCAGGCACACACACACACACACACACACACACGCAAACTGCCAGCTGTTGCCAAAACATGGGTCTGCAACTCCATTGAGTGTTACGAGCCCTCAAGGACCTCGCTCAGACACGGCAGCAGCAGCATTATGTGTGTGCGTGTGTGTGTGCGCGTGTGTGTGTCTGAGTGTTTGTGGCTGCATTGTGCTCAAGAGAGTGCAGAACTAGAAAATATTAGCGTCTGGGTTAGCTGAGAACAAATTGTCCTTGCACTTGGGCAAAGCTGCTTTGCTTCCAAATTTGCAAGATTTTAAAGTCACAGTTCACAGTTATAAGTGCCGAACCTTTGAGTACGCTGGTGTCCGCCAGGATCTATAAAAGCCATCGAGTCCAAGAAGCATTCAGAAAGTGGCTGTTGTCTAACACTGAACAGCAGTTTTATGTTTTAAAATGTGAAGCTGTTCTTGCTGCTGTACAAGTTTTTGTCCGTCTGTCACTTTGCTGATGCTGTCAGAGAACCACAGAGGAAATAAGTCTCTCATTTTTCTGTGTTTTCATCCTCGTTAGTTAATGAAAGCTCACTGTGGCTCCCTTTCGGATCTTTTGCACCAATGGGGGACCGATGGCATATGATTTATTTTAAACTTTCAAATAAAACTACCCTAAACCAAAGCCAGAAAATGAAAATGATCTTTTTGTAAAATTTCATTCTTGAAGCTAATTGATCTGCACAAATAAGAAGAAAATCCAATTAACTTAAAGTGCACTGACAAGTTTTTTTCCCCTCAATGCTTTTAATTAGCACATCTAGATAAAACCTGAATAAAAATGACTCTGGTGGAGATAGTAGATTGAAAGCAAGACTGAAATGACAATACTAGAATCAAAATATCAAAATAAAGTGAATAGAAGATATCCGACTCGAGTTTAAAACAAAACAGTTGTCTGTAACTGTGTGTGCTGTAGAACCAGATCAGATGGCTAAATGTGCTTCCAATGCCCCCCCCCCCCAAAAAAACAAAACAACAACAACAAAAAAAAAACAAGAAA
>JAQLOL010000011.1:8491812-8508064 GCA_029783665.1 Naso thynnoides | reverse complement strand
TGGGTTTGATTCCACCTGTGGCCCTTTGCTGCATATCATTCCCCCTCTCTCTCCTATTTCCTGTCTGCTCTTCAGCTGTCCTACCCAAGAAATAAAGGTGCAAAAAGCCCCCAAAACAGTCTTCAAAAAAAAAAAGAAAAAAAGTTGTTTACTTCCTGCTGCTGCTGAGCGCTAAGCAGCCACAAACAAAAGAAATTCAGCCGCAATTTGACTTCTAGAATTATGCTACGAAAACTGGGATTCGCCATAGACTGTCACCATATTCAACCTGCTTTCGGTGCACTGCGGATAGTTTAATCAGAGTTTGGTTGAGGCCAGAGCATTGACTTGCGCTAGCATTAGTATTAGCGTCGTCACCACGTTAACAGGCACTCCGCTTGCCAGTTTACATGGCCGAAAAAAAGGCTCTGGTTTCAAAAGATTCCACTCTGAAAGCCGGTTTCACACATTTTCACCTTCAGGAGCACCAGCACGCCTTTGTCATGTAAAAGGAAGGTCAGACCGCAACAAAAATGTTTATTGACGTGAAAATTTGCGCCGTGTAAACTGCAGCTAATATGTAGAACAATGGCAGCATTTTTGTCAAAAACATGTTTAAAGTTCATTTTTTAATTGCCAGGTATTAAAGTTTATGGATATTTCATTTTGTGTCTTTTTTCTTTTCTTTTCTTTTTGACAAACTAACTATACAAAGCGCAGAAGTTGACGAAAGACTGATATCTACATAGATGCAATCACGATAGCAAAACCAAAATGCTCTGAACACAATGCAGCTTTGATTAAATACAAATAAGATACGACACAAGACTGAAACAAAGGCGGACCAAGGCCCTATCAAATGTCCAAACTGAAGTTTACAAAACATGTAAGAGCAGTTTAATTTTTCATCGGTGTTAATCGGCCGTCTCTATCTGACCTGTTCGGCCCTGCGAGTGGTGCTGCATAACTAATGGACCGCAATTACACATCCATCAAACCGTGAGAGCCGGTGTCTGCAGGCCACCGTACAACTACTCCTTATCCCCAGGCCCTTAATGGCACTGTACTGTAGCATGGGAAACAGAACCATGTGTCACCTCACTCTAAAGCTATGCTAATTAGCCTAGCAATAAAAACATTCAGGCTAATTAACAAAGAAAAGGCATATAAAAGGAAGGAATGTCAAACAGAAGAAGCAGAGGAGGGGGGACTCAAACTGCGGCTCACAAAAGGAAAGAATGCAGGAGACCAAACACCAGCTGAGGGTGTGCTCAGCGTACGCCTGTGTGTCTGCACATTTTTCTCTGTGTGTGTGTGTGTGTGTGTGTGTAAGAGAGAGAAAGAGAGAGAGTTAAGATTTCTGTGTATGAGGCAGAGGTCATAATGTCTGAAAATATCCAGCTCCCTCTGTCTCTGAGGTCTGTTTTCTTAATTACATCCTCTGCCATGTCAGGCAGATCGTTAATTTTTCTCCCTCAACATTATTTGTTTGAAAAATGTTTTATTCATTAACTCAGGGGACACACCGAATCCAAGGGATAACAATTTAAAGGTAAAAAACCCCTAAAACCTAGTCCCAAGATGTTAACCGAAAACAACAAACCTTCACAAACGTTAATACAAATCTTCAAATGATCCCAAAAATAAATAGCAATATTTAAACGTTGATTAATGAGATTAATCCTCTCCTCTGTTTTGTTTCTTGAGGCACTTTTTTTGGTTTAAACCCTGCTCTCTAAACTACGCAGAACATGTTCCTCAAAAAAAAAGAGTTTGAGAGACTGAACTAAATGGAAAGTTTGTCCTAATGGTGGCGCTAGAGGAGAGTTAGTCAATCACTTGAGTCAGCAGGATTCAGTGTCAGAGGGAAAAAGAACTTCTGTTAGGAAAAAAAAGACGACAAATTCATCAACATTCATCTTTCTACTCAGTTAGAAAGTGGTTCAGAAACTCATTAAACCATTTGGAGCTTCAGATGTTGGTACATACAGGAAAAAAAAAGAGTAGAGTTTAAAAGAGATATCAGAAATATTTATAATGAAATGCTTTGATTGCGCGTCATAAATAGGTGTATCATTAATCTCATTCAACAGGACAGCTTTTGTCTTGGATTATAACACAGTAAGCAGATTTGTTTCATGGTGATTTGTTTCTGCTCTAGAAGCTGTTGGCTTCAAAATCTAAGAACAGCGCAAATCCAGCTGCAGAAAGCAGTAAAATGGACTGTAAAAATGTTAAAACAGGAAGAACTCCTGGATTCCACATTTAATTGTACGAGAGTGAAGGACTAAAATCACCAACAGGTTCCGGCTGAAGGTCAGAGTGTCACCGGAAACAAACAGGATCTAGTAAAGGCTGCGCTCACACAGGTGAACAGCTGCTGGTGTGTGTCAGCGTGCTCTGACAAGGAGCAATACTGGACACAGAATCAATACAATTAATTTTAACCAAAAGAATAAACAAATAAGTAAATAAATAAATAAATAAATAACAAAATCAGAGATCCCACATTTTAAAAAAATGAATAACAATCTAGGATTTCATAACAAGACAGTCACAGGATTTAACACTGAATTGACCCTCAGCACCTGTTTTTATCTCCAAACTCTCGAGGATCAAAGAGCCAAATCGGTCCAGATCAGAGGAAGCTGACTCAGATTTTAAGTTGTCTTGACCAACACTTCTCGCATGTCAGATTAGCACTGGCTAGTTCCTATGGTGACGTTTATGCTAGCGGTCAGCTAGCCAAATGAACAAGTTCACTAGCCTTGGGAGCATAACAGGGATTTGCTCACCAACATAATTTTGCCACTTGTTGTGACCAGATGGCCAGATATTGATTTTTTGACTTGCGGATTGAATTAATTATCTATAATTACAGGCCCCTCCTTTAGGCTTTAAAATTTGTCTTTTGGCTCTTTTGTGTCGCAAATGTTTTCAAAATCTGTTCTTTGAAGTCCCTCTTACAAAACCATACGAAAGAACAGGTTAAAGGAATGTGTAAAGAAGAAAAAGGATTAATTAAAAGGAACTGGATTAACAGTATACAGAAGAATACGGATTATTAGGCAAAAAGCTTTCTGTGTTTATCAGATTTTATGCTGTTTACATGAGCCCTTTATAATCTGGTAACTCGAGAAATCAGATAATGATAGTTTCATTAGCGTGCATGTAAACATGCTAAGTGACTTCCTTTTTTTTTTTTTTTACATTTCAGGAACAAAAATGGACAATTTTTTGAGTTTTCCCTAAACGTCTCACAGGAGGCTCACGTTCTTTTCAGGGGGCCGAGCTCCCCCGTAGCTCCCCTGTGATTCGAAGCGTGCCGGTGAGTCATTTTGAGAGAAAAACACTATATTTGTTCATGATGAATATGTGAAACTCTCCTGACGCACCTGATCAGTTGTCATGACTGCACCTGTTTGGCTGCAGGTGAGGCCTCCAAAAGGACGGCTGTGGGCTCTGCTCTGTGAGTCAGTCGCTGTGGTGTTGATTTGAAGAGTTTGAGCCCTCTCCTTAACTCATTTATACACTAAAAAAAATAAAATAAAATAAAATAAAATTATGTTAAGCCAATGTAGGTAATCGTATCATTCAAAATCTATAAATTCTTGCACAGACAGTAAAGCTTGAATATGTTTCTGTTTGTGTTGTTGGGAGTAAACGTGTCATTTAGTCAGAAAAACAAAGCAAACCGAAGCAAAAGCTCCTCGTCTCACACTGATTTTTAGGGTTTTCTTAAGTACAAGAGGACCTGTCGAGTTGTGGAACATCCTAAAGTGCTAGAAGTGTTTTGTCTATTAATTAGTGTAAATAAATGAACTAAAACTCCAAACAACTCTAATTAAACAGTAAGACACAACAAACCCAACTGTCAACGATGGAACTCGGTGATAAAATGACAAAGCTGCAGCATGAAGAAGTGAAACATAGTCGGGCTTATTAAGAAGAATAAATGTCCTCTTATAGAATATTAGCATATCTACTGAAGGAGATTCAACTAAAAATAGATCAAATGTGTTTGTATTTGGTCAAGGGTGCATTTATAAGATCCAGAGCCAAATGAAAGACAAACTGTACTATCTTTGCTCTTGAAAAACAAAATGGCAATTTTTTTTTTCTTAACATCTCAGTGCACGGACGCTAAATTGATTTTCAGCTATGTCTCGTCTTTTTATGGAATCTTAATTAAATGACCATCCGTAAAATAAGAGAACATATTTCTGTTATCGATGAGGACTTTAAAGTACTTTTTGATTCTGATCGAACTGTAAATAAAATTTACATGGAAAAAATGAAAATCACCAAGTATTGACAGTCTTTCAGTTGAATGTTATGTTGATTTTTGGGACTTCATTCAAAAATTTTATTTTCTATGTACAAAGAATGTATTTGTCAAGAGAAGGACTCTCTGTTGGTGGCTGATTACTCCTCCAACTATTGATTTAATATTTTTGGCCCTGGCGTATGCGAACAGACTAAAGCACTTAACTGTATTGTTGCTCAGTAAGTAACACGGTAACACAGTACGTGTACTTTAATATCTAAGTTTCCACTCAGAACATGACATCAGAGCAAAATGTCCTGTGTGTGAGGGTGTTTATGGAGGAAGCTGCTGTAGATTATATCTGTGGCCAAAAACATATGGCTCAAAAGAGAAATCATTTTGGCATCAGTGAGTCAGTCAGTGGTCCTTGAATAAAATGTGTAAACTTGCCGACCTGCCAGCAATAAGCTAACAAAAGTTGCATCTGACAGCAAGAAAATTTGCCTGCAAATTTAAAAAAAAAGAAGACGAGAAGCAAAAAACAAGTTTAGTGTATTCTTTAGAGATACATGCCAGCAACTTAGGAAAGAACAGGGAAAGTTTCTGAACGTTCATCATCTCTGACACGTGCTAATATTTAAAAGTTGTTGTTTTTTTTTTTCAAATACCTTTTCGTCCCTCGCCAACCTACTTACAACTTTGAGGACCTGAAAATCAGCCCCATGACTTCTTCATTTTAGAAATACAATTTCATGTTTGTCAAAGTTATCAGCGCATCAACATTTCTCCACTGCTGCTCCACATTTGATTCCCCAAGTCTCTGTGACTGTTCCAGTTACTTTGAACCACTTTCTGCTAATTGTACCCGGGCGAGGGTCGTCTCCACAGTGACTGTGTGTGTGTGTGTGTGTGTGTTGTAGAGCTGCCCTGTCTAAGAACTGGCTCCTGGGATCTTGTGCAGTTACACTGTTTAGAAATTTGTCTGCATATAGTGCGTGTGTGTGTGTGTGTGTGTGTGTATACCCATGTGCCAGGTGGCCACCTGAGGCCCCGAGCTGGGAGAACACCTGCCTCTGCACCGCCTGCAGCTCTGTATTGTCCCATGTGTTCCAGCTTAATGGTGTTGTTGTGTAACAGTTACTGTAACACATTTCCACAGGCAGCACTGAGGCGTTAGATGTATCGGAACTAGTCAACACTTTACCTACAACAAACTACAGTAGTCCAAAACGCCAGGCAAATACCAAAAAGACAGAAAGTTAACAAAGTCTCAAAGATGAACAAGAAAGCAGGCTGTGGAAGTCAAAAAGTGTCTTTTGGTGATATTTGAAGCTACGCCCTCAGCACTCTCTGGAACAAGTCTGAAGGACATTTAAAAGCAAATTGTTCTTGTAAAACTCTTCTTTGTCACAGAGACCTTTCCTTAACAGAGTAACTTTGGTGCCTAAACTGTCATGAATTGTTGTGTTATCATGAGGTTTTTATCTGCAATGGATCTGAAAGGCAGTTACAGTGTCTAAATGCTATTAGTGATGTACAATTTCTGTAAATTAAATTGGCTTAAGTGGGAAGACCTGTCGTGTTTCGTGGGCATGTCTGCAAATCTAAAATTTAATGAGCGGTCGCTTTATAAATGAATGTTTTTTTCCCCACAAATAAGGCAACAAGCAACAAAACTGATCCTGTTAAGAGCTAATTAGCCGAGCTTAGCTAAGAGGCTGAGCTTCCTCGAACCTCAGCCTCCTGATTCGTAACACTTAATGTGATGAGCTGCCTGTTTAAATAATTTAAATGTACAGTGGAAACCACTTAATGATGATGATAACAGTGATCAATTACTTACATGCTTACAGCTTGGTACAGAGTAATTTCTACACAAAAGCTATTTGTAATAATTTGTTTAAGGTGGAATTACCCCTGGCAGTGTGTGTTTTGTGTCTTTTCATACATGAAAACATGGGGGAAAAAACAAAAAAAGAAGAAAAAGGTCTTTTGTTTTGCTGCTACATGACACTGAGATCATGAATCACACTTAAGAGGTGCAATGGTGTAGTGTTGCTGTCAGCTCATTGGCTCTGTTTACTGGTAAAATATTTACAGCATCAGCTTTTTCTTCTCTCCTCTAAAATTCCCACTTGTTATTCCCTCATCCTGCTGTACCTGGATTGCGTCGGATCGTGTTGGCATATGAACTGATTAACATGACAAGATTACACTTTAAGTTTAGGGGCATTACTTTCAGAATCGTGGGCTGCAACGTTTACCAAGAGCTGTACTGTATTTTGTTGCTGTCAATAACATTTAGCAGCCTAAATAACAAAGCTGATCATTCATATGTATGTCCAGATAAATATTCAAAATTCAGTCAGGGGGGAACCTGCCTGAAAAATAAAGACAAGTTTGGTTATAGTAATCATCCGCAGCCCAGACCGATGTGCTCAGAAGTGGTTTCCTCTGTGGTTCAAATGGACACGGTAGCTATATTAAAACATCTGAGTAAAAAACATCACCTGCGTTGACTACGTCGTCACTTGTTAGTAATAATGCGCCCTCTGACATGAGCCTCGTTCTCCTCAGGATATTTGTTCTCCACCAACGCTGCCCACACGTTTTTGACTGGCCCTCTTAAAGCCAGAAGGAGTCTAACCAGTTTATGCAGAATGACACAGAAATGGCTGATTGATTTTGATACAACGGTTTTTATTCTTACAGGACATAATACTACCCAACTCATAATCAGTCACATTGCTCTATTCTGTGCTGCACCACAAGAGGCCATTTTGTAAATATTGATTTTTTTTTTTTCTAAGGTATGGGCTGTACCCTGTAGTCCTGTATGGGTCTGAATAATAGATTTAGTCCAGATCAGCGGCCTTGAGTCAATCACAGTGCCGTGCTCTGTGTGTTTGCTTTCCTTTCAGAGATCCCATTCAGCTCTGAGCCATCTACGCTGCGATGAATGTGCTCTGTTCGCCTCAGTCTTTATTTTTAGGTTTGAGTAGACTTACAGATGGCCTACATAAAACTGAATAGGGCTTCATTTTAACAGTGGGGCAGAGAATTGGCCGGCATGCCATTGTGTGGTCTCTATTATGGGAATACGGGGGAGTTTAGCACAGCCTGTCTCTTGCTTGTCCACACTCATGGCCAACATGATTTTCCATGATGATTTCTGAAATGAGCTTGTTGTTGGGCTTTGCGGCTGTGCTGCCGTGCATTTGAAGGTCACAGCCTCTGAAGAGGTGTCGCGATTTTCTGGCTGCTGATATTATGTCTCGCTCCCAAACGATTCATTTACTGCGGCCCGTCACACAATTCCATCTGCTCGAGCCCTCAGCAAAATTGAGAGACCAGAAATAAAAGTTTGAAGGGGAAGCTTTGGGAATTAAAGAGGAGATATTGCGGGAGGCTCTCCCCGTGAGATCTAATTTACACGAGCCACATGAGACGTCCTCAAGACCAAGATGGCAGGAAAATTAATCAGAAAAGTGAAGGATTATGAATTGGACGGAGTAAGCTGGTGACGTACTAGTCTGTTAAGTATGCCGAATATTTCAGCCCAGGCTCGCATCTCATTTTGACCTTAGTGGCAGTCAGCGTGTCCCCTAAGCTCTGATGAATTTTTTTTAGGGTTCTTGCTGAAAATCCACATCTAACAGCCATCCATTTAATTTTCACGAATTCCAGAAAGAGACTACGCATTATTTTGGCCTTTCATGACGATCACCGTGTCAGGTTAGGTGATCGCAGAACCAAAACTTAGCTGAGAAACATGGATGCTACATGAGACATGAATGCTCTTCATGGGAGAGGGATTCCTCCTCTGCGGTTCTCTCGGAGGTTTCTTATTTTCCCCTGATTCTTTCCATCGATTCAGGGTTTTTAAAGTCTGATCTGATTGATTGATGTTGACCTCTGACCAGAGACAGTGTGACAAATAATGTTTGAGCAACTGCGACGTCACCCACTGGTTCGAAGCCTTGAGTTTGGCATCACAGGTGTCGACATACTGGTTTTATTTGATGCTATATCTACAGTAGCCCTGAAGTGCCAATTACAACCACAAAATGAAAACACAACTGCAAAAAGGAAAAAATGTTTTTTTTATGAATTATTGAGAGCTAAATTGTACACTTGCCTGGTCATGAATACAACATTTTTGTCGCTGTGTTTCATCTATATGTTGTTGTGTTTTATATTTTTTTGCGGTTGTGTTTTTCTTTTTGTCGTTGTGTTTTTGTTTTGTGTTTGGTTTAACCGAATCTCATTTTGAGGGACCTGATGTGATAAAGTATCTCGACGTTCAGTGGGAAAAAGCTCGGTTACAAAAGAAAGAAACACAAGATGATTAGTGATGTTTGGCTTGCAGTTAGTGTTCCCAGTTCATCCCAAAGGCTGCTGGATGGGTTCATAGACGGTTCAGAAATAAGACGGCCCACTGAGAGTCATTCCCTGTCATTGTGTCATTTAACCCCTTTCCTTTTCCAAAGTACGCAGAGAAGCAGTTAAATAAGCTACTGACATTTGCTTCTGTCATATTTGATGTTCACAACACTTACAAACAAGGTAGGTTGGGGTAAAAGTTGTCTCTGACGGGGGGAACAGGATGAGACAGGAAGTGTTTACTGTTTTACACAAAGGGAGCTGCTTGTAATAGATCATCTTGTTGCTGATAGAGAATAATTGATCGGGTTGAGGTCAGGACTGTGCAGGCTAGTGAAACTCTTCCACACCAAACTAAGAAAACCCCGTCTTTATGAGGCTCTGTGCACCGAGGCCTTGTCATGTTCAAACAGGAAAGGGTCAAACACAGACTGTTGACACATAGTTGGAAGCACGCCGTCTAAAGTATCACTTTATGCTGTAGCATCCAGATTTCCTTTTATTGGAATGAGAAGGAATGGAACTAACCATGAAAAACAATTCCAGACAGAAAGCACAGTAGACACTGTCCTCATGCTTTGACACAGTGTATGTTTTGGGGAAAGCAAACCTACTGCAGCTGCTGTTGGCCAGCACTTTATCTCCTGTTCTCTCAGACCAAACAACAGCTACCACCAGTCTCCACTTCCCGCAGCTGACAGTTTCTCAAGGTGGCAGGTTTCTTCTCAGCTGAGCTAATGAAAGTGGCGTGCTTTGTGCCTCCTGCTAAGGCGTCCTCTGTGTGAGGCGTGCTGCAGCAGGAGAAAAAGACAGAAAACACTTTCAGGGCTTTTACTGTTTGAAAGATAATAATGGAGCACGCTACTGATTCACCGCCCTCTCCTCTATCGCCATGTTTACACGGGGAGCAGCCCTGCTAAAAACAGAAAGGTCTGTCCATTATAACTTCAAAATATGTCCGTGTTTACACAAACAACCAAAAACGTTGTAGTATGCATGCTAGGCCAGTAGTCGGCGGTGTAAGTTTGCAGTGACATACCATAGGAGCTGCAGAAGTTATTTTCCTGTTGCTGCTAAGCCTTAAGCAGCGACAAATTAAAGAAATTCAGCTGTAGATTGACATCTAAAATTATTCTACAAACACTCGAATTCCCCTCAATAGACTGTCGTCACATTCGACTTGCTTCGGGGGCACTGTGGAGTGTTTAATCAGAGTTTGGTAGTGGCTAGAGCAAAATGCATTGACTTAGGCGAGTATTAGCATTAGCATTAGTGCCGTCACGGTGGCAGTCCACTTGCCAGTTTACACAGCTGGACAGAAGGTTGCGGTTTCAAAGATTCCACTCTGGAACCCGGTTTCAAACGTTCGCAGTTTTGGGGCGCCAGCACGCCGTTGTCATGTAAAAGGAAGGCCGAACCGCAACACAAGAGTTTTGTTTGATGCGAAAACTCGCGCTGAGTAAACTGCCCCTGAGTCAGTCTCTCAGGTCTAATGCAAACTACACAGATGATCAGCGTTAAGCTCATGCACAACCCTCCTATGATGTCACTTTGCTGTCCAGAAGTTGTGAGATATTGTAACAGATCGATAAAACTCTAAAATCTGCATCAAAAGGCATTTTTGATTCAGTAATAGTTGCTGTAGGGGAGGGACAGGCGTGAGTTGTAATCTGGATGATCAGTGGCCGTTGTTGTCTTGAACTGACCTGAGAGCAGAGCATACAGTGAGTATGTCCGAAGCTAATCCTGCCACCGTGAAAAAGTTCCTGGATCAATCCTCCATAATCTCACAGTAAGAGTTTAAACATATAGAGGAGCCCACTCTCATAAACACTGATTGTATCCTCCAGAAAAAAGGTGGAAAACACTGATTACATGTTAACTGTATACTCGCGACACTGTGTTTATTAAGGTTCAGTGCAAATCACAGCTCGTGTAACCACAGATGAGACCACAGAATCAGCATGTAGAGCGGAGAGAGCAGGAAGTGGAAGTTTCTGAGAGATCAGTTTCCCTCAGAACCAAAACACAGATAACAGGGGACCAGTTATCAGTGGGAAGTCCAGTCTGAGACATTCCCACCATCCAACATCTGTTTACCTAAAACTAAAGGAAGGGTGAGATTTTAATTCAAATTTATGTTCTTACTTTTATGTTTTATATGCACATTTGTACACCACAAAGGGACATTTTACAGCCTGTAACTTGAGCAAAAAACAAAAGCTGTGTTCAAACAGAATGTGATTTAATTGCCGATCGTGTAAGCCTATCTTTGTGGTCCGCCAGAAAAGAGAGAGATGAGCATCGCACTGTGCACCCAAGTGTAACTTAAGTGTCTTTATGAATCGCCAAGAGACACTCTGATGTGGGGAGGACAGGAAAAGAGTACTGTGAGATTGGGAGAGGTCCCGGTATGCTGTAAAAAGTCCCAGTACGTCAGGGGTGAAATCTAGAAATTGGGGTACTAGGTACCAGCTGTGTACCTGCCTACTTAAAGCGCTGAGCACGGCAGATATACCCGTCATTTCAGCTCTGTATCGGTTGTGGAAGTCCCAGAAACCGAAATCTTAATGTCATGTCTGTGTTCATAACATCATCCCGTGGTTTATAATACCGTGTTGTACTGCCCTGTGGTTTTCTCACATGACGACAGTTGTTTTGACCGCCGTGTCTGATCCAGCGTCTGGTGTCAGGACGTCGTGATGTCAGTGATGTTGGGAGAATCTCGACGTTGACTGGCTGTCGCGACACAGCGTCACGTGAATTTGCCTGAAAAGTTCAAAATTTTCCAACTCGTGCGATAAGGCGATGAAAAGACGTCACATTGTGTGATTCACGTTGTGTGTATCGATTGATATGAAATCATGTTTTTGCATTGACAAATCACTTTCTGTGTGTAAACTCACCTTTAATGCTTTTTCAAAGCCCTCCCCCCACACTCCATGGCAACACATTTGACATTTAGCATAAATTAATGGATCTTTCGAGGAAAAAAATTTTTTCAAAATATTGCTTCGACAGTGTTAACATTCTGGGTTCATAAAGAGACTGAAGAGGTCTGTTGTGCTTGCAGTAGTGTCTCTATAATCATTACAGCTTCTTTTCTTATTTAACCGCAGTTGTACTGAGCGAACTGCACTGTGTCCTTCAGTTAGCACCAGACTGCAAGGCCGTCTGAATAAACACGGCCTCTTTGGGGCCAAGATGGAGGCTGGATGGCGGGGTGGACTCGGGTGTCACCAGCAGCTATGAAAGAGAAGAGACTGTCACTGACTGTAAGTCTGTCCCCTCCAGCAGCGTCTCTTCACGTTCCTCACTGCAGTGGAAAAATACACTTTTCAGGAAGCCAGAGAGAGCAGAGACATGACTGCAGGGTAATTGAAATATCCGACATCAGAGCTTCAGAGGTTCCTCTTAAAGCTTTGAGGTTTTGGTATTTTTATGTATTTCTTTTTTTCCACCCCTACATCTGGGAGAGAAAGTGTTCTTTCCTTTCACTCTGCATGTTAACGTTTTAAAACAACACGGTACTCTCAGTACTTTCACTTTTGGTCCTTAAGTGTGATTGTTCTTTATTTTGAACTTGTAATGCAGAGCCGCAGTATGTTTGTGGGATACTGCTTGTATTTAAATTGACCCTCCACTTATTTTACACGTGAACATCATTTTACTCATCATACGTAGTGCTACTTGGCCTGTGTGAACTACCGAAAACCATCTTTTGTAACTTTGGGGGGAAACGCAAAATAACCCTGATGATGTCAGAGTGATGTCATCGGAGTAGTCTTGGCTTGGAGCTGGACAAATTTACAACAGAAAGTCTGTGTTACAAAACTGGAGGCATGAAGTTGAAAAAACATTTTCCCAGTCAGGGAGGGTCGAGTTAATGATGATTAAAGGGACATTTGGGAAATGTAGGATCCAGCGGTTTTCTTTTTCCCCTTTGTGGAATGAAGAAAACTCATATTTCTGTCTCTGATGCATGAATTTGCACCATTTTGTTATCATTGTGTTTCTAGTGATTCTCTTCACTATCTGAGGAAGTAAATACTGAGTGTTGAGGTTTTTTCTACTCCTCAGAGGTGACACCTCCAACCGTCCAAGGCAGACATATGAGACCTCCACCAGCAGCACACACACATGAGCTGCAGGAGCTGAAGGTGTAAAGACGAACATCCCAATCAACCGGTCCAGACTTTTCCCCTCCAGCTCCCTTGTTTAAAGTCTGTGCGTTGTACAATTGAGCTCATGCATGATAAAGCAGATTATTGTCCAGAGAGTTCACAGCATGTGAGTGGATGTGTTGATGACATTGTAGCCGCCTCATTCTCTTAACTGCTTGTCTGTGTATTGTGTTAATTGATACTGCAGCTACGCCTGAATACATGTAATACTGTTGTTGATATAAAAACACTCATTATTATGGATGAGTTGATAACCAAACAGTATTATCAGGAGGTGAGAACGAGTCTGTAAAAGGGCGACCCCGGATAACTCCTGCAGAATCAGGTTCAGACATTATCTGGAGTTTCCCTTCACACGAGTTCCACACAGCAGGAGTCAGATGCGTTCTCACGTGTGTTGTTTCTTCGTTCATGAGTGAAATCACTAAAGGGATGAAGAGAAAGACTGAGAAAGACAGAAAGAGAGGAATGAGGCAAACAGCAGGCAGGCAGCGCGAGGCGAGGAGCAAAAGACCGTGTGAGACTGAGTTTTCTTGGCAGGGCTCCCTGAAGCGCTGCACATTCCCACAAGATTAATTGAGGCTGTTTCTGTTTTGTTTTTTTCAGTCTGTGAATTACCTCCAGATTACAGAGAAACAGCTGTTCCCCCACACCCCGCCAGTGTGACTGAGCAGCGAGTGACAACCAAGACAAACGTCCAGCTCTCACTCGAGCTCAGGCCTGCGCACCTTTTCGATGATCGCTCCATTACACAGACTGTCTCTCATTTGCATAACGACCATTAAAACAAACCAGACACAATCGTTACAACGACAAAGAAATATTTATTAAATCTTTTTTTGTTTGTTTGTTTTTGTTAGTCATAGCTGCTCCAACACGTGTATTTACAAAGAAATGTCCTTTCTGTAGAAAATTCTAGTGAAGGGTTGAGCAGGAAACAGACATTTGAATGATTCTGATGAGTACAGGAGAGGATGGGGCTCATATAGGCACAAAGTACAGTCACTACAATGTTAACACAAAAGAAATGTGCAATTTTGTGCCACTTCCATGTCATACCCTTTGAGAGAAAGAGCATGGCTGTGGCTTAGGTAACAATAACCTTCCCAGTTCTAGATGCATTGACAAAAGCAAACATTCTTTTTAGAAATACAGAGGATGGGGAACAGACGCTACAAACCAGGGACAAAGTGTGTTAGCTTCAGGCTACATGGTACCAAAATCAGGTGAAGAAGAAGTCCTTTGAGCACATTACGTGCCCTCCTTGTAGCACAGTTTGCTCAGCAAAACATGAACGTAAAAATTCAGGGTGGAAAATGGATTTTTTTCCTGCCGTCAATAATAAACTCATTGAGCTTCTACACCAACAGAAGTCAGTCGCATCTCCTGAATCCTGCAACATCGTCTTCGTGACGATCTAAACTGCAGTTTGGCTCGGAAACAGCTGGAGGTGAAGCGAAAGACCAAAGACAGAACATCTGCACCTCACATTTAAACACTTTTGATGCAACAATGAACAAGAGAAGCTTTGGAGAGGAAGGAAAACAGATATTCTAGCTCTTGAAAACCGTCCTGTTTCCATGTTCGGACATTTTGATTCATGATTGTAACCTAACCTCACCGCATGTTTGCTCACACACAATTAATGAGAGAGGGTGCACTGCTGCTGTATTTTTTTGTTTCATATAAAAGACATATAAAATGAACAAAACTTTTTTAAATATCAAACAGTGAACTTTTTTCTGGCTAAGAACATTAATGTGTCAGTTAAACTGCCCTTTAAAAAGGTGTGAAAAAAGAGAAAGTATCTAACACTATATGTTACAACAGACTAATCGTTGGATACACGGTATCCACAGAACGGATTTGTTTTTCTCATCATGGCATGGCTAGAGGCAACGATTACAGCAACAGTGGACTGTTAATGTTAGCTGACCTGAAATGGCTCTGGGATGGTCGGTGTGAGGATGAGAAGATTTAATAAAATTGTCATTTGTGCTCTCAAATTAAACATACTCCCTGGAACTAATCAACATATTGAATTTACTTATTCACTCTCAAACTGTGACGCTCCGGCCCTCCAAACTGAATTTATTTCTTTAAATGAATAATTCCTTCCCACAAATGATTACCTTTTGAGCCTCGCTTATGTTACGTCAGGTTTTGACTTAAACTTCAGTTTTTTCCTCCCCGGCACTTTCAGCTGAGATTTAACAATATATTTTCAGATTGTGTACTGATGTGAATGCCCTGGTTTTTGTTTTTGCTATCTTTAACTGAGATCATACTGAGCTGCATTATGGTATTTAATGGATCCAGTAGTTGGGGGGTTCAATCACAGACTGTATAAAACATGAGTGTGGTCTCCGTGAGAGTGACAGTAGAGAGAGTTCTCTAGTGCATGAAGCACGATACAATGCCCAGACTAACTATGAGCAATGTCGCAGCAGAAGGAGCGGCTGACTTGGTTGTTGACAGGTGGGAGGCAGAGATGGAAAGACGTCAGCGTCGATTTTGACTAATCAAAATAAGTGGACCAAGTGCACGAAACTTTGCTCAAACATCACCAAGGTGAGTAATATTTCCAACAAGTAAGACGTTGTGCCACTGTTCGCTGTTGCACGGTGCCTGTTAGGACATCCTCAATGAAAAATAGTGATGAGCTGTTTGCTCACTCGCGTCGGAAAAAAAGGAAAAAACTCTGCTCGTCGCCATCTTGGCAGTGCTTGGCTTAACTCCCGGCCAATACAAAAACGAGCAGAGGTGGAGCGCGGGTGGAGCTGAGAGGGGCCAACTGGAGGCTGGTTACTGAAACACATAGTGGCTAGCTGTCACTCAAAGGGGCCACACGCCCAATGACACGTCACTGTAAGCCTAAATCTGATTTAAATAAGTTTGTTACATCAAAATGCACCCTGCACAGCTGTCATGAGCGAGGATATTAGCTATGGAGACCAAAACCTTTATTTGTGCCTGGCTGCTAACTAGTTAGGCTGAAGTTGTAGTTCAGACTAAAAGCCAGCGTATGTCTCTGTTACTTTTTTGTTTTTTTTTACCCATCTGTCTCTTGCGAATCCCTCGACATAACAGAAAGTGCAATGTTGAATTACTGGAGAGGCCCTTAGAGTGAGCAAGATTTAAAAGATTTCCCCTGTGCCATTAATGTGTAATACTTCAAAACTGTGAGAATTCACATTCATTCTTTTCATAATGTTAATATTATTATTATTGTTATACCTTCGTATTTTGTTCTCCTGTGACCCGGGTACAACAGGTGTTTTTTTTAGCAGTAAAACAAGTAGGACTGTGGTTTCATGTGGCCGTGAAGTGACTGTGAAGTGCATCAGCGTGCTGCTGAAACTGACTGTCGGACAATTGTCTGTAGTTTAGAATTGTTCTGAAGTTTTTGTCAGATCTGACAGACTGTGAAGTGAGCTCC
>JAQLOL010000011.1:8469607-8488105 GCA_029783665.1 Naso thynnoides | reverse complement strand
CGAGCTCGAGCTGAGACGGACCAGTTTACTCTGCTGCAACTTTCTTTTAACTGGTCTCAGTTCAAACTGGACTTAAAAGAGAGAGAGACAACAGACGGAATAAAGCACGAGCCGGAGCAAACGGCTGCAGCGGATTTGCTTCCCAACAAGTCTCATGC
Source organism: Naso thynnoides (assembly GCA_029783665.1). NCBI lineage: Eukaryota > Metazoa > Chordata > Actinopteri > Acanthuriformes > Acanthuridae > Naso > Naso thynnoides. The sequence continues at coordinate 8,487,947 of JAQLOL010000011.1, read as the reverse complement.
TACAGCTAACGTTAGCTTGCTAGTTCATTTGCAGAAGTTATCTCCTGCAAGCACGGACGCATTTCATAAATCACACGCGCATTTTGATAAAACGTGCACGAAACAGAAAATGCACATGCATTAAAAAAAAAAACAAAAAAACAAGACAAAACAAACAAACAAACAAAAGAACCCCACATCCATGTCACCTCCCGTGCTCCGTAGAATTACATTCAGGCTTAAAGTTAGACACAAATAAGAATGTGGCCATTTTGAGTGACTATAAGCAGCTGTTTGCTGTCAGGTGTGACACAGGTGTTGGTAGCCCCAGCTCAACCCTCTCGCCCAAACTTTGGGAAATACGCTCATTTATTTTCTTGCTATAGGTAGATGTGAGGATCAACACCACTGTCATACTGTATCTGTATTTCTGCAGAACAAGAAATATTTTTACAAACAAGGGACAGATGAATCATCGGTTTATTGATTTATCTGCTAAAAATGACTGAGCCATATTCTTGTACTGAATGGTGGACAATTTACCTGCCAGTAACCTACAATATTGACCTAGTTACCACACTTTATTTAACTGTTTGGTGATCCAAAGAAACACACACTTGTATTTACGTCTTGCCATTTGACAAAAGTTTAATGTAATTCAAAGAAATTTTTGCTCAATTTTCATAGTTTTCCAAAGCAAACACGCTGAATTCTCCAAATCTGTTTTTTTTAGTGCTGTAGTAAGAAACTGAGGCCGTTCATGACATTTTGACTATATGGGCAAAAAGTGAAGTCATTGACATGGAAAATATATACTCTCTCTCTCTCTCTCACACACACACACACACACACACACGCGCGCATTAAGCATGGTGTTTATTCCCACCAACCTCTGGGTTCTAGAGAGTTGTGACTGTTGTCATCAAAATCAACCCCTTCCTGCACACTGCCAGAGTTTTTCTCACAATTGTCTGGGAAAAACAAAGAGGAGAGAGGAGACGTTGAGATTAGAAAACATGCGCGTCACTCGCTCACAGCCTGATCATAAGCTGGTGCGCAGCAGAATGGAAAACTGGGCAGAGTAGACACAACAATCTGTGACTCACTTTGAGGCCTGACGAAGACTTTGAGACGAAGGCAGCTTCGTCTTCCCTTGTCGTCAGTGATGGAGGCTGTGGAAAGATCACGCAGAGTTAAGAACAACAAGAGAACAACTTTTCAATTCATTCTTTACGGTTTAAAAGGGCAGCTGTCGCATTTTGCTCAGTAATGAGATCACGATGAGTCATCCATCTTTGGAAACAAAACAGTTTTCTTAGAACAAAAAAGTTCATTTAGAACTTACATTTTGACAAAGTCTCTTCACTTCCATATTTTTCTTTATAAATACACATCATTAAGGAGACAAATCTGAATGCATAAGCCTTTATATTACCTAAGGACACATAAACCAGCACACAAATAAGAACAGTTTGTCTGATTGTCTATGTTTTGATTGAATCCAGAACCTTTTGGCACAGGGAACAAAGATTAAAGCACCAAAATGTTTTTACTCAACAAAACAGACATCGGTCTTGTTCCATTCGCCTACAGGTTCGATGGCTGAAAAGAACACAGAGACGTACAGTAGATCAATAACTGCCACAGAAATGGTTTAACCGAGCACTCAAGCTTCAGCTAAGGGTTGATTATCTCAAAAACCGACCAAAACAAATACCGAAATGCAAAATTGTAAATGGAAATGATTTTAATGTGTCAAGTTCTTGTGCAGCTGCTTCTATTTAGACATTTGATATTTGAGAACTTTGTCTGCTTTTTTTAAAAGTCCTATGGAAAACGTCACACCATCATCACAGAAAATCTTTCTCATGACGACACATCAAAAACCACCTAATACCAACGTCAACACATTATTGGCTCACAGGCGTAATAATCATTTCGGAAAATAATTAATCCACAACAATAATGAGTTTTTGGGGAACAGCCAAACTTTTATTCTGCACCTTTCGTAAAGTTCTGTGGACGATATTATTATTTTTTATTATTTTATTATTCATCTATGTATAAATGTTACTAATATATCTTTACAAAAAAAAAGTTCTGTAAAAACATAATTATACCAAAACTAAAATAATATACTGGCACAAGTTTCATAAAATAACATTGATTTCCAGCCTGGCTACGCCTTTGCAGAGACAAATTTTTGGACGGACCAATCGGTGACTAGCGGGAGTTAACCTTCCCACTTGTCTGTCTGTTTCACTGAACACAACATACGTGACACAGTCAGCGTCAACACTGACTGGTTTACGGCTGCTCCAAGATTTTCACACTTAACCCGACACCTCGTCTATTAGGATTCAAATTCTGCAGAGAATCCCCGGTGGAGCGTGACCAGATGCTTTTCACAAAGTCAATTAAGAGTGCAGTTGGTTTACCAGGCTAACTGATTTCTTCAAAGACGTACATTGTTTGTTTCATCTCAAAAATATTACTACTTTTGTTTCCAGGGGATCAGACAACACCATGAGCCTGGTGACGGTTCCACCTCGCAGACGTTTGGTGTCTGTGACAAACATCACCAACTTTTGTTTGTCCTGTGTCGTATGTCTTAGTGGAAAACTACCAACAGTACTTAGCCACTTCTTCTCCAACACTGACAACCTCAAGTTTTAAGTAAAAGTACAAATCATGAAGGACGAGATCTGCGTGCTGGACACCAGCCGATCACATATCGCCATGTCTGTGGCTCAAGTTACTGCGATAGGTTTTGAACTCTCTGATGACCTACTGCGTATCTAAAAGGCAAAAAATACTGTGTAGTGTTTCCAGCATTGCTGTTGTGATTCTCCAAACCCATATTCTCCATTCACATTCACCTCTGAGACCCATTTCACTCCCTAAAATCTACTTTCCCTCACACACATCGGCTAACCAGCAATGACGAACAACCTCCGGCAAGGTCGATTGTTTCTTCATCACAGATAGGCTACTTCACGCGTGTTTCCATTGACTACAGTCTGAAGAGCCGTCTGAACGTCCCTCTCATCACTATGTGAAATGCTCCATATTTTATAAACTGAAAAGACTCAATGCCACGATCACAGTGCCATGTCTAATTTGGCAGATATTTCTGCAGACGTGTGTTTCCTGATGGTGAAAGGCAATGATTAAAAAGTTTTTTTGTGAGGCTGCTGTAACTGTTTCATAGAGCTACCAAAGCAAATTGTTTTCCACGTCTTGGGAGGAACACGGGGCGAACGGAGCGCTGAAGGTGTCTCCAGCTGTGATGCATGACTTCAACTTCTTCCTGCACTTTTGTCAAGAAGATGTATATGTTTTGTGCGGCTGTGTGCTCCTCACACAACATATTTTCTCTTTTCATTTTCAGACTCTTCCTCAGGAACATAAATACTCTAACCTCTATAAATTCCTGCTTGCTGTCACACACGCAAAACCTTGAGTGCGTTTGGATATTAGTGACTGTGTGCTGGGTATGTATGCATGCATGTATATACGTGGTTTCCCAAGCATGTGCATCTGTCCACAGACACTCTTCTGTCGTTTCGTCCAGGCACTTTGAGTGATGGATTCTGACCCAGCGGTGAATTCCTGATAAAAGTAAACCATGTCAGTGTTTCCACTGTCGCCCATGACTCTGGCTCTTATTTCAAAAGGCACTTTGTCAAATACCATGCGGCTGTGAGATGAGATAAAAATCATCTTTAAAACTTCACCACGAGAGGAGTTTTGGAATCGAAGCAGCAGAGAGAGGAAATAAAGGAGAGAGAAACGGTGTCAATCACGCCGCTTCCGTCTGTGTCAGCGGGTATCGAGTAACTTACCTCACAGCCCGACGGTGGCTGGAGCAGACAGGAGAACTCGGCTCAGTTTCCGTCTCTGAAGTCGACTGGCCGTAACATGTCTTTCTCTTTCTATATGCCTCTTAACAACTCCCTGTCTCTGCTCCCTCGGCTCGCTGTCGTCTCTCTACTTCGACTGCTATAAAAAGTCTTTCTGATCTCTCACACGAACAACTTGACAGACAGATATGAAGGCACTTTAAAATATAAAAAAGACACCACAGCTCACATGGGAATCTAATTAATGTCTAATCATTCAGATCAGAATAGCTAACAACAATTATCGATTATCATAATGTCTTGATTATTTCTCAATTAAAAGATTAGTGGTTAAGCACTGAAAAATACCTTCAACATGAACACAAGGTCAAAGTGACTTTTGCAAAATTATATTCTGCACAACTCAGTAGAGTAGAGTTCAGTAATTATTACCCTGCTTTAGGCAGAGGAATGACACACGAACGCTCTTGTTTTCCTTTGTTCAGTAACCAAAGTATTAACATCATAACGCACCTAACAGTAAACGTAGAAACTGGGAGTAGTGTCTTTCTCTAATTTTATTTCAGTACTTCTGCGCGATTGCTTGATTTGGTCAAAGTCAAAATCAAAAGTGTTTATTGTCATATGCACGGTTGGAAACACATTTCCCCGTACAATGAAATTCTTCCTTTGCTGCCCACAATGAGTGCAGCTCAGTATGATGTGTTCAATGCTGACATACATTTCACTTATGTGGGATAATTTGTTAGGTGACCTCTCCTACATGAGACGCTCTTTAGATCGGAGAAGGCAGTGTTGGGAAGGTACAGCTAAATGTCCGTAATGATCTAATTTGATTACAAAACAAATGTAACTGTAATCTGTTACAGTTACTGAGAAAGAATGTGTAATAAATTACAGTTACTTTGGAAAATGTTAATGATTGCAAAGGGGTTACGTCTGAAGAATTTCTGTGAAAAGCTTAGGTCACATGTTAAATAATACTCATTTTGATGCTTTGCATGTTTTTCATGTGCACGATGCCTTCTTTTGTCATTTCCAGTCGAGGCCGTTTAGTAAAGTTTGATGCTATTCTGATGCTTCTCACTGGTTCTCATTTGAATTTGCCGTGCTCCATGTCTGCCAGTTAAATCAATCCACAATGCCGCTGGAAGCTAAACAACCTGTCTGACAGGTGCCACCACGTCTACGGATAAAAACAGTGCTGGAAATGCCAAAAATATTTTATTCAGAAATCAGAGAAGGGCTTGAGGTGCAACGCAAAATTTGTTTACCAACTGATTAAATGCTACTGATGTTGAAAGTTTCCTCGTCAAACCTGAGGAAACATCTGCAGGTATGTAACCTAAACACCACCTGCAAGCAGTTATATTAGATAAAGCAGTGCCGACCTCCAGCCTGCCGCACCACCATGCTACTGCCTGGTTTACAATATTTAACAGTTGAAAACAATTTCAACAAGTAAACACATGAATAAGTTACATTTCTTTGACAAAATAATTGAAACAGTTACATTACTTATTATATTTTAGGTAGGGTAACTAGTAATCTGTACCTATTACATTTCCAAAGTAACCTTCCCAACCCTGTGCGAAGGTCACTTTATAATGAAAATGTTGTCTTGTTGCTGCCACGAACCGTTTGCTTTTCTTTCTCCTTTCTCTGCTTTTCTTCCATTTCTCACTCTCCCTCTTTACTTTTCTTTGACATCGTGTCAAACTTTCTTATCTCACTTTCTCACCCTCTTTTTCTTCCCTCAGCACCATCCCTTCACAGGCTTCAACACACACACAATTACCCAACTGTCTCTTCCTCTCTCTGTCTCACGTCTGCCGCCGAGGTCAGAGTCTGGGTTCTCTGTCCTCCAGCAACACAGTCGGCTTCACCGTGATGGTAACTCCGGCTCTGCCTGCAACTCTAGACGCAGCGTTGCTCAGGTTATCCAGCCACCGCTTCACCGTGATAACAGGATGACGGTAAACAACCTGGTCACACGCTCAGGCACACATTACGCAGTCCGTCATGCGCTGTGGGACTGGCGATCATGGCGATCACATGCGGGGCTGTCAACTGCACATCCAAACAGGCTGGGATGCCGTGGAAGGCCTGGCTTTGGTGTGACTGAGAGGTGAATTAAACAGATCCTGATATAAATACTGCCGGATCAGATGTTTTCCTTTGATGATCAGTTTATCTTAGGAAACAAAGCCTTTTGTCTCGCTTCAGCCAGGAGAAGCTGGGGGGAAACTGTCGGGGCGCTGTGCTGGTGGGGTTCATGTCATTATCGATGTAGATCTGTGCTGGCTGCGCAGAGTGGGACCGGGCCGTTTGAAGCGCGAGGGCTTTACAGGGAGACAGTCATCTCTCTCACACAGGGAGAGCCAGACTCTCAACTGTCTCCTCTGAAAATTGGATTTCTATCCCCTAAGATTAAGATCAAGCTTTCCCTGCTCCACTGAGGCTCTATTAGAAAAACATGCCGCCCTCTGAGGCCATGAGAAGCTCGCAGCGCAGACCTCGTCGTCATCTGGGTGAACTTTGACCTTCTAGGACCAGCCGCAGTACTGATCCCACACCGGGACAGCTTTCCTCCATGTGTTTGTCTGCCTGCACGACAGGCGTGCCCTTAGCCAACTGCAGGTGTCATCTATTTGACGTGCCCCCCCGCCTGCCCTCTTCAACACGGCCTGGGGCGAATTATGATCACCGCGGAGGAAGACAAAGGGGTGTCTGTCTCACTGAGACAAGCAGACGTGAACCTCCTTCAGCGTGTCATTTGCATGACCACTCAACAGATCCCCAAACCATATTATATGTACAGAACAACACGCATTCACCATGAGCTGTTGTTAAGCTTTCGGAGCATGACACAGACGTGTGATTTGACACCGATACCAGCAGCTTATAAAACACAGTTTACTGTAATCAGCACTGCTGGATGTAGATTGTTTATTATTGTTTATTTTTCATTAGGATCTCCATTAGCTTTGGCACATGGCCATAGCCACTCTTCGATGATGCTGCTGGGGAAAAAAACAAGGACCCATCTGGAAAAATGTGATTTTCATGTGTGACAGCAAGACTTTTGTTACTGACGTCAATCTCACGTTTGCAAGAAAGACTCATCAAAGTCTTTGAACGAATGAATAAATTATGAAAGACTGCACACACTTGCAGGCTTGAAAAGGAAAAGTTGTGTTTTTCTGGACTGAAACTTAGAACATCTGCAAGCTTGCATGAATTTGAAAATTAAATGTATAACAGGACCTATCTAATAAATCCACATTTAACTCTCTATAAATGACCGATGTATTTTGTTGAGTTGTGTTACGTACGTTATCAAAATCTGTAATTTTACTCAAGACAATATCACTAAATTCCAGGTGAGTCACCAGTCAGAGAATAAGGAAGGAAGTCCTCAACTGGGAAAAAATGTAATGTGAATAAAACTTTAATTAATTACCGTGTCTTTGAACATTTCTGCCTGAGTTAGACAGATTTTGCAATGGTGGCTGTTTATAGTAAAAACCAAGTCCTACCATCCCACGCTACATCAATGCATCATCAAATAACGTCATTTGTTTTTATTGTTTTGAGTGAGAGACATCCACTGGCAAAAATTACATTGTGTATTACACTGGTTAGAAGCTGATATAATATTTTTAGAGCTCGACCAATATGAGATTTTTCAGGCAGTGGCCAATACCGATATTAGGGAGCAAGAAAATTCTGATATTAGCTGATATATCAAACACTGAACTTTTCTTGCAGTGAATGAGGTTATCAGATGCATTGCATATGAATATGTGATGGAGGCAGGATATCTTATATTTTAACAAACATTATTCCAAACATCTGTGCACTGAACAGCAAATGTTGTATCCAGTGTATCAATTGGCCCCAATAATATTCAGCAACATAAAGCTGCGCTTTATGAAGACTGGATCCACCTACTATGTGTAATGTGAAGGAATCACCCATAATGAGAGTAAATTGTTACCTTCTACAGAGTCAGACTCATGGGAATTGTAGTATTTTGAGCCATTCATCACAAGACAGGTCAATCGGGTATTCAGTGTAAAGAAACACACAGGTTGCTGTTCAAATTGGAGCATATAACAAATAATTCCAGAAGCAGCCCTTGTTTCTGACCACACATCTAAACCATGTGGGGACAAATGTCGGTCAAATGTGAAATGTTGTGACTGTAGAGCTTTGGTATTTTCCCGGAGGTGTGTCTGTCTTTTGTTGTTTCATCCCGTGCTTAGATCCTTGTTCTCAGAGGTTAAAAAAGTGTGTTTTGTGAACAAGGATCAGACGGATGAGTCATGAATCTGAGTCAACCAGAGTTAGTCCATAAGGCCCGAAACTGCTCCAAGCCATATGGAGGGTCTCTGCCTTTCTCTCTCACTCTTTGGATGATCAATCATCATCAAAGTCTACAAGAACATTGTCTTTACCCCCATTTCACATCAGCCGGAGCCAACTGAACAAATGGAGCGGAATTATGAAATTTATGATTTTTCTTATTGACATCCAAGGAATTGCAACAGCATCAACAAATTTCTGGCATGGTGGTAAACCGCACTTTTTCCAAACAATGCAGTCACATGAACGCAATAGAGTTGAGGTGACTAGCCAACAGCCACAGGAATCCAACAGAAACGTTTAGTGAAGGGCAATATATCAAAATCACTGCAACAAAAACACAGATAACTCGCATGAGGACAATCTTAGTGATGTTTTAATTCCAGATGCTCGCCTGTAGCAGGTCCAAGATCAAGACAACACAAACGTGTTAAAAGACATCAGGAGGACAAATTCTCCATTGACTGATATTTTAATTTTATGACTCAATTACAATTAAAAAACTCCTTGTGTCCTTAATCTCTGCTGTTCTCCTTTACAAAACTACATTACCTCATCAGCTTTCAAATTAAGTTAAGTATCACAATGAAATTTAAAGGTATACTGAGCGATTCTGGAGAAAAGTAGTTCACCGGGTCTCATTCTCAAGGCGTTAAAGTGAAACTAGACAACTTTTTTTGCCTTAACTTTGTCATTATGATGTATAACCTGATTAAACAGTGTAACAGTGGTTGAAAAATGACACCATTCACTGCTTGATTGGTCTCCAATAAGTTCTGTTTTTAACATATTTTCTTTGCCACTGGGACGAGGGTTTGGCAGGAAAAATGAAAAATCAGTGACGCTCTCTGAACTCTCTGTCCTGATTGGCCGGTCTACACTGCGCTTCTTAGCAACAGGTGACGTTAGTGCGAGCTGATTGGCTCACCGTGCTCTGACTCTCCTCTGCCAATAACAGAGTGTCTGCAGCCACACCGTCAGTCGGCTCGAGCTCGAGCTGAGACGAACCAGTTTATTCATTTGTTAGACTGGACTTAAAGAGAGAGACAACAAACGGAATAAAACACGAGCCGGAACAAACGGCTGTGACGGATTTGCTTCCTAGCTTGCTAGCTCATTTGCAGAAGTTATCTACTGCAATTTTAAAACACCTTAGACCAGGCAGTGAGACCCAACAATCAACCAGAGTGCCTCAAGCTGGGCTCGCACTACAGGAGCTTTGAAATCTTGGCCGATTTTGAAATCTAACTGGATCATAAGGAGAATTTTCACAGATTCTCGTCTCTGATCTTCAACACCTCACATGAGCTCGATCACCATGTCAAAAGTCTTCTCGTTCACTTCCTTCTTTCGTTGTCCCTCTTTGCACTTTGGCACATCGGCAGGTTTAAGATTGGCTCTGTAAACCCCTCATGCTACAAGATCATCTGGACAGATAATCGGTTCTAACCAGCCTCGAAGCGAGAACGCCCCTGCGGTTGTTGGGAGGGGCGTGTCGGACCCAAAATTGACCCTGTAGTGTGAGCGTCTTTTTTCAGAATCACCCACTCTACAAATACAGGTGAATTTTCTAGTCAAATCAATAACCAGCTAACAGGTGTCAAATCCTAAAACATCCCTAAAGATTTTTTAGATCAACTAAACTTTAATATTGCTGTGAGTCTGGAGGCTGAAAAGTTGCACAAAGGTAGAAGTATGGAAAAAAAACCCAACTCAGCACTTCCCCCAACCTCACACAAGCCACCTTGGACTTGAAATCTTTACTTTAAACTTTAAACTGTTGCAGTGCCTAGATTGTGCTCTCTTTGCTCTCATTATTGTTCCTGCTAACTATGAAGCCCCTCCGACCAATGTCAGTTCAATACAAAAAATCTACCACGGAGTGCACTGTGTGACTCAGTCCCTCTCTGCTGCCCCTGCAGGCTGCGGACTTTACTTATGAAAACAAGTCTCCCCAGCTGTTTGTTTTCCTGACTCTTCTCACAAGGAGGAGAAAGCTGAGCTCAGCCAGTCAGCAACAAAGGACACATCAGACGAGACCTCAACAGTAGAGATGTTTTGCTCCCCTGGCTCGTGTTTTGGTACGGCCCTCTCTCCAAGGACTTGCAAAACTCGACCTCAACACTGCTGCTGTCAGCTTGCAAATTTATGACATCAAATTTATATCAATCTTCTGATGTAAGTCCCACCTGCAGCTGTATCATTATAAATCTTAAAACGCTAAAGCTGATAGACAACCTGACTTTACTGATATTAAAGAAATAATTTTTGATTCCTTACTTTTTAAGATATATGAGTTTTTTTCCCAACAAAAGCTTTTTTCTTTTCTTTAAAGAAGCCAAAGTTGTAAATGATCAATGTTGTTTTAAGACAAGTGGCTGTTATGATTTATCTAATCATACATTCTTGTCAATGCAATCAATTTTGTAAATAATACAAGGAGACAAGTGAATACTCACAAATATAATAATACTCTCTGCCAGGGCGAAACTCGAAGCCTAAGGAGAATGGAGTAAAGAGCTGGAACTTCTCTGAGAACTTCAGCGGTCCGTTCGGTGACAGAGGCCTGTTGCACTCCCAGCGTTTGAAGCCTTTGGCAGTGTGATCACAGGAGCTGTAGCCGTCGTAGTTCACCATGTAGAGGATGTAGCGCTCGGCACGCTCGTCAGACACCGGGCCAGTGTAGTGCGGACAGTAGACGTCAAGGTAGTCATTGATGCAGACGTCAATGTGATAATCACCCCGGTAAAACCTGGAGGAGAGGGCGAGGAAAAAGATCAGTGTGAATAGATCCAGAGTCACTTCAGAGCTATGAGAAAAAACAGGGATGCACGATGGTGTTTTTTTTGGCCGATATCCGATATGCTGATATTTTACAACTCATTTGGCCGATAATTGATACCGATACCGATATAGATGTATATTAAAGTTCACAAGCAAAAGGCAGCAAAGAAGAAGACTGCACACAAGGAAGACGTACACGTAAACAACAAAGAACTCAGGTACTTAAATGATTCAAAAATCATTCTGAGGAAAGCGATGATGTTCACGAGGAGTTTTGGTGGTAACAGCGATAATACACAGGGCGCCTTGAAGTCTACAGCTTTTAAAGATGCATTAAAACAATTATGTTTGCATATGGCCACTAACTGATACAAGACTGGATTAAACTGTGTTTATGATCCACAGTGCAGGCAGTTTTTTTTGTTTGTCAGCAATAACACTGGCTTGATTAATCTATAAACAATGAGGTGATTTGTCTACATGTTTATATGCAAGGATGATTCCCACAAAAGCATTGTGCAAGATCATGTGATACTGATCTTGACCTTTATTTTCCCAATGAAATGTGCCGAGCATGCATGCTCTCTCTGCAGCAGCCTGCTTTGTGTTTTCTGCACAGTTAGCATTCACAGCCACTGTAGCAGTGCTGTGCTAAAGGGTACATGAGTAGCAGCTGTTGCAATAGGAAGATGGTTACACATTGATCTGATTGGGGAGTCTCTCCCGTCATGTTTCCCAAGTGTTATGAGTAGTACTCCGACACCTGATGATGCGAGATCACACGTTTCTCGGTGATGCCTCAGCTGATGTGTTCGGAAAGCCGTAAGAGACACATTCGTTCTCTAGTTTTGTCTGCAGGATCTCATCATGTCAGTCTGGATCATCCCAAGCCTCTTGTGAGTCTCACCCGAATCCCTCTGCAACACACCCGCCCCGGCAGAAACTTCTTACGACACACTCTAGTCAGTCCTAAGCCATATATCAATGTTAGTGCTCAGCAGCGATGACTTATGCTGGTGCTGAAATTAAAGTCCCCTTGCGTTATGGGCTAATCCCCTGGTTAGCATGTGCCTTTAGCAGCTTTAAGAGGATCCCTCTGTAGAATGAGATTTTCATTAGCTCAATATGACAGCATGATGTAGGAGCCCCTTGTGGAATCTCCAAGTCTGGGAAATGAGGCCCGTTCTAAAGCCTTGCCTCAAAACAGCCTCACGATTTTTTGCCTGCCGTTGACTGAAAAACGTGTGGACAGGAGGAAGGGGAAAAAAGGGCAGTGGCGAGATATGCCAGGTACTCATTCCTGAGGAGAGTGATTGGAAACATATATTCCCATAGGCACCGTATAGGGTTGCATTTCTGAGGCTTTTAGTGCAGACGGATCAGGCTTGGACAGCCAACTGGTTGTGTCTCTATAGCGAGGAATGGCGCTGGTTCAGTATCACTGACACGCTGTGGATGTCTTCAATACGTAACCTCTGTTCTTTGACACAGTGAGGGCTGTCGGGGTAGACAGGCTCGGGACCTTGTTGGAGCATGCAGCACACTGATGATGTGATCCGTTGAACTCGCAGAGCACCACAGGGGGCCCCGGGCCCCACTGCCCACACATCAGACACTACACCTACTCCTGCTGCCTGCCAAAAGGAGAGGGAGTACCAGTCAGCTGATCTGAAGCCAGGTGAGACAGAGAGGGAGGGCTAAGCTACAGCTGTTGCCCCTGACGCGTACATAATGAGGCTTCAGGAGGCGTGAGCAGCATAAAGGGAGGTGTGCGCTCGCCGCGGCCTGCTGGGGGTATCAGGTTGTCGTTACACAGATTGTAAATGTGCTGCAGGATTAGTGGCCGTCCTACTGGGTTTGCAGGGGCCACAAATGAGCGGTTGTGTGCGTGTATACGTGATAGCGGAGTGTGTGTGGCATCAGAAGCCATATTCTAATCTTTTTCTCTCTCTAATTATAGTCTGGTCAAACGTGAAACTAAAACCCTTGTTTTCTCTCCCAGCATTTTCTTTTTTTTCCCCCTTCAGCCCCTGCTGAGCGCTTTGGCTCCAGGCAGGCACAGCATGGCCTCCCTTAGCCTTAGTTTCAGAGCTGTTCGCTGATATTATGACTACCGGCGGTCATCCGGCTCCACAGTATCATGTCCTCAGCCTGAGGCACTGTGGGATAGCCTGCTTTGTCCTTCTGTGTCCTTACAAAGCCTTAAATGTTGGGTTCAACCTTGTAAGTGTCAGTGGCTGTCAATCAAGCCCGACCCAGGAGTTCCAGCTCAGATTAGTCAGGATTAGGAAGAGTTTCTCACTGATGCCTTTTTAAGAGAGAGGTGGAAAAATGTGTGTGAAAGTGACGATAACTCTATTCAGGAGGGGACAGACACAATATGGCCTCAACAATGACCTCACAATTAGTCTTCAGTGACCATTTCAGGTAGATTTCACCTCTGCGCTCAACAGAAATAATCATTCATAGCTACTCAATGCTTTAAGTGCTTTCCTTTATTTTGTTGGTATTATAGTGATAAATGAATAAACTGGTGACTTTAAAGTGCTGATACTCTTGTTGCTTTCTGATCCTTAAGAAAGATTTACGGTATTTTTAAAGATTTTCTGGCTAAACCAGTTCATGCTTGTATTGCATTTATGATTCAGCAACTACAACCACAGCCTAACAGTTACACTTTAAACATTTTTTGTACAAAAGATTTCATAAGGCTCTGGCAGCATTATACAGCACATCTTGACAGCATCAAGTGACACTTGGTCAGTAAAGAAATGTGACAGTATGATGACAGGTTAGTTAGGAAAAACACTTCAGTCATCAAAACAGCACAGAGTCACCGCTCGTGCCAGGACCAAACATTTTAAGCACAGCCATTGGTCGAAAGCTGCATTTAAACTTTATCTAGGTCATGTTGGAAAGGCAGTCTGAATGCAGTCCAAACCTCCCTGCCACAAAATATTATGCCGTAGGAGGGCAACGCATCCCTTTGCTCCCTTGTAGCGACAAGGCCAGAGACCAGCATGCATCTCCGTTTGCCTGCAAACAGAGTTCGGATGATCAGTTTCTCATTCTTGTCTCACAAGGAATGAGAAAGAAACTGTGCACGACTTAAATCTAAAATATGGACTGTGGGTGTTTATTATAAAAGATGAAGAAATACACTGTGAGTGTTGTATAAGCACCAGCAGATGATCCAGATGTTTGCCAGATGGAGGCTGTAAGGAGGCTTTTGAGTGGCAGAAATGAAATATTGATAAGACACAGAGCCATGAACTGACTCAAGATGTAGTTGACTGGATGACATTTAATCTCTTCATGTCTTCTGCTTTCTTCTTTGTGGAAGCTGGCCGAGACTTTCTCCCGCTGATCTCTGCTCTGATCTTTACAGTCTCTGCTCTCTGAGAGCATCCGTCATCCCCATCCTGAACACGGCTGAGCTCAACCCTTCTTCTGTTTCTGAGCTATAAACCACGAGCGGCATTTGTGATTTTCAGTGTCAGGGTTTCTTCATTTCATTACCAGTAGATTTATTCAACTGCTTTCCTAAACGGCTTTGTCGTTACAGGCTATTTAGTGAGTCATTAGGCCTTCACAAGGCTGATCGAGGTAATTTCAACAGTTGTGTTTTCCTTGAGGGAATGTCCCAAGCAGCAGGGCGCGATGAAGGCTGATCGAGAGTTTTGGGGGGTTTCAATGGCAGGAGGCAGAAAGAAAGATAAGACCTGGCAAAAATGCTAAAATGGCAAAAAAAAACCCCAACAAAAACAAAAACAGCTCAGTTCAGTAGTAGAGTGTCACTCAGAAGTGTATCATAATGAGCCATTAACAAAATAAAGGCACCTTAATCCTAAATCCATTTATCTTGGGGATTAATGATCCCTGATTGGCTGAATTACTCCGGGCCAGTTGGAGGGGCTTATCAATGAATCAGTAACTGGATCTCTTAACAATGCACACATCTTTGGGTAATCCCTCTTTTCACTGAGCTCCCCTGCTTGTTTGCTTTCTTTATCCCCTTCTGTTGTGTTTTTGTCTCTCTGTGGCTTGGCACAGGTAATGTACGGCAGAGCCAGTATGGAGAGAAACAGACAAAGTGAAAGAAGAGAGACGGGGAGGAGCGAAGAGATACTGAGGAGAGAGGGAGAGAGTGGAGGGAAAGATGAGATGAAGAGAAGAATGAAAAAAGGCCAGAGAGTGTGAAAAACAAAAAAAAAAACAAGAGACGGTGAAGGAAACAAAGTAAAGACCCCTTTCAGATCAGGTGATCAACGAGCGTTCAATAACTAAAAAAATTAAACTTCAACTATTTTTTCTCTGTATTTAGGACCAGAGTAACGAATTGCTCTTTTCGGGAAATGATGCAGGACATTGCAGAATGACACGTCCCGTCAAAGAGTTACTATTTTATTTCCTAACTTAAAGGAAAGCTCTTTCACAATCCTCTGCTCATTGCTCGGAAAATGAAATTCTGCTGTTGAAATAAAAAAATTCCTTATTTTTCATTATTATTATTACTATTACTACTTTTTTTTTGGCATAAATTAAAATGGAAAAAAACTCTTGCACACTGTCTCACTCAATACTGGAATCAACGTTTCTGCCTCACCTAAACTGTGTCCTTGATGAAGTTGCCTTTTATGTTCTGGGGTCAAATTAGTTAAAAAAAAACCCACATCATAAATTTTAAGATACATTTGGAACTGTAGAAGGTAATTCCTCCCAAGGTTTGCTGATATTTCTAATATATTTCCAGAAAACAAAACAAAACTGAGGACGTGACCTCCGTGTTCTCGATAATTGCTGAGTTTATAACTGTGGTCCTTCCAGAAATTCAGAGATAATGAAAACAAACGGCTTCTGATTTCTGAGGAACCACAGAAAGGAGAGGAGCATAAAGAGGAGAGCAAATGTTCTGACGAGGAAAGAGAGGAACATTAGAAAACAAGAGATTTAACATGAAAGTAAAAGACAAAGAAAAGCAAAGAAAAGGGGAACTTAGGTCAGAGGAGAAGAAGGCCTGATGAAAATGGAAGTGAAAAGAGAGAGAAAGGAGAGAAGTAAAAAACAGAGGAGTAGATGTGAGGAGAGAAGAGGAGAGGAAAGAAGGTGGAAGAAATTAGAAGACTAAAGAGTAAAATATGAAAGAAGGGAAAAAAAAAGAGGGAGGACGAGAGAAGTACGAAAATATGTAGATGCCAAGACGATAAGAGGAGGAGAGGAGAAGAAAGAAAAGATGAAGGAAGGAAGTACAGATCTAGCAAAGGAGAAAACAGTAACAAATAGAAAAAGATGAGACAAACAAGGAGCGAGGACACAAAAAAGAGGAGAGGATAAGAGGAGGAGGGTGAAGAAGAGCAAAAAAAAAAGATGAAAACAGAAGAATGTAACAAAACAAGAGCGTAGAAGAAAGTGCTGGGAAGGAGGAGAGGAGGATAAAGCCCTCCCGTTGTTTTCCTCATGAACACGGTTGGGTCAGGCAAGGGGCAGCTTCCCAGGGTTATTCCACAAAGACAGAAAAGACGAGATGCTTTCAGCCCGCAGAAACACACACACACGCACACACACACACACACACACACGGTGATAACGTCTGCACTGAAAGACACAAACCACAAACTGCAGACCTCATGTTGCTTCTATATCAAGTCCCTCAACTTCCTCGTCCACAAACCGATGTGTACTAACTGACTTTTTAAACAACACTACATGGAAATCTGTGGTTCCTGATTACAGCCTCTAGGGGGAACTCTTTAAGGGGCCAAAAAGGGGGAATCAGGCCGCGGTCATGTGATGTGATGTCACCAGATGGGGTCTGTCCATCCTGTTGCCCTGGGGGTAGGGAGGTCTACATCACCCTCCCTTCTGCTGTCCCATCATTCATAGCTTTTTCGCCGCTGGGAAGTTAGAGCCATTATTACTTAGTTGTCTAATTATATACACACACATCTGTCCATGGACTCGCAAACACACACACACACACACCCTAACACACACACTCAGAATGTATTTAAACACATAATGTGTCTGCCAGGGGGCTCAGTCCGACTGGGCGTTGACAGCAGAGAGATGGGAAAAATGGAGCCTGTGAAGTATAGACAGTTCTCTGTTTCTGTTTTTTTCCTGCTGGGAACAAAACCAGAGGAGGTGAATAATTGGCCCCAGATTGAAAACACATTGCTGCTTGTGGGAAGGCACCTCGGATAGTTAAAAACTAAAACAGAGGCCAGAGAGAGTAGAAGCAGAGACAGGAAGAATGAGAGCAGACGTTCTGTTTATGGATCCTGGTGGTCCCGACTGTGCCAATCGCTGACTCGTCCTTCAGTGCAGCTGCGGCCGTGCAGCAGCGTGTGCCAGGCGGACGGAGAATGTCTGATGTAAAGTTGCACGTATGTTCTAATCTGTCTGTTTGCAAATGAGGTCTTGTTTTTGTATCATGTGTCAGAGTTCACGCTGTGGAAAAAAAAAAAACTAATAAAACTGATGTTGAAACCAAAAGAAGAGTTTTACATAAAACACATTTTTGAGGACTATAACTGTGTTTTTCTCTGTTGTTTTTAACTTGAAAAGAAGAGGCCAAATTTCTCAAATGTTAAATGTTGTCTAAACACAAGCGCTACAAGACAGGCTTTTTATTTAGGGCCAAAAGTTCTTTAAAAGAATTACATAATTCAATTTAAGTAATACAAGAAGCATGAATTTACTTGAAAGAGAAGTGGCACTTAGGCAGGTACTCGAGTGATTCAGCACTCCACTGCCACACAAATGGAGAAATCATTAAAAAAAAAGATTATCCAAACATTTAGTTCCTGTTGGTCAAACTGCAAAAATCCTTCAGCCATAATGCAATAAAAAATGTGTCTTTAATTAGACCATCCCTGCCGCCCATGTCTGTCAAAAACAGGGCTGTCCATAAATCAATTTTTTTAGAATTGCGATTTCAAAAGTTAATAATGATTAATCGCATTTTCTTAATTGCATTTTAAATATTATATAGTTGCATTTCACAACAGTTTTTAAGTCCTTAACAATGTAAAGCAATTCTTACCAGGGCCGGTTGTGACTTGTTTAAGTTATTTTAGATTTACAATTTGCACTTTACGTCATTTTAATTTTTCAACAGACGTTTCGTTTTGTTGGCCTACTGACAAAGCACATCCGCGGTGTTCTGAGCGTGCGCCCTGCGGTTTACTTTCGGTACATATTTGATTCTGAAATTACATAAAATGCTGATCTGAATCTAAAAATAACAATGTGGTAAATAAACAAGCTACAACAAGCACACAGGACCGTTTAGAGTTGTTGGAAAGTTTATCTGATGACTTTAGGTGGAGGCAGGCTAACACTTC
>JAQLOL010000011.1:8451370-8466001 GCA_029783665.1 Naso thynnoides | reverse complement strand
CGAGCTGAGACGGACCAGTTTACTCTGCTGCAACTTTCCCTGCAACCGTTTGGTCTCAGTTCAGACTGGACTTAAAAAGAGAGAGAGACAACAAACGGAATAAAACACGAGCCGGAGCAAACGGCTACAGCTGATTGGCTTCCTAGCTTGCTAGCTCATTTGCAGAAGTTATCTACTGCAATTTTAAAAAATACCTAAGACCAGGCAGTGAGACCCAATAATCAACCAGAGTGCCTCAAGCTGGGCTCACATGATGTTTTGCAGTGTGAAGGATTATTATTAAGTGTGACAATTATGTTAGAAGTGTGAGGTGTCCATTGTAGAGGGCCACAGTGGAAGGCAGAGCTCTGTCCTCTTTATGTCCCGCAGCAGGCCCAGAAAAAACAGCACATGTAACATCATGTAAGGGCTAAACATAGAAGCGCCTTCCGAGTGCCCCGCATGCCAGCGCCCGGCCGTACCACCTGGCCTGCTCAATCTGCCCCTGCAGGACCCCCTCACACCCCTAGCCCCTTCCCCTTGACACAGAGCGTCTGTCAAAGTGTCGTCCATCAGCCAGAAAACTGGAGACCATCTCAGATCTGCACAAGCCGCCTTAAAAGAGGCCCAGCTCAGATTTACACACGCCGCCTTTAAAATTCCAGGGCTCAGATTCGCTCATCCACCATAAGAGGTTGTATTTCATATTCACACCCACTGTAGCATTCCGGTGTCAGCGTCGGTGGAGGCCGTGTTCCTCATTCACATATTCAATGCAGCGCAAGGCATACTGTCAGCGGGGTGACGGCCCGACTTTTGGAACCTTAGTGGGCAAATTTCAATGCATATCAAATGGTTTCCCACTGCTATGGAGAATAAATGCACCTACAGATCTACTGATTCTGCAGACACACACACACACACACACACACACACACACACAGAGACGGAGGCAGCAGCAGCTTTAAAGGTAGGGAGTAGACCACAACTGAAAGGTGACTAATTTGAATCCCTGACTGTAATTGTTCATTTAATTTGTTCGCATATTATCTGGTTCAAACACACTCCAACAAAACAAGAGCCCTCAGCCACACAGTTCTATATATTGGCTCTATTGGCATATTGCAGATATATTGGTATTGGTGTATATGTTCTCTGATATGCGTCAATATTAGAGCTGTTTTTAAGGCCAGCAAAATGTTTGGATTAGGGATTTAAAATGGTGTAATTACGTAGTTTAACAAGTAATAAGTGAAGTATTTACTGTTCAGTGCACTGATATTTGAAATAAATTTGTCAAAATGTATCTGCTTCCATTACCTGCCTTTGTCACAAGTATTTGATAACCACATTCAGCTGGCCAAAACATAGCATATCAGAACTTTCTTGCTCCCTGATATCAATATCGGTATCGACCCCAAAAATCCCGTATTGGTCAAACTCTTGTAGCTCAGACTCCTGCATGTAAATCCAGGCCTCAATCTAGTTTTATAAATTTTTGAAATCACAAGAATTAGTATAGCAGCCAATAGTGGCCATGGCTGCTATCATGTTTTTTCATTCTGTTATCTCGAGATCACAAAATAATTGTCTTGTCTTCCCGTGATAAAGCATTAATTTATCCCATTATCATGGGAAAGAAAAGGGTCGTCCTTTAACAGAGAAATGATTATTTTATGATCTCGAAATAAGAGAATGAACAAAGATAGCAGTGACCATGGCTGCTCTCAGCTTCCGTATGTTAGTATAATAACTGAATCTTAAAAGTCTTCGACAGACAAAAACTTGATAGTTTGCCAGATGTATTATGCCTACATTCACAAATTTATCATTGGCCAGAAGGAGCACAGAAAAAACTTGCAGGACTTAAACTTTTCAAATAAAATGTTTTGATGACTGCAACAGAAATCTCATCACCCGCCACTGTGCTGTGCTGAAGGCAGACAGCTATCTCAAATCCAAGAGAAATAAAACCCAAACTATCTGAAACAAACCGCTAGAGGTCAGCTTGTTGTTATTTGGGTGATCCAATCTGAAAGCACATCTCACAACCAAATCCTACTGCATGTGCAGCAACAGACTGCAGTGTGTGAGGCTGTGATGTGGTCGACCTTGTGAGCCTAAAGCAGGGCGGTGTCAACAGAAAACCTCCCTGGATAAATAACAGTGAAGAAAAAATACACACGGACAAATCCAACCGCCCACATGCACATGCACTTTGCAGACAAAGCTCATTATTCTGAGCAAAAGGCCACGGAGAGCAGCAGAGATGTGGTCTGGGACAGAGCAGACTGATCTGACAGGGTGGACCGGCCCAAAAAAAAAGACCTGCTGCTATCCGACAGACGGACAGATCCAAGCCCACTCACATACAACTCACATCTGCATGACTTACAAGCATCAAGGCTTGTCCTCCTCATAAGTTAAGGAACATGTGACGCATATCCATTCTCAGTCTGCTGCCATCTGAACTTCACAACTGACCCCTGATCAGCTATCAGCGCGTTCCTCACAGCGATGAACGTCGCCTGGGCTAAATCCAGGACAGTTGTGAAATCACCATATAGGAGCCACATGTCAGCAGCTGCATGTCAGTTTGAGGAAGAATTTACTGCTTGGATGTGATGATGGAGAGGGCCATAAAGGAGAGATAGAGCCGCTGTTGATAGATCACCTCGCAGCGGGCCGCTTTCCAACTCTCTGGGAACACAAGCAGGCGCCTTCTTCGCCTCCACACCTCGCCGAGGGGAAGGAAACACAAGACAGATGTGTATCTATTTTCTGACAATCTCAGTGTCAGAAACTTCCTTCTTTTATCCATTCACCGTCTGCCACACTGTGTTTTTACATGTACAGTATGAGTCTGGGTTAAATTAGGCATTTCGAGGCAACCGAATCCTCCCCTCTGCCCGTCATTATCGCTGCATTTTAGGGAGCAGACTGCAGTGATTAGCCCCAGCCGCTGAACCGTGGGCCACCTCATTTAACACACCACTTGATGTAATTGTTATTGGGGTGGAGATACTAGCCCGCTGTTCAGACTGCAACACACAATGATATTTCTCTATGTTTCACTCTGACAGCTGCTGGCGACAGCGTCACCGCCTGCTCTTGTTTGTGAGTCGGAAGAAAAAGAGAAATCAAGATTTGGCAGAGGTGACAGAGTTCGAACTTTGTATAAAATGTTTGAATTGAGGCCAAATACACAGTTTAGGGGCTTCTTAAGGAGCCAGATAGAGGGAAAGAGAGTCACAGATGTGGGAGAATTTTGGAATTATGTTTTATGTTGTAATATTAGTAAAAACTGAACGAGTTTGATTAAGAAGTACCCAGCCCTACCTTTTGTTAAATAGGGTAATACAGCTATTTATACTCATATGCACCTTGGAAATAACTGAGCAGTGCATTTTTAGAAAATTGAGCGTGGAAAAATGTCACATGACACCGTGATCGACACCTGCACATTAAAAGATCAACCTCTGGAAAACACTGTCCGTCGGCTTTGACTGCAAGCATCATGATGTAAAACACAGAGTCCTGCAGTGCAATAACCTAATCGGGGATCCAGGTCTCTGTAAAAATGTGCAAAGTTTTGCAGGTTTGTCTGTTTCTTGGCCAGCTTGGACCGGTTTGTCCATTGATTTTTCTTCCTACCGGACATTAGCCAGGAGTCCAAGCTCGGTTAGTGGCTCTTATCCCAGCTCTCTTCCCTCTCCTCTGGCCTGGCTGGTCCCACTGGGTGGTTAGACATGTTTCATTTGAAGAATGGAGAACTCACACCCACTGACAGACTCATGGGGGGGAACTACCTCCCCAGTGCCGTGAGGTTAGAAAAAGGCAGCATTAATGCCCTCTTAGATACATGATGACGCACCTTCTGGGGTGCCCTTCCAGTGGACAAACTGTGGTAATGCTTTCTCAAGGGTTCCTTTCCATTTGTTAAAACGTGCTAAAGTGCTCTCCGGAGTGCCCTTCTGGTGGACAAAATGCAATAAAGTGCCCGACGACTTTCTGTGCGCTGGTGTCCCCCGGCATACAAGTCCCCTTTTTTACTTTTTCACCACAGCCCCTCAAACATCAACAAACACTACAAGATTTTAACCAATAACAGGCTGAATGAACGGAGTAAAACGAACTAACACCCACGCACAATTCACTAGACATAATACTTCAGTCAAGACTTTAGACTATTAGAACTATGTGTCATGATGAGTCTCCTTCATTAAAGTTTATCAGAGATTTCCTTTGATTGATTGATGATCAGTGCAAGCAGTGATTAAAAACGAACTATTCCCTGTTTCGAGTGTTGCTGTGTAAGTGACTCTGAACACATTTGCTCTATCATGTCAGTCTTGCTATCAGAAAAATACTCATATAAACATGTGAATATTAATTTATGCTCTTGCAAATTGACAACTCAGTCCCCGGGATGGGATCGGGGTGGGAGGTGGTTGGGTTGGGTTGTGGGGTTCAAAGACAGAGAGACAAAGGGAAATATGAGGGTGAAAAAAGAGGAACAAAATGAAGGGAGAAAATTGAAAATGAAAGATTTAAAAGAGCAGAGAGAAAAGGGAAGAGCTCAGACAGGGATAGAAACATATTCAGTGGGAGTCGGTGGAGTCAGTGGGGTGGAGGGTCGGATAAATATACTCCCCTTCACTGAATGACAGGCATTCTCATCTCTCATCTACCCCCTGGGGAGATAGAAGGAGCGAAGCAGAGCTGGCCCTGCCATCCTAACCCTTCCTCTCTGCTCATTTTACACTACTCTCCCTCTCTTCATCTCCCCGCCTGCTCTTCTCCCACTCGAGCTCAGGGCTGCCATCTTAACCCTACATCTAATCGTTTTAATAAACCCCTAACCCTCTGTCTCTTCTCCCTCGCTCTGTCCTTCCACTGCTATTACTAACCTCTCTCCTGCTCTAAATGGCATGTGACCGCCATTATCGCCTTGTGGAAAGAGCGGCGTCATCATGTGTGCCATCATTTTCATCCATAACCATTAGGAACGTTGTAAAAAGATACGACCACTCACACCACGTCTTCAAATAATGGATTGTAGGCACACGGTCGGACTGCACTGTAGCTGCTCGCCAACATCAGCAGACGCTGTCATTACTTTTTACGACTTTGAGTACTTTGGCCCTTAATGTACATTCTTCCTGTCCTCCTGTGTTTGAGTCCAAAGAGGGAATGCAGCTTAGCAGTGGAGGAGGCCATTTGGTTATCAAAACAGTCACAGGTTCGATCTCTGCAGCAATTAGCTGAGCTCTGAGTCCATGCCGACGTTATTCGACCGGGGCGTGGTCACCACTCAATAAAAAGGTGATCCTGTTTCAGTAGAATCACGTCATGATGCAGTGCTGGTGTTGACTTGTCATGATGCATGGATTAAAAAAACACAGATTATCGGTCAGCAGCACAAGTAATGTTTTTGTGAGAGGAATCTGCATTAATCTGCAGCATTATTCAGAACATGGAAGTTGGAAATTCTAGTATATTTAGTGAATTTCAAAGACCAATAAATGATCGCCTTTCTTTGTTACCTCTTTCATCTGCCCTTTTTGTTCACCAAAACAAGACTGAGCGTCTAAAGCGATGCTAACGGCTTTGTGAGGCTGAACTTGGATAAAACCTGAAGCGATAAATGAGCACAGTGAAAATACCCACTGTAAACATGTACAGTCAAGAGATTTTTGTATTACCCAGCCCCAAGTTTGTAATGCACTTTGGGCTGATGCGTTTGGACGTCGCAGCGGTCGCGTCTCCTTTGAAATTTGCAACCCTGCATGCTAAGGTGCAAACTAACAGCTGTACGCATAGAATATAGTTACGTTATTGTCATTGGACAGAACAAAAAAAAATAAAAAATTGTCTGAGTTTGTGGGGATTCAGACCCACTCATGCATATTAACAGTAACTGCATAAAATTAGCATGAGTCTTTTCACTGAGGGTCTCGTTCGCTGTTGCAGGAAAATTCATAATTTCCTGGAATCATGACACTGTTTAATAAATACTTAAGTTCCCCTATTAGTCACTTTAAAGCCCCTCCGAGGACCTTTCTTTTTGCATTGACTGTAGCGGCGCTTGTGGACAAAAGCGGTACAGCTTACTGTTGCAAGGACCTTGTGCGAGTGTTTGTTTTGGAATAGAGTGAAAGAAAATCGCCACTTATTGGCACAAAACCATAAACACAAACTACTGAAATTATGTAAAGAAAAATCTCCTCCTGCTTCCAACATGCTCAAGGACAACAAATCGCCTTTGCAGATGTAGGTAAGCTGTGAAGCATCAGTATTAAATTTAGACCGATTCATAACCAGCTGAAAGTTCCTTGTGGGGTCTTCAAAAATTGGTGACCTCAAAAACGTGAAGTCAACATAAGTGAGTCACAAAGTCGGAGTTATCCTTGATAAGGAAATGCTCACATCAGCAAATCTAAGAGACGGCGGTAATTCAGAGAAGTCTGGAATATCTGCCTCTTTTTCCAGACCGATAGATGTGAAAGCATCCGGGAGCCACTGACGGCGACGTGACCCGCGCCAAGTGTTTCTGCTGATTGCTTAACCTTCAACTGCGAGCACGGAAATCAAATGTCTGTGCGCATGAAAGAGACAGTTTAGGTAAGAGGGCTGGAGTTTCAAATCAGTCAGCACACACACACACACACTGTTGAACACACAGTACACACACTGCAGCACTCAACACACACACACACACACCAAACACTTCACAGGCTCAACACTTCTCAGATAGTGTTTACTCTCTCAACATCAGCCAATTACATGGACAGGAAGACTTTGAGCGGCTGCACCGAAGCTATTATAATCACAGGGACGCAAACGTTTGGACATATTTCATGTTATTCTACACAACAGTGTTTGGGTTAAATTGAGTCAAATCAAAGGGAACAACTTAACTCAGGGTAGATATAAACACATTTTTTCAACTGAGGCTGCATAAACTTCAGTTTTAAGAGTCCTGGACTCCATTAGTGTTAACATTCATCACATCTGCCACTTTTCCTCATTTTGACACTATTTTTAAGGCACTGTGGTGAAAACTCACACAAACAAGACATTAAGAACGGCCAGTTTATCTTGCGGTCAGCCTGGGACAAAAATGAGCCACTGGGACCCGAATAACTTCAGTTCCTCTCTTTCTGTGTGTAGTTTTTAAATACTTATCACGTCAGTCGGTACTTTGCTTTGGTGACGGATAATCGTAGTGACGGATAATTATTCCACATCAATTGACACATGCTTGGTACTAATAGTCATGAGACCTTTACTCCTGTTACTGCAACATACTGTTTACTTTTACTTCTGAAAACTTCATTTTAAAGTCAGCACTCTGTTTTATTTTTATTCATTTTTTCTTCTCTACATCTTTTGCTGATGATCTGTAGTTTACTTGACAAATGCTGAAATGAAACCTTTGCGTTGTTAACAGGTCTCCCATGAGATGGCAGCTGTTGATCTGTTTGCAGTAACAGTCTGGCAAGCTCACAAGGTCTCCTCCACCTGTTTGGAGCTGAACCATTCGAATAAAGAGTATGTCATCAACAGAGTGCACTGAAAACCTGTGCTGCTTTGTGATAGCAAGCGTTTTATCAATAGTTTGACACGTGCGACCTGAATATTGTCTCAGTGTTAGAGTTAAAGGCTTCATACCTGTAGCTTTTTAGGAAATTAAAGGAAATTTTGGGACCCCTGAAATAAACTGTGACCTTACAGACCCCTTTACAGATTGATTTCTATTTAGTTTTCCTTTAATGGTTGTTGACTACTTGCTCATCCCCCCCCTAAAAAAAAGACTAATTGTCTTAAGGTTTTAGGTCAAGAGAAGATCCTAGTGACCAATTAGATGAGTAATCTACCGAGAGGCCACAGACCTGGAACTACTGTTTTTGCTTATTCTGCTGAGTATATTCTCATCAATTTACTGCTGTTACTTGAGGTCATTCACAGAGGAAATCAGCTACATGCCGAGAGTTAAGACGTCATCTCGCACATTCAACCTGTGGGATTGCAGCGCAAGGTCATCATAGTTGAGAAGAGGTCTTAGTTTAACACCTACAGGTCACAGAGTGCACTTTTGCTCTGTCATTAGGCGCTTGCTGAGCCTAACTCAGAGAGTAACCCGAGCCGGGCCCTGCAGGCGGCTAATCCACCTCAACAAAGCTTTTCTGCTGCTCTGACAGCCTGAGAGATCATCAGTCAGGTAAAGCAAACTGCTCCGTCCTGACCACTATACACACAGGTGGCTTTAGCGGGTGCTCTGTGTGTTTGAGTAGGTGCGTATTTGTGTGTGCGTCGGGGTGGTATGAGGTCGCAGGAAACACATTTGATAAACAGTGTGTCCATGCCTAACCGAGCGGTTTCGTGTGTGCGAGTGTAAGTCGTGTCTGGACCTGTTAGGTTTCATACAACGTGAGACGGGCCGATGCTGAAAGCGAGGCTGCGGCCGTCACGAGCAGACAGACTGATTAGGTCGCCTTTTCTCACGGCAGGGAAAGACTCAAATCCCCATAATCCCTCAAATGATTGAGCTCAGGAGTGACAGCACACACACAAGCACAACACACCAGTGAAAACTCTGCTTTGTTTTAATGAAACCCGACAACTCATCTCTATGATATGTAATAGAGAAGGACATGTAATTTAGACTAGCATTTAGATGAGAGTTAAATGACTACACTGAGTCCGATTGGTTGTATAGCCCTATAAATCACCAGCTGCTGATGAAACTAATTTACTTGTCAATTAAACTGACTACTGACTGAAGATTTGTTGACAAATCTTGCAAACTGACCACATTGATCAAACCAACAACGTGTTAGTCCATCTCTAAACACTCAACATCTAAACTTCCCTGCAATACGTGAAAGTCAGCCGCAAACCCACTGATCCTCCTGAGGATGGATATATTTTTAAAACAGCTCATAAACGTATGGTTTTAAATTGTTAAAGACTCGGAAATCATCTAAAACAGTTCAAGCAGTTTGGATAAAACAACTCAGCAAGGAGTGAATTGTTTTGTCAGGGACTATTTTCATCAGCGGATAAATAGGAGCATGATTCTTTACCTGCATCTCGTCCTTTTTTCAGAGCACATTTTTGTGCAAAATCTCTTACTGTAATTATATTTATGTAACTTTCTACTCGACTGGCAGTCAAAAATTATACTTGGTTTGCTTCTGCTGTCATTATTTTTCAGTTTTAAACATCTTGTGTTTTTGCCATGGAGTAGGGAGGCACTAAGCAATAAAACCCTTTTATAATAAACAGTAAATGAAGATAGGCAGCTGCTGTGACATTAACAGGAAGTGAAAGGCCTTTTTCCTTAGCCGGCTGGTTAAGATTCTCGAAGTGACGCAGGTTAGCCAGAGGCAAGAAAACTAAGAAAACAACATGTATCGTCTTCAACAAGTTAGTGAGAGCAATTCTTTCATTCTTAAGCCGCACAGGGCAGGAGAGACACACGAGCATTCTGAGAGAGTCTGCTGCTGCATTCCTGTTGGCCTTCTGGCTCTCGTCCCTCCACACTTGTCCCTGGACAGCGCAGCGGGGTCCCGCAGTGTGTGCCGGCCAGCCTGAAGAGGCTCTCACAGGCCTGTTAGCATGCAGATGGTGTCAGCTGACAAGAGCCGGAGCTGGTGGCTGTTGCACCCTGGCGACTCACGGGTTGGTTTCCAAAATGTGACACCAACGTCTTGAGGGGAAAGTCCCTCAGGCTCAACATGAAACATCAAGGATTCAGGTCTGGTTTCTAATTGTTTTAAGTTCGACAACAAAGACCTGAACTGAACTTTTGTTCTCTACCAAATAATCTATTTTTAAGTTTAGCTTGAGCTTTAAAAATCTTAGCGGTATAATCATTAGCTCGAGCTGCAAAGTAACTAAGTAGGGTACATTTACTCATGTTGTGAACTATGTATTGTCTTTTAAAGGCCAAAACTACGTCAATATTTAAGACTTTTTATATTTTTTGGCGGATATTCTTTTCT
Source organism: Naso thynnoides (assembly GCA_029783665.1). NCBI lineage: Eukaryota > Metazoa > Chordata > Actinopteri > Acanthuriformes > Acanthuridae > Naso > Naso thynnoides. The sequence goes on along the minus strand of JAQLOL010000011.1, from coordinate 8,456,012 downwards.
TACAAAATTGTAAGTAGACTCCTTCATTAGGTAAACGGTCCAAGTCCAAGCATGCATGCATGCAGAAATACAGGTGAAACTAAATATTCTAAAGCAGTCATTTTAGCTGCGACCAGAAGCTCTATAGATCACTCTGTTGGCCAGTCAGTGAGTCTTTGGGTTGGTCCACAAAATTCCCCACATTTAGGCAGCCACAGTTTTTGCCCTAGGAGCTGAAATTTGGTATGGCGGTCAGGTGTGTGTATTTGTGAAGGTCTGTGTAAATTCCAATTGGCTGAAAGGGGGCGTGGCAATGGGAGTGGCCTATTCTAAAAGGCAGATAACTTCTAGATGGATTCACAGACTTGCACGAGATTTAGTGGAAAGGTTGGTCATGAATCAAAGGACAGCTGATTAACTGTTCGGTTCAACTGGCAAAAAAAGGGGCGTGGCAGCGGGAGTGGCCTGTGACAAAAAGGCGCATAACTTCTAAATAGATTCATGTAACATGGCCAAACTTTGTACAAATACACACACACAATCTTTCATTTGTCATGGCTTGCCCCGCCCCTACACTGTAGCCCCTCCCCCTTCCATAACTCACTAACCATTTGTTGTAGGCTGTAGACTCTTGGGAGGCATCACCACGGACAATAGTTTTTTTTTCTTCACTCACGGTAAAGAAAGGACTGTAACATTTTTAGCTGCTGGTAGCAGTTATTGCAATTTCATGCTGCTTTAAAAAGCTAGTTGATAGCTAGTGACCTCTAGTGGCCTTAGTGATTATGACGGGAGCAAAGAAGGTCAGGTGAGGGCAGGGTCGATGTGAATGGACAGGTGAAGCAGCCAGGAGACCACTGGTTGTCTTTCATGTGAAACTAAATGGTAACTGTAAATTATTTATATTCCCATTCGTAAGTTAACGTATATAAATAACATATGTGTGGGAGTGATGTAGCCTATGTAGCTAAATACTTACTTGAACCAAAGCTAGGATCTTTTTCAAAACCTAACCAAACTATGACGTTAACCGTGTGTCAAAATACACACTTTACAATGACAATAAGACAATATAGTGAATTCAGGCACAATCAGAGCGACTGAGTAAAATGTGCCTTTAATTCAAAACATATTCATACGTGTTTAATAAGAGCAACAGCAGATGGGGAAATCTGGGTGAACAAAGTCAAAGCTTGACAGACGGACACGCAGCGGTCAGTGACAGCAGCGGTGGTGAGGATGTGTGTGTGTTTTGAGGGGGTCTTAATTGGGAGGAACAACATTACTCTTTTCAGCTCAGCAGCAGATGTGAAGCAGGTTAAAGACGGACAGCACGTGGGGGGAATGTAAATGATCTTTCTGACCTTTTCACCTATCAGGCTGAAATCTCTGCCTCCTCTTTTGTTCCATGGCCGATCACTTTGGCAAAATTATAAGAACATGTTCCTCAAACTTTGATCAATCATGGCACCAGAACTGAATCTCAGGTATTGTACTGGCACCTTATGGTTATCTGTGGCATCATATCACAAAGTTAAGAGATACTTCCTCTTGAAACCTAAGTCCCGATTCTGGCACCTGCACTCGAGTGTCTGCCTCCGTGTCCAAGTACAGTACTTTATTTTGGATGGTGTCCCCGGCTGAGCTGTGGTACAGACCAAGGAGGAGCAGAGAGCGGTTTGGGGATTCTTGGAGGAGACAGAGACCCTCTTAAGGGTCACAAACCAGCTGTGCTCACTTGGCTTCATCACTCAAAAGAAGAACAGAGGGAGGGAGGAGAGACATTACAGAATATAACAGACAAAGGAGAGGCGATAATTGACTTTTTTGGTGGTTTATGTGTGCAAACACTTGTCAACTAAAATGTTTATGCAATCTGTAATAAGCCCCAAATCCACACTGTTACAGAATATTGAATATTTATATGCGGCAGTGTATGTATAGTCTGCCCTGCAGGCCACAGTGCGTCTTGTCGTGTCTTTGTATATCATACGTGCAGTGCTGTTTATATTCCACCATATGTGTCAGTATAAACTGATGTCAGAGAGTCCCTGTGGCAGCGTCATTAAGACAAATTCTTGCCTATTTAATGTTTCCTGGTGATGAATTGATGCTTTAACCATAAAATGCTTGCTTTTCAGACAGATTGTTTGCATTTCATTGTTCTCAAATGTAATTTAGATCAAATAAGATGGAAGATCATGACAAAGATGATTAAAATGGTAATATTACTACATCTTAATAGCTGCTAATGAATCTTTGAGACTGTTTTTAATTCTGAAATTCTTCCCGGCGTTGTCTCATCCTGTATTTGTCTTCATAAAGAGGAATTTCCCCAGTTTGGCATAAATATTCACCTCTCTGCTTCCTCTCTTTGAGGCGATGATGTGACACCGGAGATGAGAGCTCATACTCGTACACTCACACACACACACACACACACCCCTCCAGGCTGTTCTGTTTCTCATTAACACTGCAGTGAAGTTCACAGATGTAAGCATACAAAGGCACGCAAACACACACACACACACCGCGAGCTCACACATAGTAAATGAGGCTTCTTTCAGCGGAATCAGTCAGCGAGCGCTTTGCCCGACATGTGACACAATTCTCTGTTTCTGACACACACATCACAGCGGGCTGCGTTCAATCACTCACTAACCTACTCTCGCAAACACTCCTGCACTCTGCCAGCTCCGTCTCTGGGCCTCTCGTCATGACTGAAGCACTCACTGCCTCGCCGTAAATGGACGAGAGCATCAGGGTGGCCCTGCGGTCAGCGGGACAGATGTCACACGTCATAGATGACATGTCATAGATTTGGTGCCAGCGATGGACGATATGCGCATCTGTGGCTGCATTAAGTGGATGGTGTTGACAGTGAATGTTGCACAATAGGATGATATTACAGTCGATGAGTTTTTAAATGGCCCCGAGTGGTTTTCTCTGCACACAGCGTCAGTGTTCGTCCCATGCCTCTTCTGACACCACGGACGGAGGATTTTGAGATTAGAGATGCTTTAAATGTTTTCGAGGACTTTTTAAAACTGAGGGGTAGCTGCTTGCTGCTTGAAGCTCATTCTTACATTTCCATTCAGCTGAAAACGGCCAGAATCCCAGGCACAGCGTTTTTTACTTGTGTAACAGCTGCAAAATGTCCAACTGTAAGCGTAAGAAAGTGGCTGGTTTAAAGCAGAAAAGGAGGGAGAGACTGCAGAGGGATGACTGGATGATGGGTGGCTGAGAGGACGTGAGTCATAGAGGAGGGGCCTCTGAGGGCCCTCAGTGAGGCTTAATCTGCCTGGGCTCAGGAATAGGTGTCGGTGTGAAGAGCTAGTCTGTCAGCACAGAGGAACTTCATCCTTTCCCCGATATCCTTTCCTTTCCTTCATCCCTCTTTCTCCATCCGTCCTCTACACCACATTCCTCAGATAAAATGGCAGGTATTGAGAAAGAGGAGGAAGGGAGAAAGTTGGAGTCACAGCTGTGACTTCGGGCAGCTGAGGTGCATTTGGTAAAGCCCACCACTGAAGCTCTGATAAGCGTATCTCCCTCCCTCATGTGTGCCAGACAAAACCCATTTGTTTCTCATCTGTTCCCCTGATTAAGGCCCGACAGCTCGGGGTGAGCTGTAGAGGACCTGCGACAGAGTGATGGAGGAGAGGATGGGAACAAAGGACAGACAGAGGAAGAAGAAAAGAGATCATGCTTTTCTTTTCTCATACCTTGTTTGACATGTTTGGAAGTGTCTTTTTGACCTTCCATCACGCGCAGTATCAGGCTAAACAACAGGATTTTGATGGGAGAAAAGAGCAACTCATGGACTTTGTGTCAGAAATAAGTCAGCGGGAGACAACGGAGGAACTTGGAAGTTCATTGTCTGACAAAATCCTCTCAACTTCAGGTCCACTTTGTTTGAGGTTTTTAATTGCAACTCACAACTTCATCATTAGAAGCAACTGACAGGAAGTAGTTGAGCTGAGATTATTTCCATCCATGAACACAATGAACACAACTTCAACATATAGAGCGCCTAAGTCCCGCCCCTTCAGGTGGACCCCATGAGACCTTAGTAAGGAAAAAATATAAATGTTAGTCAATGGAGAGGGACAAATTATTTTTTGATCCTGTTTGACTTGTGCCCTAAATGACACACGATGTTCGTCAATTTAAATGATAATTTTTCACGTGAAGAAAGTTTGTTTGTCATCAAGCTGTTGATGTTTTAGTTTGTGAAAATACGTAATTATAAAGACGACAACACCAGTCGTGTAACCGATGTCATAACATTTTCTGTCGTCTGACTCGCTGAACCAACTTCCTCCCGCTTCGAGTAGCTGCAGCTCTCAGCATGAGACGATTTATAACGGCTTTCACCTCTTTTAATATTTTTCCCCTCGTCCTGGAAAAACACTGTGAAATCTGCCGAGCTGACAGTCACGTCTGTGTTGATGACGTAAATTGTCTGAGACGAGACGTGTAGTTCACTGAGCGTGCTCACAAAATTTTTTGCTTCACTTTACTGTTTGATGAGAAAATTCTACTTTCTTTATATGAAAAATTATTTTTAAATTGCCAACCATCACATGTGTAATTCAGGGCACAAGTCAAACAGGATCAAAAAAATAATTTGTCCCTCTCCTTTGACTACCGTTCATATTTT
>JAQLOL010000011.1:8418769-8428929 GCA_029783665.1 Naso thynnoides | reverse complement strand
TCAGTACCTACAGGGATGTGCTTTGCAAACTTTAGCTTCTCTTTTTTTTTCAGAGTTTTGTTCCTTTTTTCAGAGTTCCTGTTTTCCTGCTGCACATCTTTGAGCCTATACTCCTCAGACACTGATTATAGAAAAAGGGAGAGTGCAGATTCTTCACTCAGATTGTGTAGAAATGACAAACTGTCTGAATGAGAGGAAATAAAATATCTTCCTAGACAGTATTCAGTTGTAGCACGACTGTAATAATATTACTTTTTCCAGTAATTAGTAGTTTTTTACATCTGCCTGCATCTTATACAGATTCAAAGGCTTTAAAAAAAAACCTGCTAGTTTGAAGTGTGAGCTGCAGACAACAGCAATTATATTTACATTTGCACAGAAGTGCATGTGCAATGTCTGAATTTTGAGGAGAAATGACACAATTAACAACTTTTGGGATGTAATGGAAAAGTAACATGCTGAGTAAAGTGATATATTACTTTGGTAGAGAGTAATAAGTAAAGTAATGATATATATTTTTTAAAGTAAACGAGTAATCCGTAATATAAAATGTTTTTTGAGGAAAGGACTGAACACTGCTCCTAGATACACATTCAGTCAGTTTGACAGGAACTTAATGCGCTCAGGAGACGACTGAGACTAAAACCTGCAACTTTCCCTTTACGAGACCTTCTGAGAGCACGAGCACCCTGCAACCATGCTCGGTGTCACTTGCTCTGCTAAACTATAAAGCAGTCGGGGACGGCCAGACGGATTAGGCTGCAGTTACTCTGACATGAAAAGCTGCACTTAATTCAAAAGCTCTCATGGCTGATTAATCACAAATTATGATCAAACAGCTGACTTACAGGATAAACATATGACACCCCGCTCACAAGTCTGCGCCTGCTTATGTGTGTGTTTGCCTGTCCATGCAGGCATGCATGCATGGCCTGCGTATGTGTGTAAAAGTGTGTGTGAGTGTGCGATCACGCCATCTCCCCAAAGTCTGCAGACTCATTTTCCACAGCAGATTAAATGTGTGTCCGCACCCACAGAGTGCACCGCCAAATTAAAGTCACCAACATTCATGTGTGCGGCGTGTGAACCTTGTTACGCGCAGGACCACAAACAGTTAAATCAAAAAGAAGCTCTTAAACATGAACAGGAGGAAAAAAAAAACTCTGACAAAGACCTGAAACATTTGTGTTGTTTGGAGGCAGAAAATGAATCCATACGGCGCTGAAGAGAGGTATCACTAATGTCGACTTCCAGCGCGCGCAGTGGTTGGACATCGTACACGTGGAGGAAATGACTTCAGCTCCAAGCAGGCAAAGAGTGACGAAGTCAGCTGAGTGGTCTGCAGTGAACGTGGAGTTTTTCAGGGTGCAGAACAAAGTGTCCAAGTCTGAGAAGCTTTAATCGCCCTCCTCATATCTGATTGCAGAGTAGCAGGAGTCAGCAGCTGGATGAAAAACATCTGGACGGCGGGGTTAGCAGAGCTGATTCAAAGCATCAGAACGGCCTCGAGTGTGTAAAAGAACAGTTAATGTTTCCTGGGTTTTCTGTCAAGTGTTCAAATCATAAAACGAAAGTTAAGCTTCTTCATTTTGCAAGAGCGTACCAGCTTAGCTGACATTTTTTAATTTGGAGCTGCTACAATAGATTTAGCGGGTTGCTCTCCTTTATTTTAGGCTTGGTGTCATAAAAAGTTTATTTTTACAAATAAAAAGATTGGGAGATTGTAAAACAAATGCTCTGGTTAACAACAACACATTTAAATCTGTGTAATTATGACATATAAATATAACTTTTTTTGTGTAATATAATACAAATATAATTGAGTATTAACAAGTATTAATAAAAAAAATGTAGGGCACATTCCAATTTGGCGAAACGGTTCACACAAAAAAATATTTTTCAGTCATCACAACAAATATATTTTAAAATTAGAACCAAAGTCAGGTATGACACACGACATAACTGTGTTATGATGCTGTAAAAACAATTTGGAATTATTACAAAAAACACATTTTATGGGGCACATACAACATTTTGTGATTCACATGCACATTCTTACAATTTTCACGACAAATAAGAAAATTTTAAACTCTTCGACATGCTGGTATCACTACATCATATTCGGGAAATCTGCTGTATCAAATTTTGGCAAGTTAAGGGGAGACTACAGTAAATTTGACTCATTTGAATGAACTACAACATATTTTTGGACTCTAACAAGTTGTTTCCATGCGCCTTACAAGAAATGTTGTAAATATAGCCACAAAATTGAAGGAATTTTAATTCTCTAACGCAGTTTGTGATTATCTTAAATACATTTGCGTGCATTATAACATACTTGAGGATTGTGCCAAAGCATTCTGTGAGCTCGGTATTTAACAAAGTTGTTGCATATTACAATTTTGGTGCTAATATAGTTCAACACATTTTGGAAGTCTGGCGTCTTAACAAGGTTTTCAAAAATCCTGATTAAAAGTAGCGTTACATCAGATTTAGGGCCTTTGTAGCATGAGTATTTTGACATACATGGTTTTTACAAAGTCTGCGGACAATGCACCAACTTTGGTATTGAAATTACAGCTTGGAAGGCAGAATCCTCAACTGATAAAGTAACGGAGTTTGAGATATTATGGTGCTGCAACACATTCGAGGACAATCACCAGTATTTTGTGATGGAGGGCCACATTTTTTAGTCTGCATGTATTCGAACAAAACCTGGGAGTGTAGTTAACCAACTATGTTTTCTAAATACTTGTATATTTGTAGTTTCAATAAACGGTACAGAACAGGTATTTCTTGAGTTGAAACGTGTTAATTTTTCATTCACGGTGGTTTTGACTGATTAAAGTAAAAGTAATTATTAGGAGTGCATGTGTGTGTGTGTGTGTGTGTGTGTGTTCTCGCCTTGATGAATAGACACCATACATATAGTGATTTATTCAGACTGTTGTCAGCATTTCGGTTTACATCCCCCAGAAAGCAGCAGGCTGCTGCAGCATGACTTCAACATGCTGCATTAAGAGCTTTGCTCCCTTCAGGCGACACGATTCTGGGTTATTTCTGCCCTGGTGTATCTGGCACAGTTTTGGTTATCTGTGCTCAATGGGCCAATGAAAACACAGCTGCTCCACAGCTCATTGGCTGCGGCAGGGTAATGAGTTAATCCTGATTGGTGACTTTCTGAGAGGACACGCCCCTGTTTTGGGGGATTTTTCAGGAGGGGAGAGGTGAAAGAAATTTACATATATATCCATTTTTACTGTAGTGTGGCGGATCTGTAACCCAATTTTTAAACACTTTTGGCTCCAAATGACAAAGACATGATCACCAAATGTAAAAAAAAAAGACCTCTCAGAGGGTGAGTCAGCCTCCAGAATTGCTCTTCAACTCCTAAAATAACATAAAAAATGATTATTGAAAGCATTTCAGTCACCTCAATCTTCACATCCAAGAAAAGTCTTCACTGTGCTTTGAAATAATCAGAAAATAATGTGATTCCTGAAAAGTCCAAGTGTTTCAAACAGTGGTGCTGCACCACAAGCACCACATATCCCACAACAGTGCCAGGTTGCTGGGCAAAATTTCGAGCAGGCCTGCCTCCATACAGGAGTGGCTTGGTGGACGGTAAATGTGTGTGACGTCTTACCCGGCATGTTTCTCTACCCCCCTGTGTATTGCGTGTCTAGACCTCACCAGCACTACTCCTGGAAGGACCATGTGACCCAGAGGAGCAGTCACAGGACTTCAACATCCACACTTAAGGCCCAGTTTTTTCTTCTTCTTCAATAAATTCTCCTCTTTTATTCCAGCCGATAATCATACAGGCTCAAGTAAGTGAAAATGAGGCAAAGTGACAGAAGTGGAACCCAGCGCCATCGACACATGGCGCCATCAAAGGGAGGTTCGGCTGTGCAAATACCAGCTTGATTTGAAATTTTTCCCCCAGTTTTTTTTTTTTTTTTTTTTAGGTACAACACCAGTCACAAGACTTAATATCAGATTAATTTTCAAAACTATAGCAACAGCCAGGCAAGAAATTTTTAAGAATTTTAAAAATAACTAAATAAAATTACGATGGATTTTAGATATTTTTTAAAAAAGTATTTCTTGATGTTAAAATGCAGTTGAATTGATTAATTTTAACACAATACGCAAGATAAATTTACTTCAGGTTGAACTATGTTCAACTGTAATGTTTTATTCCACACTGGAAATATTGAAAATTCTTGTAAAAAACATGTACAAAACACTCAGACATACAGTAATAAATGCACATTTGTACTGTTTACTGTTAATGACTTTAATTTGTGATACATAAAATTTTTGAACGTGATGTTTTTTCATTCCAAATAAATGTGCGATCTCTAAACTTTATTTTAAAAAATTTCTTAAACTTTACTAAAGAAAATATTTAATCAAATTAAATCTAAAGTTTATTTATTTACAAAATTTTACTTTAAAAAAAAAGACGCTTTGAAGTTACCATAAAAAAAAATTGTAGTTGAAAATTTTGTAAAAGCCATGAATGATAACAGAAAATCTGCATAGCTATGGATAAGGAAAATCTGATTATATCAATAAAGAGCTTTTTTTGGTTGTTTAACATTACTGATTTAAATGTTTAGATATAAACTGAGATAAAATTCTTATTGTATTTGCATGTTGTGCTGTGTAAACACTATAACACCATAAAATCACAAGTCATTCATTCCAAAGCTTCGCGTTTCTGTTAAAAAAATTTTAAAGAGTTAATGAAAAGGAAAGAAATAATTAGTGAACTTTTGGTGACCAGGTTTTTACTACTTACAAAAGTCCACTAAAACTTAACAGTCACCTTCATCTAGAGACAGAAATATGAGCACTGGGCCATAAAGACTTCTGATGGAAACTGAAGCAGCCGGCACACTCAGGAAACAAATAAAACATCTTTATGAGCGTGATTTTATGATCTTAATAGGCGCAGTCCCGGTCGAATGGCCTCTAAGTGCTCTGCTGGACAGGTCTGTGTTTCAGAGCCGAGCTACTGTCTGCACCGCCACACACAAAAACTCTGCACAACTTATTGTCTTCATTACGCCGGCTGCCGGATAATTAAAAGAACACTGCCCGTGAAATTACAATAAATTCCCATTAGCTGGGTCCAAGGTACGCTCTTCATATTAAGACACAGAATACAAAACTATCTGATCTAAGGCTAACTCCAAATTTTAAGCTCTTTTGTTTGAATGTGTGGTCATTACAGAGTAAAAAAAAACACATTATTTCCCAATTTAATAATTTCTAAAACCATATTTTGGGGGGGAAAAAAAGTGAAAACAATCTGTTAATGAGTTTCATTATTTTTCTTTTTTTTTCATTTTCTTGGATTTTCTAAAATTGACTCTACATTACTCCACAAAACCAACTCTTTCTTAGGAAAAATTCCTAAATTAAATTAGCTTTTACTTTAAAAAAGTATTTATAATATTTAAAGATTGGTTAAAGTAAGAGTTTTGTTTTTATGTTGCTGTTTTTTGCAGGGTTCTTTGATGTAAATATTGAAAATTTGTTACTACTGATCAGTTCCAGAGTAAAGTGAGCTTTACTTATAATTATTTATTATACACATGGTACCATGTGTACTTATTTTGTCATTTTTTTTTAGGTAAAATTGCTCAAATGTGCATGTTTTGCAGTGATTCAGTATTTTTCATGTACCTTTTTGTATTCATTTTTGACATATTTCAAAATAACTTTGAAATTTAAATAAGAGTGAAACAAGTTTTGGGGGTTGAAACTCATCTCTTCTGCTGCCTTTTATTTGTTCCCTCAGAGTTCACTGGGCTCTTTGAAGCAAGATGCGACAGGTTATTTGTGACCTCGTCCCTTTTGTCAAACAGACAATGCAGGCTTGTTGGGCTATTAGTTTGTCTTTGTAGGTGCTCGTGTAGGTGTGATATCCACACCGTCACTGCTGATATTGCAAAGTCGGCCTCAGAATCCACTACAGCAACAAAGAATGCCTTCTGTGGCCAAAACTACCCCAAGGTGCCTTACAATATTCCCTCCCAGTCAAAGTGGAATCACCAGTAAAATGTAATTATCCCAACTGCACATCAGAACCAACTTGAAGCTTTAATACTACAAATTAGAAGGAATAGCAGCTGACAAGAGCTCTGAGAAGCACTGATCACCGAGGAGCCTCTTGTCCGATTCATGAGAACGTAGTACTCCGCTCAAGTGGAGACATCTGATTGGTGGGGAAGAGGGAGACTGCGATTGGCTGAGGCGGTGACATATTCTGTGTCGACTCAGCGCTGGGACCTGTTACGCCAGATGCCCTCCTCTCGTCCCCTGCAATGTTTGCAGCCCCACGCACGCGATCCCTCGCTCCGCTTGGCTGCACCCTCTCATCGCATTACTTCTGCTTTTCTAACTCCTCCATCAATTATGCACTAGAATAACTCAGGGCCCTGATGGAGCCAAGACATAAAAGGGGATCATCAGCACGAGCGCTCCCAGCGTCTGCCTGCGTGTTCCCACCGTGCTGCTGCTGCAACCAGTGATACGAGTGCCAAGGTGCCAGCTCATATAGGGCAGCAGTGATGGCACACACCGACAGGTTTGTGCATAAACAAACACATGACGGCTTGTGCCATCGTCATTGTGTTAGTAGGTCAATCAGGTCATGAGACAGACCTCAACCTCTCAGCAACAACAACAACAACAAAAAAAAAACAATCCAAACCTTGATTTTTGCCATCCAAGATAAATAATATGGTCACATAACATTTGCATGGTTTTGTTCACAAGAAACAAGTCTGAAATGTGAGTTGTGTTGTTGTCACACGAATCTCAAACGTGTTTAGCAAAAACTGGATGGCTTTACATTTCTGGGGAATCACACCAAAATCAAAGCTCGAAGCCAGACAGGACGAAAACAACACAGCAGTTATGTCTCACGGACTTCTGAATCGAGCTACGATGAGATATCCTGTTGTCTGAAGAACATTTATGTTGACTTTCAGAAGCATGGCTGATTTTAAGATCAGCCGGTGTTTTGAAGTGGCCTGACTTAGTTGATAGTTCAAGGACATTTTATTATCAAGTCATTTTGTTTACTTCACCAAAATATTTTTCTGTTTGACCTGGCAAAATTTCGCAGGAAGCGTTTTTTTCTACAAAATTTTCAATGGACTTGCCTTGTCTGCGCTTAATTCTGACTTCACGTATCAACTATCTTTCAGGCATTCCTAAAGGTAAAAAGAGGTGAGCTGTTTGCAAAAATGAGTGTGATCCTTTTAATACCCAGCAAAATCTTCTGGATATAAATGAGTCTGAAAACCACAATTTTATTCAATGAATTAAACCTGTCGGCAAAGACAAATTATTTTTATTTATTTATTTTAAATAAGAAATGATTTTAAAAAAAAAAGAGATTTCTAAGAGAAGACTTCCTGTATCTTTGGACCAGAAAAGAGAAGAGCAGGCCAGTGCATATATCAGAAAATCTGTCAAATGAGCCAATCTGCATTAACTTCACTCCGTACACAGTTTTTTTTTCACATTTTAGGAAAAACTGACTGGAAGAGGTCGACAAGAGAAGAAAATGACTTTTCTGACAGACATAAATGACTCAATGAGAAGGAAATATCTTTGCAGTAGTTGAGTGGCGGATCAGGAGGGATCAAAAAAATGCTCAAGTGGCATTCCAGCATTCGTAACCTACTTTTGTTCCTCGACTCAAAATGGAGTCGAATTTGGAAAATGGCTGCCTGCTCTCCGCACTCCGACACACACCACAGAGAAAAGGCGAAGAGGAGGAGAAGTCAGCCACGTCTATGGAAAGAGTGCAGATCCTGGCAGTCTGAGATTTCCATTAATGACCCTGCAACTCAAGTTGTGTGATGATAAAATACCGAAAACAATTTAATCGCAGCCATTCATCAGCAAAGAAACACAGGCCAGGAAAGAATTTGTGAAAAAGAAAAACAGCCGACATTATGTCGACCCCTCTATTAAAGTCATGACGGTCCTGACCTGGATTTCTCCTGGTTGCGTGTGAAGGTTTGTCCAGGCTCTATCGTGAGATCACAAACGGCTTTTTTAATATTTCATGGGTCCCAAAGCACCAAGTGTGCTGGAATCCAACAGGAGGAAACACTTTGAGTCTCAGCGGACCAGAGAGCCACACGAAAGGTCCCGCAAAGTCACACCAAGTTCATGGAACAACAATGGTTCCTCACATGCAGATAAATAACATTTGTCCGCTCACTATTTTTCACCAGCTGAGTCCGCAAACGGCAAAATAAGCAAAAAAGTCTCCGCGGCGGTATCAAAAACAAGCTCCAAACCATCATCAGATAAACCCTCGTGCCCAAATGATTACATGAGACATTTGAACTGAGCAACAAAAGCAATTACACAGCAGCAGTGTCTCCCACAAAAGCATATGTTGCTTCATCAGAGATGTTTTGGTTTGTCTCTGTGGCTGAAATAAAAAACTGGCTATCGGACGTGCCGCTCAGACAGCTTCATTTCCCTGTGAATCACACACGATTCACAAACCTTGACTGGAAAAGTAATGCGCTCACACACCAGCTTTGTCTAATTTCTTCCAAGGTACACAAAAGCAAGAAGTCTGCAGCCCTTTAAAAATCAGGAAATATCGCCCTGATGAGGAGACGCACATTCTTCTTGTTTCAGGCCTCCCTCCAAAGCCGCAGTGACCCAGATATAATTCCAGAAACATTTTCTTGGAGGTTTGGCCCCTGCTGTCAAAGTGATCACATTTGCTTTTTATCAAGAGTATATCTCAAGCCAATTTACATTTTGACTGTGATCGTATATGATTTCAATCTGCTGATGTGCCAGTTTTCTCATTACCTCCATTTGTCTTAAACCAGAGGACACAGTGAAGCCTTCCCCGTCACGATAACTCAACTGCTGACATTACAGTGAACAAGTCGGAACCACAGAGTGACAGCTTTAGTCCAAAACTAAGCTTACAAACCACTTCAAGAGGTATTCACTATACAGAAATGCACACGTGTAAGAAAAAAACACTGTTGATTCTGTTCTCTTCCAGCTTCAGTCCTGTCGAACTGAAGCCTCCTTCATATTTGTAACTGTAAATGCACATTCACCTTCCATATTGGGAAAAAAAAACCTCCTTATAATGAAGTCCATCGGCTCAGAGTCTGCAGGAAAAATGTGCCGGTGATGCAACTTCATTCCAAAACTGTTTTTTATACAGTTCATTTTAAGAATTTTACATGGTGAGAAACAACACAGAATAAGTGTATCAAGAAAAATGTCTTGTGACTGTAAAAAGTGCTTGAAAGAGTTTATTTGCTGAATAAATCTCAAATCTCAAAACTTACTAGAGTCAATATTGCACAGAGATTCTTACAGTGCAGACATTTAGGACCGAATATGTAAAGCACATTTTCTGCAGCCGCAGCATTCTCTCACAAACTTTCGCTGTTTTTCCTGGATTCCAGTTTACACGGGGAAATTTTGACAAACTGCACAAACCCTTGTTTCATTATCTTTTGGTGTCGAAGAGACAACAGGAAAGCCAAACACTCTCCATGCTATCTTTGAAAGTGTGTGATGCCCTCCCAACAGCAGCAGCCTGGCCCAGTCTGTTAACAGCTTAGTGGCTCTTTAGGGCCTTTTTGGAAGCAGTTTTTAGAAGATTTACTGCAGTCATTAGGAGCTAAGGCTGATTAATGTGAATGGTCAGGCAGGGCCTGGCTTTCTGAAGGAAGAACAGAGAGGGGTGAAGGGTCCCACAGGAAGTGTTTTGTGTCTCCACACAAAGGGAGGGCTGACCTCTTAAGCCCCTTAGAGCCTCTTTGCTAATACCCTCACCGGTGCCTACAAAGACACAGGGGATGCCATTTCACCACTCACATTTAAACAGCACACACAGGGAAAAGCCCCGCTAAGATTAAAATGGCAGAAAAGTGAACCTCTGTGCAGCCGAGTGAGACTGTGAGATCAGGCCTGAAGAGTCTCCCGCTAATCCATCGACTGTTGCGCATATCAAACGCAGGATGCCAAACTCACACAGAACCTGATCCGCACGCAGTGAATCCAACCAAGTCACACAAGTTTCATTTTCCAATATCAGTCCACACATGTGAAATGAATTTTCTGCAAGGGTAAATTTCCCC
>JAQLOL010000011.1:8382374-8395217 GCA_029783665.1 Naso thynnoides | reverse complement strand
ACAGTTTCGCTACACTATATGAGTGCAGTGTGCACAGTGGTGTCTCGTAAGGACCCGACTAATGTACCACAGGTCTTGGATTGGTTTTCTGAGAGTGTTTAGAGGCGCAATACGGTTAAAAAACTCGCCCCCCTAGTTAGCGTTATAGCTATCCCGAAGCTCCGGTAGCCAAGGGATAACTCCGGTTTGGTCGCATTATTTTTAGTCGTGTTTTTTGCTGCCCCCAACACTGGGTGACCCTCAGGAAAACGAGAAAAGGGTCAAAAATGGCCGGGGTTCTCTGTTAAGTTTGTGAAGCACAAATAAAGGATGGCCACAATTATGAAGTCTATTCATGAGTCAAAAAAAAAAAATCAATTAAGGCTTTTGTGACTCCATGGGGAGCTGGTCTGATAAACTGCCTCAAGTGATATCAGCTCGTGCTTAAGACTCCAAACGTACAGGGTGAGCATCATTATAAGAAAAATTCCTGAGTCTTGTTTGAGTTCAGTGCTGCTGGTTTCTTTGCAAACTGCTACTCCTTTGAACTGGTGTTTTAATTTAACAGAGCAAATTTTATGTTAGGCCAGCTCCAAACAGCTCATGTATAGTGAAGTATACTCTTCATAGTCCCACCTGAATGACATCCTGCATGTTGCTCCTGTTGGTCCTCTGGAGGCCCTGAACTTGAATTCACCGTACAGCAGCAAGGTGACGCCAAACCTCTGGATGTTTATCGGTGTCGCAAGGACAAGCCAGGAAGAGGATGCAAAGTCTTTGCCAGGTGAAGTCGCTGAGGATTCTAGTAAGGACACACCTGGCTCCTCCGTCACTGGCTGGGCACCGACCACATTTCATTGGCCATCTGGGCCATGGACTCTGTTGGCGTCATGAAGGGGCAAGCGGTTGTCCACCTACATTTATTCCCTGACTGATACCTAAGTTGACTTTGATGGAGCACCGTATTCAGCGTAATTCACCATTCTTGTTGGTTCTGACAGATTGTTGCCGTAGCAACATAGCTCTCACCACAGGCTTTGCCTGGAAGAGAGGTGGCAAACTTTCCTTCCAAAAAAAAAAGTCACTCTTAATGTTTAGGCAATAGGCTTAATAGACATTCTCGACTATGTAAGACCAGTTAAAGGTGAAGATCTAAAATGAGCTAATGCATCCTGTTATTGTAAAAGCTAAATGACTCTCATGTCTATTTCCTTTTCTATTTATTGTCCAGGGTTCTAGAGGATTTTGCAAAACAAAACAAAGACTTTATCTCTGGAGAAAGATGCATACATACCCAGGGAGTCGAGGCTCCTGGCACCAAATCAGTTTTTTTTTTTTCCAGCTTTTGCTCAAGGACTCTTCAACAGTGAGTGACACCATGATGGCTGAGAAGATGAAATGTGTGATTTCCAAGTCACAGGATGCCCTCAGTAGCTGTCAGAACACCCTGCTGTCACAAATGGACACCTCGGTCTCATTCATTGTCTTTATTTCCCTGCACAGAGGATCATCCCTCAGCAGTCTCCTTGAAGACAGATTTAGCTTCTAAAGGTGATGTATTTGTTTAGTTAATCTCCTTTACAATCCTGAAAGCCCTCACTGGTGAATTGTCAGCAAGGATTATGGGGTAAATCTGCTAAGGGCTGCTTGGAGTGGAACCAGGGGTCACATTTTTTGAGGAAGAGAAGGAGGAGGAGGAGGAAGAAATCTCTATGATTTTACTTTTCATGTGTAAGTTGAATGATTACAGTGAAATCGCTCCGCTTTCCACCTAAATAAAGCAAGTCATCAATTAAAAAAGTAAAACATCTTCCTATTCCCATAGAAACTGTCACTTTGACCTCAGCGTTTACCTGACAGCAGAACTACACAAAGTGAGTAAATTAATCTCAGTCCCTGGTTTCTGTCACACAATCAACACTGCTAAAGTGATTCATAGAGAGGTAGAACAGGAGCAGACAGTGATAGCTCAAGGTAATCAGTGTTTCACAGCATTGGGGTGCCTGGTTATTGTAGCCTTGTCATGAAAAAACAAAAGATCCTCACAGGGTGACAGAGAACAGAACTCAACTCATCCTACCTACAAAAGCAGGGGTTGGTCGTGTGAAAATACCTGAACTGCAGTAATTTTACATTTTTGTGCTTTCAGCGTGAAAACTCATTTTATAGAAGAATGAGGATGAGTACAAGGCACGATCTAATGGAGATGATAATGGTGATAACATCAGTGGAATTAGTCTCCATTGTCACCTTTTTGGAAAGAAAGGAGCAGATTAGTCATCTGTCCTGTTTTCTCCTGTGTATTAATCGTCTTTGAACATAAGGACCTGCTTTGACTATTGGTAATGCAAGAGGACTCACCTATGAACCTCGAGTCTTCATTAGTGATGTCACAAGAACCGATACTTCAGTTTTTGGTCAAAGCCGGATTTCTGGAAATAAGAGAAAATACTCAATACTCTGGCGGACCTGAGGGGGCAGCATATAGGCCTCTAGTCTGCGACTGAATGGAAAAAGAAGATGTCTACCAGTACGGAACAACAACAGCACTAATCTGTAAAGATTCAGTTATGCTAAACATTAAATACACATTCAGACATGGATACAGCTTTGTGTCTGCACACCGTGTCATTTCATCCGTATTTCTGCTCATTTACTGGAAACTCACAGGTGCAGACAAAATGGAGTAGCCTACTTTCAACCACTGCGGCAAATCGCGGGGACCATTTAGACAATAGTCCAAGTGAGACCAGAGTGAGACGCAACCAAAATAAAGAGGAGAAACAAGATTCGAAGAACATTAGGGAATAAAATTCTCCATCCACATGTCGTAATGTATTTGTTGGCCTCACAGACCATCTCTGTTCACAACTCTGCCTCCTCCTCTGATAAGAGGCGCATGATAATCTCCTCCACAGTTGCCATATTTGTTGTTGTCGTCACGGTAACAGGGACTTTTTTTCACTCTCTCTATTGAGCATAAGCAGAAGTACAAACAGAAACTTTTGACTCTAAACTGCCATTTACTTGACAAGTTGCATGAAATGAATCCCAACCAAAGAGATGTGTGGACGTACGGGCAGTGACGGTTATAACATTTGAAACAGACGGGACGTGTTTAATTACGTACGTAAAGGGAGTATTAAGACGCCTTCATGCCTCGTTTGAGGCAAGTCAAGAGGAACCAGATTCCTATGGGAATTTCTGTGTTGTCCAGTGTGCCTGTGAAACTCCTCCCCTCTGTAATATTTTAGTCCGGAATTCATCTCAAGTGCGTTAAAAAAAATAGAACTTTTGCAGTGGATTTCGGAGAGACTGTAGACAGTGTGTTTGCTTGGCTAACAGGCTGTTAACTAACCAACAGATTTACTTCACTTCCTTTTCTTCCTTTTCTCTCTTGATTGTCAAGTGAGTTTGTATAATTAAAAAGAACTGGTTCAGAAAGTTCTAACACATTGTGAATCTGATCTAATGTTATTCTACTAAAATATGATTATACATTACATACAGTCTGATCATTATCAGTTTGAAAGGAAAAACAGTCAGATGTCTTTTTCAGTATGAGGGGGGGGGTGTAATTTATAGAGGGACAAGGGCGGGACACTGCAAGGAGCATACATAAAAAAAACATAAAATAAATGATAGAATAAAGCAGTAAGGTATGAGAGGCTGTGGGGTAGACGGGTGAAAAATCAAAACCAACATAAGGTGTTTTAGTTTGGAGTGAGGCCATCATGAGCCTCTGGAACAGCTTCGCTGCTCCCTGGGACTTTATCGGAACCAAGATTCCCAGAAAAATTGAAGTGGAGATGACCTTGCTGTCCTCAGTGTGTGTGTGTGTGTGTGTGTGTGTCAGTTCTGGACTACATGTAAGAGAAAGAAGTTTTAGATGCTAAAGTTTATGGAAATGTCAACCAAAACAATGTCTGATCACAAAATCGTGTGCTGTTTTTGTAAAGTCATCTCTCGCAATAATCATGTAATTTTCTGCAAACATTAAGGCGAGTTCTTAACAATAGTTTGTCCTTGAGAGTCTATTACTGCAGTGAAACATTAAACCCTGCTGCGCTTGCAGAGACATTAGGTTTGTGTTGCCTTTGCCTCTTATTGCCACTTTATGAATATGGTTTGTATTTCATCTGCCAATTTGCTCGATGAATAAAATTACAATATATCGTCTCTGTGCCTCCTGACAAACTGTGATGGAACTCGCCTGTTCTGATCTCTATCGGGCTGGGTGACAGTACACGCTCACATGATTTATTCTCTCCTATTAGGGCTTCATCATGGTGTGTGTATGGATGTGGTCGTGAATACATACGTTCATTGTTTCTATGATAACATCACTGTTTTATTTTCTCATGGCCCCCTCACATCTCTCTGTGTTTACAGATGATGACAATACTGACACTGAAGTAGTTCATCATTTGCCACGTCGACTGACAGCAACAGATCTGCACCTAGTGGCCATTTAGTGACTTAATAAATGAAACCACTGCAGGGGGGATTTTTGCAGGATTATTGCAGACACACACAGAGACATAAAATGTGATCCTTTCTGTTGAGAGAGTAAAATAGGAATTCTTACAAACTAATGTAATAAAAACACAGCATACAGTAACTGAGTTAAAAACTCAACATAATTCAAATCTGTGCTAAAATCACAACTAAAATGCACTAAAACTGATCAGCTGTCCTGAGTTTTATAATATGGGAACACAAGGTTCTTTCAGAACACAAAGGGTCAGCATTATGAGAGAGATCGAAGAAAATGCTTTTATGATCAGTCCGCACAATGGATATGATCAATATCAAAACACAGAGTAAAAACAACATGCAGAGTATGCCCACCCATATGAGTGGCACCACAGACGTGTCGCTTGAAATTAAAAGATTTGGTTATACTATGAAATTCAGAGGCAACACAATTAGGAACATCATCAATTTGCAGATTAAAATCACCAACTAATAATGTTCAAATAATAGAACTCAGTAAATTCTGATAAAAACTGACCCGTTGGACCAGGGGGTCGACAAATTAAAACACAGTAAACAGGCTTTTTTGTTGTTTGGGTCTGTGAGGAACCAAAAGTGTGTCTGGCGATGAACGCGTGATGATGCAGTGACCAGTCATCCAACTTTAGATAACTGGCTCAGGTGTTTTGAATTGGTGAAGCGCCAGGCAGACAATATCTTTCAACCACCGTCACTGCAAGATTATTTTGTCACTTTAGTGTTGTTGTTTTTTTACTTGAAGTCACTCTTTGTTTTGCATATAGCCACATAGCAAGCGCTTCCACATTCATTCATATGGAGACAGCTCTTCGACGAGACCGTCCATCAAGCCATCAACAAGTACGTGAATACCATACTGTGGATAATGTGTGATGGAAACGAGTTTGCATTGAAAGCTTCTCCAAACTGAAAGCCTGGACACCCAGTATATGAACAACTGATAGATCATAGTTTATTCAAATGGACAAATTCCATGTTTCTTTGCTTAGTTTCAGTTAGAAATATTAATACCAAATTTCCCCTAATGAACAAGTCATTAAGTACATGGCCTTTCTTTACGACAGAGTGTGCATTAAACACGCACATTTTAAATGAGGAAGCCAACCGGTCCTCATCAGCACGGGGAGTTTTGGGAGTGCATGCACCACGGTGATCCTGACCATCAGAAGGCGTGGGCACCGGTGGGCGACTCTGACCGGGATGTTCATGGGACGAGTTTGTGTCAGAGGAGGGGAAGGTGACAGTGTGACCCTAACAGGTGTGGTGTAGGAGGAGGAGCATCCAGCAGGACCCAGGGAGAGATGCCCATCACTGTGAACAGGAGTGAGTTCTTGTGCAGGGTCGAGCTGAGGACGGCATCAGTCCAAAATAAAAGCAATATGTTGAATGAGATGTTTAGTACCCTTTTTGTTAGGGTGCAGGCCATCAGGTTTGTGGAGGTCATGTCTGGTCCAAAAACAAAGTGGCTTACAAAATCCTGTCCAGGTGCCGTGCAGGAGGTTTTTTAGCCATTTGTGTGGGCGGTCAAAACGATTGTCCCCTGTTGGCCGCCGGCATTAATGATAAGGCTTATATTAATAACTTCCCTTAACACAACAACACTACTTCCTGCATTGAGACAGTGGTGATGCCAATCCACTACACATTATGACACCAATGCAGCCAATTAATTGTACGAGTAGTAAGAGCGGTGTGGTATTAATGATGCTTTAGCAGTGACACATACTAACAGCACACTGTTAAAAGCCTTGCATTGTGTGCTGCTCGTGTGATGTGTTTGTGTTCATGAAAGAATGCCAGCATGTTTTCACAACTTGTCATTAGCATGTCATCCTATGATCTGTGGCTTTAATCTAACAAAGAGTGTAAAAAAAAGAGAAGTCACTGGTTCAGAGATGAGTCAACCAATCTGTTTTTGCCTCTGTGACTCCGCAGCACTGTGAAGCTTTTCAAATTGCCACCTTCTCTTCAACCGTCTTCCTGCGCAAGAGAGCAACAGATAAGAGGGGTGCGGATGAAAGATGATGATGATTAAAATAATACGCCTCTTATCAAAGCGCAGAGAGCCACTCCGCGCCCACTGAAGAGGCTGTTTCAGGCGGTCGATACTGTCTCTGTGTTAAAAATGAAAAGTATTGATCTCTTTTACCTCAAGCTGCTCACCTGATTGAGCCTGAGAAAATCTGTATCAGCTGCCAACCCTCACATGTGGGCCCTAGAATGATAAATCAGACGAGACGCCTTAGAGTTCATCTGAAGGAGCCGCATTTCCTGTCAATATGATTTAAGGGAGGAC
Organism: Naso thynnoides; assembly: GCA_029783665.1. Taxonomy (NCBI): domain Eukaryota; kingdom Metazoa; phylum Chordata; class Actinopteri; order Acanthuriformes; family Acanthuridae; genus Naso; species Naso thynnoides. Next base: position 8,388,427 of record JAQLOL010000011.1, on the reverse strand, counting down.
AGCTGAGTGGCCTGGCCACTTCTGTAAGTCACCCTGATAACAGCTTTATCTCTGTGACGCGTTTGTGCTCCATCACACCTGGACATCCTCCAGGGTTCAAAAAGACCTGCATGTGTTCGTAAACCCACGTGTGACCCCTTGTTTACACTTACACGTCTAACCAGAGCTAGGGAGGTAACTGAGCTGAAGAAAAGGCTCCTCGCTCCTTCAATTATCAGTCTGGGAAACAGCCATGGGCTATCAGAGTCAGCCTAGACACAGTCTGTCATGGAGCAAAAGGTAACATGGTGACAGACTGAGGTCTGCTTTGTCCAGCACCCAGCAAACCTTTCATAAGAGCCTAAACACTGAGCTCACAGCTGGATGATTAGATTAGTGTGACCTGTAATCGAATGACAGGCTCCTGTGACACACACACACACACACACACACACACACACACACACACACACACACCACAGTGGGAGATTTCTGCCCACCTCTCCACATCACAACATCACATGCACATACCAAAACACTCACAAAAGTCTGAATATTTGCCGAGCACGTGTCTCACTAAGTTAATACTTCCGACTGCTGTGTCCATTTATTTTTCCTGTAATGTGAAGAAAACGAGGATGTAATGATGTTATGAGGAAAATGGAAAAGGGGACAGAGGGGTGGAGATCACCCGAGGGACGTGGATCCAAGGGGCAGTTTACGCAGCGCAAGTTTTCACATCAAATGAACACTTTTGTCGCGGTTCGGCCCTCCTTTCACATAACAACGGTGTGCTGGCGCCCCTGAAACCGCAAACTTTAAAACCAGGTTCCAGAGTGGAATCTTTTAAAAGTAGAAAAAGCCCCCGATATAGACCTGTGACAATTCCAAGTTAGAGGATGGACTTCAGTTTTTGAAGGTATTTTTCAGTGTGCTATGGTTAATCTAATACATAGGTCTACATAGGTGGATAAAGCTGTCAGCTATTAGCCTGTGTCATCTGCGAATAAAGGGACGCGAATAAAACGAATCTTTTTGATGTATCTTGCTCATTCTATGGCGAGTACAGAGGCCATATATTTACTTGGCATTGTGTATTTGGGTCATTTAAAATCAACCTATTGTGTTGATTTTGTTTTGTGCTGCTATGTGTCATTTGCTTTCCCCCGAAAAGGGGCGGAGTTGAGTTGCAAGTCAAAATTCCATGACATGCCAGTCTAATATATTCATACATTGTATTTTTGGATGTTTTGGTAGTGTCAACCTGAGGTTGACTAACATCCCAGCATGATTTTTGTATGGACCAGTGGCTATGCTGCAGAACAACTAATGCATATGGGTTCATCCCAGTACTCGATACTATACTGACTCTCCCTCCATCCCTGCTTGATCTGGAAGTATTTTGAGTCGACGGTTTAAAGGTTGTTTCCAGGCTCTTAGTTCTGCTCTAAGCCAAACAAGGCCGTCATCAAGGCGAGCCATCGCATAGGGCTTTTACCTGACCAGCACAACCCTTAATTGACAAGAAATCAGTTAGGACGCCATAATTGATCTGATTGTTCCAAAAAAGGGTATCACAACAGTGCAACCTCAAGTAGACAGATAAATAACAAAACAAACTCAAGTATGATACTCCTAGGTTAGACTTTATGTTCTCTGATCTATAGTTAAAATAAGTGATGTGTTGTGTGTGTGTGGAACTGGTTAACAAAACCATAAGTGTCTTGATTTATTAAAAAAGTTTTGAGCATCATCAGCCATGCATCAGATCTCATGTAAGGGCCCTTTATGCAAATAAGATGAACTGCATCTGGACTCATCTGCAGTTTCTGCTGTAAATATCCTGATATATGGGGAAAAAAATTGCAGCGATGCAAACATTCGCACATTGATGAGGACTTACAACAGGCTTAGTCAACATTCTGCTTTGTTGCATGTCATCAATCCATCTGTTTTTAAGTGGGTGTTTGCAACAGCCACTTAAATGATGATGGAGTGCACATTAATGGACGTTATTTAATTGAGTGAGAGAAGGAGAAGCAGGAGCTAAAGCAGAGCAGTTGTGACCAGAGAGACAGGATAAGGAATGAAAGGAGAAGGAGCAGCAAGTGGTGTGAGAGAGGCAGAAGAGGATTAGGGGGAGGGAGTAAGAAGGTAATGGTTATAGAAACAGGACAAGAAGGAGGAGGGGAAGATTAAATGGTGTAAGAGGAGAAGGAGCAGGAGATTTCAATAAAAAGGTTTTGTGAAATTTGAGACAGAAAGTGGAGCAGAAATAAAAGTAGGGGGACAAAGATATGTAAGAGTGAGGCGAGAATGAGAAACAAGAGAATGGAGAGCACGAGCTGAACGGGAAAAGGAAAGTACTCAAGTAGGAAGAAGTGAAGGAGGGAAGAAAACAAGGATGTCGAAGAGACAATGAGTAGGAGGAGTATTCGATTGGCACTGAGACTCCAGGCTGCATCAGCAGCCCTGCCTGCAGGTCACGGAGGCCACAGCTGAACCCACACATGCTCCCCACTTCGGAGGATCGGACGGTGACCTCCTTCCTGAAAGAGGAGGTGATTTATCACAGAGACCATTAATCAGTATGTCTGACCTCCCCTGCACACAGCTCACGCCCCTAACGTTTTACCCTGCCACCCCTGCTATCCATAATGTGCTAACTGTCAGACGCAACAGCAGCAGATACACTGATGACACACTGTTGCCCAGCACATGGATAGGGACCATTTGAGGGACCATTCATTATTTATTTTCTTTGGGGGCTGGCAAAGTATTTTATTTCAAGATGGGGGGAAGGCATGTTAATTTTTTTTTGCCTGTTGGTGCTGGCAGATATGCTGCAGGCCAGAGTCCTGCTTGAGTCCATTTTTTAAAACTTGTGCTCGCCCGTACCAGAACCAACCCGTTACCTGTCATTATGTCTAAGGCAAAGCCGCACCTGCCCATATCTGTTAATAAAAGCTCCACCACCCACCCCATACCTGTTATTAAACACACAAACATACACACACACACACACACACAGGCTACAGTCACTTACATTAAAGTGGAAGGCGATGAAGTCCTCTCCCTGGATGCTGGCGTAGTGCTCGTCATTGATCCTGACATGGTCCCGCTCTTTGCCCAGCTGTCTCTTATCACACCAGCTCAACTGAGCTTGACCCTGTGTGGGTTTGAAACCCTGGAATTTGTTGGGGCCTGAGCTCCAAGGCCTTGTGATGGAAGCAATCCAGTGCACCAAGTGCTCCTGGAAGTTGAGTAAGATCACTCATGAAGAGGATAAACAGAAAAAGAACAAAAATCAATTGATGTGGTTACATCTTTTTTGCAGCGAGTTAATTTTCAACATTTGCTTTCCTGGAAATAAATGTCTCATCCTAAGTATGTGTAAAGAAGAACAGTTCACACACTGCAAGGCTTTGATTAGGAACATTTTTTATTGCAAGGTTGACAGGTTATGTTTTGCTCTTCGTCAGACAACCTGAATACGTCCCACTGACTATTTTGAGCTCATTCTGTGTTTGTATGTTTCTCCACATATGTGAGTGTGAATTCATACGTTACTGCGCTGAAATGATTTTAGCTTCATATGTTACAGAAGTAGAAATGACAGAGGTAGCAGCAGGAGGATTCCTCTTGCTGTCTCTGATGGTCTGTTAGTTTAGATAAGCTAACCTCACACACTTAAGCTAATCAAGCTTAATTATCTGAAATGTGGAGACTGTAAACATTCTCTAATCTCTGGGCTGAAGGGGGCAGGTTTGCATTCAGGCTGTGTCTCTCTGTCCCTGCTGTCGTCAGTAAACACTCCTCACCTTTTAGGTAACAGTAGCATCATGGAGGGGTCAAGATATCAATTTTGTTCCTTGGATCAATTTACAATATTTAGATTTAAAACCTGCCACTGTAGATTGAATTCTGAGTCATGTGACCTGTCAGAAAAAACACATTTGCATGTTTGATGCCATTTTGATTAATATTGAGGGCAGTGTCTGTGGGTCCACCGATTTTGGTCCAGACTGAAATTTACTATTAACTGCGAAATGGATTGCCATTTGATGCAGATATTAATGTTTTCCATGGGATGAATTGTAATGACTCCTCTCAATGCTGATGTAATGCTGATCCCTGAATTTTCACCTGAAGTGATCCTGTTAAAATATTAAGTTCTCCAATTTGGTTTATTGGCCAAGTTCACTTCATGGCCAAATGCAAACTAAGCTAACGTTCCCATTAACCTCAGCTGTGCTTAGTACTCTTTGGCATATTTTGAGGTGCTAACATGCTAAACTGAGATGGTGAAATATAGACTGTATAAAACATGGATGAAGGACATTAACCACAGGTTTCTGAAGCTGACGTGAAGGCCGGGTAGCTGATGCCTAAAGGACAGCTTACAGCTGCCTGCCACTCACGAGTCTGTGCCATTAATTATCCATAGCTTAAAATGTCGATATATTTGAAAAGAATGAGTGATACCAAGATTTTTCCTTCCATGAACAGAGAAATTAGCCAAAGAGACTAAGCTCTTTAGTGCCAAGCTGCGAACATGTATATTTCCGCTGTAAATCTGGGTATCTTAATGTGGGAGGTTATACTTGAAGTTGCTTGTGGTGCTGGCCTCAAGTGGCCTCTTGCAGCAAAGGTAAAGGTACTTAATTGGTCACCCACCTGCACACACACACACACACACACACATTTTTCTCTGTTCATTTGTTTATGATTGCTTGTGACAACCTACTAACATCAACAAGCTAGCATACTGATTTTAGATTTGATTTTAGCCTCGTTAGCCTACATAATCAAAGTAAGTTGGGCTTACTTTGTAAAGTAAGTTATAAGTTAGACTAATTGGAAACATGAAACTCCTTTTTTCTTACTAAACCAACAATTTAGTTTATCATTTAGTGGTTACTGTTACACCTCTGGGGAACTTAGAATGTCTATCAAGTTGAAAAAACATGGTGTGTATTAATAATTTACAGTGATTCATAATTTCTCACAGTTTTCTCAGCATGAACACGGGTGTAACTGGATGCTTGGTTCATACAGTAAAGTAACACCACATATCATAACTTTTCTGTCCTCAGGATTGCGTATCTGAGCAAGGCTGGACAGATAGCAAACAAAAACTCCAGTGCAACCATTTGCTACACCACTGTGCTGCCTGACAGTAAACATTTCAACTGACAAAAATATTTTGTAGTCTGACCCCGGCATTCGTCTTCTTCTTCTTGTTCCTTAAAGCCCTCCTCCCCATTTCTGTGGAGTCCCCACAGCGGATCATCTCACTGACAGAACACACCTAAGCCAACCCGTCATCGAGATCTGCATATATTTGATTTGGCATAGGCTCTTTGCGCTGAATGCCCTTTCTGACGCAACCTTGCCCCAATAAATCAATGCTTGGGTTTGTGATTAGGAATGCACAGGCTCGCTCATCCCCAGTGGCCAGAGAACCACAAAAGGTTCAGTGTTTTGACCAAAGACATTTCACTTGTTGACACACCCTCCCATCCTCCCAGTTAGCGTTTAAGGTTTGGCAACTTAGTGAAGCCTTTAAATTAGGAATGGAATCCTAATACTTAAACATGCAAAAGGTCAAATGAGGTTTTGAACCAGTTGGGGGGATTTTTGAACCCCTTTACAGAAAAAAGTTAGAGCACAGATACATTTGGTCTTTTGAAGCTCTGTTCATTATCTCATGTTTTTTTTTTTTTTTAAAAACTGCAGATCAAAGTACTTTTAAAGGTGACTGCTATGTGCCTTTACAGCTGACAGTTGTGCCTAATTTTTATTGCATGTTTAGAATTATATAATTTTGCATTTCACAGCAGTTTTTAAGTCCTCACAAATGTGAAGCAATTCTTACCAGTGTAACTTTACTGAGCATCAAGTTATTGCATAAGTCTGGTGCAGTAACAGCTAAAACACACTGGATGCGGTTGCGCCACAAAGCGCCGTGGAGCGGAGCCAGTTTCCAGTTTCCAGTTTGAAGCCAGTTTCCGAGCGTTCCTTGCTCTGCAGCGATTGTTTCGGCGTATGTCCTATTTTTTCTGTGAGCCATG
>JAQLOL010000011.1:8357368-8371644 GCA_029783665.1 Naso thynnoides | reverse complement strand
TGCAGTGACCACTTCGTGAAAGGTAAGGCTACAGTAATTAAGCTACTTACATAGCTGGCTAAAACTGTCAAAAATACTGAGCAGGGTATTATAATATTATTAGAAACACAGCTAACGTTACATCTGTGATTACCCCTGTGGTGTTTGTTCTGCAGTATCTCCAGTGTCTGTTTTTAGCATTGCTAGCTAATGTTAGCTATCACGGCCAGTGGTGCATTCATGTAACGTTACATTAGTGATGAAACAGCAATGTAAAGAGTGAATCACATTGCTCATATGTTTATATGTCATACATCATATGTTTAGTGGTGTCCTCTCATGTACCGACACTAAAACACAAAGTTGAACAACAGCTTTTAACCTGGAAGCAGCTCTTTCAGCTGCTTCAGGAAACTAACAGACAGCTGTTTGCGTGTTATTAGCTGCTATTTAACCTTGTGTTTTATTGTCGGTATGTGAGAGGACACTACTTAAATTTCAGGGACTGTCTCGTCTTTTAAAACGACCTATTTTGACGGATTGCTGAAGCAATTAAAATGCCCTCACCTCTGTTGTTTTCAGCCAGTGGTAACGTCAGCAATGAGCTTCATCATTCGTCATAATAATGCTTTAGAACATTTTACATTATTGTAAATATCCTTATTATAAGACTTAATGTGCAAAAAAATCTAACTTCTCCTGTAAGAGAACTATATTTTGACGTTATAAACCTTGGGTTATGGCCGGTACTGGGGCAGAATCAGCAAAAAGTCAAGTGTATTGAATGTCAGTTAACACTGCTTTAGTGGTTTTGTTTGTTGATTTTCATTCTTACTGTAAGAGCTGTTATGATCTCTGTTGAAACTGACATGTTGCCACTATTGTTTGTCCCTCCTGCTCTGGTCAACGTTGCTATGCACCACAACATCAAAGCTCAAGGTGTGACTCAGCATTACTGCACGCCAACAACAGCACTTATTGCTTCATCATATTTTTTTAAAAGTCACTGAGCAACTCTGGAGCAATGTAACCCAGAGGCAGTGCCAACCTGTCATGAATAAAACCCATATCTGCTATGTCTTGTTTGCCTGACTACAGCTCTCTGGTTGCAGGTTAACTTTTCTTCCCTCTCAACCCTCCTTTTCCCTTTTTTCATCTTCGTTCTATTTTTCTTTTATTTTTTACACCTTTCCTCCTCTTGCGCATAACATCTTCTCCTCCTTCCTTCACTTTTCTCTCCTTTCCTCTCGTCTCGTAGCTCCATCCCACTTCTCCTCCCCTCTGCTCCTCCTTGTCATTCTCTTTCTCACATCCACCTGCATTTTCTCAACTACCCTTCACTCCTCCTCCCCCTTGTTTACCTGTAGCTCTGTAGCCAAGGTGATGGACATGGTTGTCTTAGTGATCATGTTACAACTAGGACAGCCAGTTCTGGGAAAGGGAAACAAGGGATTCCCAATAATACACTGCTATTGTTCCCAAAAGGCTCTCTCTCCCAGAGCTTCCCATAACACACACACACAAGAAAATACAGGGACGTCAGTTACACTCCCACACATCAAGGAACAAATATGTACATGTAGGCTATTTGTTGCTACAACAGACAAGAAATTACAAAAGTCACTTGTGATTTTACTTTGACCTTCACATTAATGACTCCTGAATTCAAACTTGGGACCAGTTTGTCTTGTTTGGGGGTTTTACTCACCACTCTAACCTGCAAAACAATGACTTTATCCCACCTCCAGCATTTACTATTTACCAGCAATTCCTGTTGACAGATCACAAATTTTTGACTTTATTGGTTGACACCTGGCCGCATCATTAGCTTTAGTGTCTGTGAGGTTAGGCTGCATCAATGTTTCTTTAAAAACAAGCACTCACTTTACCTGTAAAATACAGAATGATAATCAGATTGACTTGTTGTTTTTTAATCTCTTCATTCAACCCCCAAAACTTTGGGGCCATTTAGCCAATTTCTTGTTAAAGAAGCAACTTGTAAACATGATGGTGGGCAGCATGTCACTAAACAATGGTACATAGATATATTATGATGAATGGTGCAGTCCTAAGAGCTGGGGCTCATTGCTGACGTCGCCGCTAGCTGACAACAATGGAGGTGCAGGGACATTGGAAGTGCTTTGACCATAAATAATAATAAACTCTTGTAATAAAAGACAAAAAACTTAACGAATGTTTCGCAATGTCCACTCATGTACGGACACTAAAACATTAATTTAACAATGGCATATAACCCAAAAACAGCTCTTTCAGCTGCTTCAAGAAACAGACAAACAAACAGCTGTCTCCGGGTCATAAGCCGTTGTTTAACTTCGTGTTTTAGTGTCTAAACTTCAGCTGGATCATGATGGGCCATTCAGTGAGTTTCAGGCATTTATTGCGTTTTTTTGACAGATTTGCTGAGTGCCCCTTTCCTTCCGTTGTTTTCAGCTAGCGGTGACATCGCCAACTAGTTTCAGCTCTCACGACTGTACTGTTTGTCATAATAATGCTATTTACAATATAGTGTTTGATTTTAATGAACCATATGATAGGTCTTAATGTGAAAATGATAACTTCTCCATTAACTGCTGTATAGGCCTACTCTATGATACAGCACACTTTAGCTGTATTTAGTAGCTGCAGTTAGCTTGTTAGCTCAGTTAGTCATGTGGCTAGTGGCTGGATTAGCTGATCAGTCTGCCTCAGCCAGGAGGTTTGAGGATTAAAGTGCTGGTGTTAAGACTCTGCAGCATCTCAGCAAGCACAAATGCAACTGAAGACTGATGGAGGCCCGTATTTCAGTCGGGATTCAAGTAACAAAGTAATTTAAAGCAATTGGATAAAGTAATTTAAAGAGAGGTGGAGCATCATTGCTAGCAATTTTCACATCTGACTGAAAAAGACTTCAAGTGTTTAAGAGTCAGTTTCTTTTGTTAAAATGTGTTTTACAATGAGTTAACTTGACAATTAAGCTCCGGACAGGAGGAGTCGCAGCTAGCTGGTTAGCATGCTAACTTCAGTAGCTATCTCAGCAACACAGTGTCAAATATCTTTGACATAAAATCAGAGCTGTTACTTCACATTCTGTTGATAACTGTAGTTTATTGTTGGATGTTATAAGCAAATTATGGCCACGTTACACATAAAGACTTAAAGAGTAGGGAATTTTTTTTTTGTTGTTCCATGCAGTCAGTTTGTAGCATTCAGCCCGGCAACTTCATTTTCAAATTTTACTTAACTGGAGTTTTTTGTTAAAGGTTGATTATGTAGAATGGGGCAGAATACCGCCATCTAGTGTGTCTAGGTCATAGTTGCAACAACAAAAAATAATTTCAGCAGTCGAGTTGCCAGTTTCGTTACAAAGCGTGTCAAGCCATCAGTCCGTACCATGTCAAGCGATGAATCATACAGGGTAACGACTAATTTCGACTAATCATTTCATTTTACAACAGTATTTAAAGTTAGCCTAGCTATAGGTCTATATATGTTGCTATGTGTGGTATTTATTCAGTTTTTGAAAATCACAATAAGGCATCAGAGGCTGCATGAAGCGGCTCAAGCCCCCGTTCCGACGTCAGGTTGGCGAGTAGCCATCATTGTTGAACCAGTCAAAATTTTTTAAATTATTTAATACAGACAAAATATAATTTTTCAAGGAAATGCTTTACTTTCATTCTGCACCCCTTTAAATGCACTGTGGATGTATTATTTTTTTTAAATTATAGCTTTTAATAATTATTCTACATAATCAACCTTTAATCTACCTGGAATGTGCAAGTTTATGTTTGACTAGGTCAGCTCGATATGTCGATGAGAGACATTGTGTCAGGATGCTTTAAAAAACGAGGCGGCTCAATGCCGTAAGTTCAGAATCTCGGACAGCATCTCTTTCCTGTCAACAGGAAACTGTCAGCCACCAACACGTAGCCGGCTGAAATGCTTAAGCTGCACAAAAAATGGGCTCAGTGCAAACAATTACCCAAAGATCTGCTCTGCCACCAGAAATGCAACAGTCCATTTCTCTCAGACTTTATTCCACTCAGACTTTATTACACACACACACACACACTAACTTGTTAAACTCCAGTGGGGTCAGCTCATGTGGTTGGTGATTCTGTAAAGCCGCGGGAACTGTCAGGTTCAGCATCTTGCTCAAGGACGGTGACAAAGGCAGACTCAACACTGTGATTTTAGAGCGATGGGATGCTCACTTAAACTTTCAGGAAACTGTAATGTGCATTGTTGTCAGCCTAGTCTCCATTTTCTACTGCTGCCACCGTGTCCTTTACCCCACAGTCATGTCCTTGTTGATGATCAGTGTCAGCCATGTTTGCAAGGATATTTTGTCTTTGTTTTAAAGTAAATAATGCTTTCACGTGTAAAATGACCTTCAAATGATCATTGTTTTTCCTTCCATCTCCTCCAATCCTCTGCTACACTTTTTGCCTCTTCATTCTGTTTGGCGTTGCTGTCTCAGAAGCCATATGCAAGGAAGGCAGTCTAACCCTGCACAGGAAACTAGTCAGTCTGTTATTGCTGGCAGCCAACGGAGCAGTCATGTTTTAATATTTATCCCCCAAAGCCCCCGTACCACATAAATCAGGGGTGCAGAGGGGCAATGTTAGACCTTACCCACTGTCACAGAAACCGCAAACGTCCTTCTACAGGAAGAAAAGGTTAATAGTTGAGCGGATTGGCAAAGAGGAAGGGATCAGCTGTGCCAACATAGAATTTGAGCGGCTACATCGATAAATGAGGGGAGAGAGAAAGTTACAACTTTCCTGTGTGAGAGGAAATGAAAAGAAAGATGTTCTGTTCTTGATTTAGACTAAACAGAATCACATGTACCTGAAGTCTCACGGATAAGCAGTGACAACAGTTTTTCTTCTTGGCATTGTTGTAGACGGAAAACGCAGCTGATAATACATCTACTGTGTGTCTACTGACTGTCCAACATCATATCTGTCAGTATGAGTATGTGCAAGAAAAAAAGATGCTTTTGCTTATTCACTTATTTGGGGGATTTCACAGAATTTCTCTTGTCAAATGACATAACAGTGCATAACTAATGTGTTTCTGTATAAAACCCCCTTGTGAGCTTTACATTGTGTACATAATCACATTTCAACAGACGGGCCGGACTGGAAAGGCAGTCAGGAGCAACATTCCCAATGGAGGCCTGGGATTCATCTTTTTGCTCACAGAAACTCTGGCTGTTGTTGGAAACAAACTTGTGAATTTACTGAAAGCAAAAGCAGAGTAAAGTTATAGAGAAAAAAAAAAAGCTTGATAAATGAATTGTCAATTTCCATGATGCATCTTCACTGGACTCCACGGCATCGTCAGACTCCCAGGCTGAAGCTGACAGCTGGATCCTGTCCGTCACTTCCAAACCAAAGGCCAAAATCCAGGGCAGGGCCGTAGTTAATCCTACTGCGCAAACAAATTGGCTCCTATCTCTCCTCCGAGGAATCAACTTGTCAGATCTCGAAGATAATGCTTGCGCAATGAAATGGTACAATGCGCACTGTTTGAACATATAAAGCCATTAGCATGTCATATTGTGGCTTTGCAGGTCCCTGGATCCAATAAACCGAGTTTGAGTCGGGTGAAGGGATCAGCAGACTTGGAAGCATAAAGCAGCGGCTCGACATGGACCCTGTCACCAGCCAATATGTCAGGGGTGATTTTTTAATCCCACTCTTAACATGAGGGAAAACACTTAAAGCCCTTAAGAAAGACCTTTTTTGCCAGCCAGAACTCTAGTTCAGCTTGAGGGCAGCACATCAGCGAGTCCCCAGAAGCATACAAATATTGTGTTACACAGTATAATTGATAAACGGTACAAGCTTTATATGTGTTCAGTTTTGCTTGCACCTAGATTGTAATTTTGCAACGGAGCAGGGGCGAAGGAGTGTGGAAAAAAAAAGGAGCATGGTTTCCTCATAAACTTTCACCACCCGAGCATTCATGCCTGTCTCACCCAATGAAAAAACACAAAGCTGTTTCTAGGTGTCCTTCAGGCCCGCTGTCACAGGGAGTATCTGGTGTCGGGTACGCTGCACATGTTCAGCCCTCCCCACCTTTATAGAAAGCCCAGATGTTTATTAGAGGATTTAGAAGCAGCTGACCTGCTGTCGAGGGTTTGATGCAGTGTAGCAGACTGCAGCTTTAAGCCCAGCACTGTTTTTTGCGGGTTGCTGATTCTTTCAGGAGCAGCAGTTTGAAGAGAAGGTGTACGGAGAAGAGAAAAGTAAGAGCACCCATGGGGCAAATAATGTCAAAAGCAGCCTTAATCAAACCTGCACTGAGACTTTTTTGTTCTTGTTTATTCCGAAGTAGATACATAAGTTACCGAATATGTTGCTGTTCGGCTGCTTGTTCATCCATGTGTGAACAAGCAGCCTCTTGAGTACTTTGATCCAAGTAATTTAGTCAGCCAAGTACGGGGTGAAGGAGGGGCACGGATAAACTGATAGATGCGGTAAAGAAAAAGAAGTTGGAATATTCTAGTGTTATTCCAGTGGCGTTGCTACAACCTTCATGCCTGACACATTCAACTTTTCGCATCAAACTAAACACTTTTGTTGCGGTCCGGCCTTCCTTTTACATGACAACGGCGTGCTGGCATCCCTGAAACCGCAGATGTTTGAAACCGGGATGCAGAGTTGAGTAAGTACCTGGGAACGCGGCGACGACGCTGCAGGTCAATGCATTCCGCTTTAGCCACTACCAAACTCTGATTAAACTCTCCACAGGTTACCCAAAGCAGGTCGAATATGATGACAGTCTGTTGAGGTGAATTTAAGTGTTCGTAGAAAAAGTCAAGTCAAACAACGGCTGGATTTCACTAATTTTTGGGTGCGTAGGGCTTAGCAGCAACAGGAAGTAAACAACTTTGGCAGCTCCAACGGTGTGTCATTACAAAGTTACACTGCAGACTACTGGCCTGGCATGTGTACTACAGCGCTTTTGGTTGTTTGCGTAAATGCGGACATATTTTGAAGACACAAAGGAAAGGGCTTTCTGTTTTAAGTAAGACTGCTCCCGTGTAAAAGTGGCCTTAGTGGCATTCACAGCAGCAACAACAGACATGAGAAATCGAGCCCTGATCACAGCAAACTAAATGTAGCAGAGCACCGAGTGCCCGATCAAAATATATCACAGTATTTATCATTGTTTTGGATTGCTGCAATAATAACAACAAATATTTGCATAAAGTAAACGTTTTTGTCCAGTAGGAGTATTAAGACATTTAGAACTGAAAAAAAAAGTGATTAATCATGTTTAAATATTTTGATAAAGTGACAGCACCAGTTAATTCACTCGATCTGATACTATTTTTTATCAAGTTTTCCATACCATTTTGTTTATCTAGCCATTTACCTAGCAAGAAAAGAAATATTTCATAACAAGCCTTTGCTACAAAGAAGAAAAAAAAGAGAAGAGAAGGTATAACAAAATATAGAGGAAGGGAAAAAGAGCAACTGGAGGAAGACAGAAGAGTCATCTTCTCCACGGGCAAATCTGCCCAGATAATGACTATGTGGGGAGAATCTGTGTCACCGGGTGGTGTGGCTGGCAGCACTATGAGCGGACTCTCAACGACCAGCTGGACTGACGAATACACCATTTCATTCCATCACTGGTGATGTTGAATGTGTATTTCCCCATCCATGTTTTTCCATCTTTTCCTCACAACAACAACTGACATTTGCAACTTTGTCATTAAGTCTTTAATCTAACCAAATTAAAAAGCAGCAAGGAGGAACAGAGCAAGACATACGCCGTTTGAGCTCCTGTGATGAAGTCGGAAAAGTGCAACAAAAATGTGACAAAAGACAAGACACACGCAAACAAACAGGTCAGGAGATGGACAGGAAGCCTGACTGATGATGACTTCAGCTGTAATATCTCTCAGTCATGTCAAAGTTAAGCCAGAAAACTGCAGGATGAATGTGACTATTATTTTTATCCACGATAGGATATGATCCTAATCTAATCTCCTCATAGCTGGGGGCAAAAGAACAAGTTGAGACGTGACACATCTCCTGCCCAACTGCAGGTGCACAGGGCCTAATGTTCCTAAAGCAGCCAATGGACATTTGATATAAACCTGTAAGCATAGCGCCATAACATGTCCATGATATTCAAAAATGTGTACGTGAAGAGTGATTGGATGAATAATGAGGCAGAAAAAGAGTGCTGAGCTCATGTTTTCTGTTATATATCCAAATATTTCTTTTGCCATTTTAGAAATATGGAGAGCAAGAGCCAGTGTGCCTGCAGTCCTCAACACAGAAGGTTGTATATTTTATTTTTTGTTATTTTAGTGCTGTCAATCAATTAAAACATTTAAATCGCGATTAATGAAAATTTTTTCCCAGTTCTAAATGTACCTTGAAGGGAAATTTTTCAAGTTTTTAATGTCCTTACTGGACAAATATGCTTGCTTTATGCAAATGAATGTTTATTTTTATTGCAGCAATCCAAAACAATGACAAAAAGTTTTTCTGTCCACCTGGTTATCATGGAAACCTCCAAAGGTTCAAGCATCTCCAGTCCCTGTCTACTTTCTCTCCACTTTGTCACCAAATAAAACCTCTTTTAACGGCTTCTTGTCTGACTGCTTTACAAAAGTCTTTGTAGTGCTCTCCATATTTGTATTCCTCTTTATTTCCTCTCTAAAGTTCAGCTGCATTTGCCCGATCACCTTATGAAAACCATTTTAGCACGCAGAAACGACTCGCTGCTTCCTCCCTGAGACAAACGGCCTGGCGTTCGTTGGAAAGTGCTCTCTCTGCTGTGGATATGAAGCACTGATAGCATCTACCTAGCATGCAGCTTTTTACTTTCAGTCTCCTCATTGGAAATGTTTTGCAGGTGCACATCTCACGTTTCTCGCTAAAGGAGTCATAGGTCTGTGTGCCACGCCACCGGCACAATTATCAGTTTTTTCAGCTATGGCTGAATTATTGATCACATTAGTCTAAAAGAGTGGCAGCTCACTGATCAATAGCAGCCCCTTAAGGTTTCATTATTGTTCAGTAAATGAGCTGTTCTTTCGCAATGTGTCTCACTGGCAGCATTGACTCAAAAGCCTCATACAGATTGTTTAAAGAATGAAAAACAGCAAACAAACACACAGCCCTGACACATGAGCACAATGTCAATGTGCTGGAGCAAAAAAAAAAAAGCAAAACAATTACACATTTAGTCAGAAGCACTATGTATGTTTTTGTAGGGTTATGGTTGTTGAAGAAATTCAACAGGAGCAGTTTTAACTTGTTCTGAGGATCATTCACTTTATTAAAGACATAACAATACTCCAGGTAGCAGGTCCTACGTTATACATCCAATTCATTCTTCATGAACTTAGCTTGTGTCAGTTAAAATAAAAGGTGAAGGCTCTACAGACTGCACAGGTTTCTAGTGAGCTTGTCTACGTTCCAGTGCTTGTTTGCAGTATTAACTGCAGCGAGTTGCACAATGTTTATGCCGCCTCCAGAGCAATGGGGGTCTCAGTCTCTGGGACCATTATTTTAGGGATCGTTTGGGAACCTCTGCTTTAAAGCTCCAGTGTGTAAAATTTAAGATATGGTGACCAGATTTCTGAAATGAAAACTGGGAATTTTTCCAGCTCAGTGTACAAAAATCTTTAAATATTATCATTTTGAAATAGAAAATGAAGACTGTATTTTCACTGACTCAACTTCAACTTTATACTCAATAAAACATGCTGGGAGTCAGCCAGGAGGACATGTAGTAACAATCACTATGTCAACAACACTACATGATCAATACAACTGTCTTCATCCTCCTTCTCTAGCTCTGATTCCCGACCAAAAGAAATGTCGAGTAAACAATCGCTGATATCCTAACACTCACTGTATGAGACTGAACAGATCTTTTGTCCTGTGTTTCTACACACTTCTCTAACACTCTGCTGGGAATCTTTTCAGCACTTATTTGTTTTTTGACATCGTCTGGCAGGCATCTTTTCATCGTTATTGGGATTTTCAGCCATTTGTGTTTTTTCCACGTGTGGCTCAGGTGTGTGTTGTGACACACCTGGATCACGTGTGATGGTGGGCTTAGGAGTCGGCGGTTCCATCACTGACGTAATGTGACGTCGGTTGCATCCGTTTTGCTGTCCTTCAGAACGGCATCTGCCTGCTGAAAATGCGTGCGTGCATTTTTGTTCCACGTGCACAAATGCAACCCTGCAACAACACAACTGTGACGAGCTCGGGCTCAACCTCTGCCCTGTGCATTAGCTTTAAGAGCTTTCAGAGAAGTCTTGGATTTTGACATGAACAGTAGTAATATTAACAACTCAGAATCTGGTTATTGTGATTTTTTTTCATAGGACATGAACGTGGCATGAGTGGCACTAATTAGAATTACTTTTGTTTATTCTTAAGTTAAAAAATACAGCAATTTTTCTGCGTGATTGGCTTTTGTCCGTCAGATCTGAATAGCGGTCATATCAGCACTGGACAATGAGATTTATTTTAGTACTGCTATAATTAGAATATGACCAGCAGGATATTCTTCTCTTACAGAGAAATCCTGATACAGTAGCTGCTGTGATTTACAAGAAGTTTCTAATTAAACTGCCAGGCCTGCCTCAGCATGAGTTTGATCTGTGATCTCTGGCCCACTGAGTGGAGAGCTGGCTGTGGAAGAGACGTCTACCTTTTTTCTTTTTATTGGATCACATAACTCGTTACGAGCCATTAATGAACTTGTGTGGAGCGCTTGATTGACTTTTCCTGTTTCTAGTTGACTCTCCTGTTGTGCAATATGGTGTTTTCTTTTACTTCACGGTTTGTTTCACAAACACTGACACACTTTTTGATATTGTTTCCATCCTTATTGTGCTTTTTTGTATTAAATGCCTACTAGCCTCTGTAATGTCATTAAATGGACAATGCTGATGTTTTTTCATGTATTTTTGTGATTTTTACAGTAGCGTTTATGTGAGTGCGTGATGCTCAGAGGAGCTGTGTGTCGTGGGTTTGCCCAGAAGGACTTGGACCACTGCCTGTGACTGTGACAGTGGCCGGAAAATCTTCAGGCCTGCAATGAGCTAAAAATGAACAGAGAAGAGGCAGCAGATGTGTCGTCACTATCCGGTCTTTAAGTCTGATGTAACACCCTTTCAAAGTGCCATATCCAGGTCCAAGCCCCTTCTGTTCAATATGCCACAGTGCTGTGTACTTTAAATAGATCTGAGTTGAAAAAAACAACAATCGAGCTTCCTTTAATGAAGCCAGAACCCATTAGCTACCACTAACTAACGCTGAGAGTGTGTGTGACGCAAAAATGTTACTCAGTTAGTTAGCAGTTTATTTCGAGCATATAAAGAAATAAACAAAATAATCATACAGCAGTGGACAGTCATAAAAAAAGATTACAAAAGGAAATGTGAAAACTAAAAAATAACATATAATGATTTGATTTACATTTCTGAAAGGCAGTGAGAGGAAGTGCAGATTTATTTAATCCCACCCCTTCTCCGTAAATTAATAGTATTCAATTATTTAGCTTCCCTCATTATAAAGCTATACAATAATTAATTCTCTTTTATATTTATCATAATAAAATCCTTATATATAAACCTAATTCAAAAATACATAAAAATCACTGACATATTAATCTTTATCAAAAACAATCTCAGTTTTTTCTGCTTATCAAATCATGACATGTATTTTGCTTCATCAAACTATGTATATGTACATACTCACACATACACATACACATAGACATACAGACACATGCACACAAATTTGCATACATGTATACATGTACAAACATACATACATACACATACATACAAAAAAACTGTGGGCGAAACAAAAAAGAATAAATAACAAAATAAATACATAAACAGTAAACACTTAGTGGTAGTCATAGTTACTCAGACTATATTTTACACAAAACATATTAATACAATAGCTTTTGTCTGTTTACATATTCAGTATAAAACTATGATAGTTTTTATTTACCTTGTCAGTTTACATGCTTATTTCTTCCATTTTTTTCCAAAGTTGAAACTGTCTGCAGGCTGAACTGCCTGATATCAGAGGGACCCCACTTCTGATGACCTAATGCATTTTGACGAGACACGATCATAACACAAGTTACAGTCTCAGGAAATTTTGACACCTGAGATGACATACAATCATGAGAAGTCTTATAGTCTAATAAATATTACAAAATAAATAAAATATATGCCGTGAGTACCACAATGGCTTACAGTCGATACAAATTTAGAGAGCAGAATTCCCCTTTGGCACATTAAAAGTGATCACATGCCCATCAAACAGTAGGGGTAAAAATGGCTGTCTTACCAAATCTTTGTGATGAAGGAAGAAACAATAACTGTGTTTAGATTTCAGAAATGAAAATTAATGAGATGATTAGGGACAACTGAAGG
The DNA here is from genome assembly GCA_029783665.1 of Naso thynnoides. Taxonomy (NCBI): domain Eukaryota; kingdom Metazoa; phylum Chordata; class Actinopteri; order Acanthuriformes; family Acanthuridae; genus Naso; species Naso thynnoides. The sequence goes on along the minus strand of JAQLOL010000011.1, from coordinate 8,359,220 downwards.
AAAACAGACAAGAAAAGAGGGACGCAGATGGAGAGGGAGGAAAACTGGAGGGATAAAGTGCCGAGGGGATGAAGGGAAAGGTCATTTCTTATAGGAGGGCAAGAAATTCACTTAAAAACAAAGCCTGGGAGACAAAACAGTTCAAATGAGTGTGTGTGTGTGTGCGTGCGCACACACGTGCATATGTGTATGCATGTGTGTGCTTCTTCCAGCCAGGCAGCAGGTGCTGGTTTGGTCCCTGCTCCAGTGAGCTGTGTCTGGGTGTCAGGGTGGCTCCACTCCCAGCTGGGGCACAACAAGTTGTGTGCGTGTGTGTGTGTGTGTGTGTGTGTGTGTGTGCGTGTGTGTGTATGTGTGTGTGTGTGTGTGAGGTGAGGGAAGGTGGGCTGCCATGTGGACGAGGTGATTAGATTAGCAGCATCTGAGGTCTGTTTGCTTGGCCGAGTGTCTGTCGGAGGGTCAGGGCTCGTCTCTCACTGTACATTCAGCTGCTCTGTGATTAGCTGCTGATGGGCGAAGTCATCCAAAACTTACACCAGAGCCAACTTTTCCTCTCGGTAAACAAGTAAACAAGGTGACCGTGTTCCACATTTGCCAGCTTGTCTCTGCTCATCGAAAATTAATGAGCTCACAGCCGTGAGTTTCTCGGCTGATGGTGATATATCAGTTATATGTGCGTACAAAAGAACTGGTTGGTCAGCTGGCAATATGTTCACATTGGTCTGCTCGTCTCTCAGGGCATTTTTATTTCGTACCAATTACTTTACATAAAAACTTTGTACATTTGTTTTTTACTTTTCAGCAAATCTGAGAACTTGTGTGAGAGAAAATGAGGCTGAACTAAAATGGGACAAGTAACTTATATATGTATGGATCTGTTTAAAAAGAAAAACCCTGCGGCTTGACATGGTTTTCATTTAGTTTTACACAAAGCAATTGTTCTGCAAGCAGAATTTGGGGCAAGTAACACTGCAGAGTCATTTGGTTCTTCAATTAATGGCTGTGTGATGGCATGATGTTTAAATATCTGGTAATTAATTTTAATAAGTCAAATATAAAAGTAGCCAAGCACAACCTTGCTTTAGTTGTGTGGCCTTAAATGTTGTTTAAAGTTCTGCTGTGGTGAATTCTGTGGCCTGTTCCACAGGTTCATTAATATTTTTAAGAGGGTTTTTCCCGTCTCTGTTGTCAGGAAAAAATCCTGTCCAAATGAGCACTGCTTTAAATCATCTCTCTCCAAATGAAAGCGCAAAAACACAACTGAAGCTTGTCAGGATCATGCCAAACCAGCAGGTGCGGATATAACCCTAATCCTAAAGCTCTGTTGGCTAATCACAAGCCCGAAAAAAAAAAAAAAAAAACTTTGCAACTACAGGTCTGACAGCAGAGTCATTCGTTTTAACAAAGATAATGATGCACAATCTGTGGTCACAAGAAAAACCTGTGCCTGTTGTGTGTTTTGTTGTTGTGTTGTTCATGCTGCTGGTGAATGCTGTGCTCAATCAGGTAAAGTGAAAACAGGTGTGCTTTATCAGGTAGTCTTGTTGCTGAAGACCAAGGCTTTGCCACGTTAGGGGTTTAAACTGTTCTGCAACAAATAAATACAGTTGAACACTCGAGAGTTTGCTCTTGTGCTGATAGATAAATTACAGCGTCAGCCGTAATCAATGAATCTTAAAGGGAAATTCCTGTTTTTTGACACCTGGACCTTATTTATAGGAATAAACACGCTCATATACTCACCCAGACAATTTTGGTGCAGCTTGGAGTCCTTTGGACGCTGTTTAGATCCATCCGATATCTTCGTATCCATATGATAGCAGCGCACGGGGCCACGGCAACGCAGCCTCTA
>JAQLOL010000011.1:8325324-8337033 GCA_029783665.1 Naso thynnoides | reverse complement strand
TTCACAAAACATAAAAAAGCCACTCAGGCAACAATCAAATCCGTCAGCATGTGCCACAAACCTACTTCCCTAATTAGTTATTAGCCAATGAAACAGCAGAGAGATCAAAGAGCCAAAAACACAAAGAGGCGCGACGTTTCTTCTGATAATAGCTACTCTGAAAGACAGTTATATGAGACAATGAAGAATAAGTCGTCTGCAGCGTGTTCAAAGGTCCCCAGGAGTGTCCAATTAGACAAACACAAAGCTGAGCATGTTAGGAGGTAACAGTCTGTGACACTCAGCCACCTCCTGTCTTGTGAAAATGAGAGAAAAAGGTGTGAAACAAGCAGCCAATTAATTTAATTGGATCTTTTACACTGTCAGGTGCAAAAGCCCCCAATTTTTTTTTTTAGCTTCCTACCTTAAATACAGGGGTGAAAATCTTTTTTTTTTTCGTTTTTCTAAGCAATAGCAGTGTTAAATTAAGGTATTAAAGACATTTTCTACAGTTGCCTTTAACATTAACAGAGTTAGGTTGTTGAATATCAAGGTTTTAAACCTGAATTTTCCTGTTTAGTCATGCATGTGTGCGAGAAGTGAACCCTCCGGGCATCTGTTTCCTTAGAAGTGCAACAACACTGAGCACGGTAGCTCAGTGGTTACCACTGTTGACTCAAAGCAGGAAGGTCCGGGGTCTAAATGCGACAGGGCCTTGTGTGGAGTTTGCATGTTCTCCCTGTGCTTGCTTTGGTTCTCTCTGGGTTCCTTCACCCCCAAGAACATATAGCCTACACAGAGCTAGGGGTTCGCCTGTGATGGCCTGGACTGGGGGTGGGCATCATTTTCCTCCAGAGGGTCACATGGTCTAAGACGAGCAAACGAAGGGCCTCACTTTTGACAGTTGAATCCGAAGATAAAATACATGGTACTGAATTTTTTCATGATGGTGCCCCTTAAATTGAATGAAGACATTGTTGGATCTGTCATCAAAGATGGATACTTAGATCCAAATAGTGTTAATTTTTTTTTTTTAAACAAAGTTGGCGTTTCCAGACAGTCACACTGAGCCACACGGCAGTCTTCTAAACAACACAACAGTCCTCTTTTGGTTCTTTAGATTTTTCAAATAACTTCCTTAAACCTGTGAACCTATGAACATTTAGGTGAGAAAACAGAACTGACAGAAGCTTTTGATTGGTTGGTGGGCACAATTAAAGATTTGTGGGGACTTAAGTTTCATAAATGAGGCCAAATGACACGGAAATGATCAAATGAGCCACTGCTAACTTGGTTATTGAGGTTTTAAGTCTCTGTTGTCATAAGTTCTGGAATGAGACGCAAAGGTTTCCATAATGAACTAAAACATGTTATTAATCTTTTGTGAATATTTTATCAAAGGATCTGGCTGTAAGAACTTTTTTCTTGGTCATTGCTCTTGTCACTTTCCAGTCAAGAAACTGGTGAGATTTTACTTCCATGTTTACAGTAAGATAGCAGTAGTACGTCCAGGTAATTCATTGCACTGTACAGCAATAATCTTTCAGCGCGGAAATTTTTTTCTTTATAATTATTTTTAGAAATTATGAATAATAATTAAGCTTTATGGGTCAGCTACAAGGATGAATATAAAACACAGAAACAGGGAGTTGATTAAATCAAACCGCATGGCGCAGCTGTCAAATCCGATCACTTCCTGTGGGTCTGAAAGCACCGGGGAAATCACCGCTGGCTAAACCGCCGCGGCGTCCACTGACTCTCCATGTGGGTACAAACCATGAAAAAAGACCAAACAAAAGAGAAAGAACACGTGTGTTTCATGACCTTTTGAATGTCAAAACGACCTTTGACAGCTGAAGAATAATTTTTAATACACAACACTCAACAGGGAATAAAATTGATTTTTTTTTCTCTTACTGCTGAAAAAGCATTTAATTGGCAGGTGGGAGGAGTTTAAACAACAGCAGTGGAATCCAATCTAGCCTTTAGAGTGAGTGAATTCAAAATTACCGTGGAAGGGAACCAACTATAACGTCCAAATATACAATAAAGGAGGATCAAAAACAATGCAAATGCAAATGTTGGCAGGATAATTTATTAGAGATTACTTCTCTTTATACCACTCACCTGTGGTGGAATAACAATAAAGCCAAGATGAAAAAGTTACAGGAAGTCGTACAATGATGCATTCAGAATATTGTTCAAATTACCAAGGTGGGTGAGTACTAGTCAGTTATTTGTTACTCAAAATGTCTCCACATTTCATGCTGCGCTGAGAAATTTTATGATTAAATCTATGTGTGGATTAAACGATTCTGAAAATGAAATTATGATGTCACTTACACAGCCCACATTAAGTGACAGAAGATATTTCTCATAACACATTTGCTGCTGTGATTTATCCTTTTATTGGTGTATTGTATTTTGTATTTCTTGTACTTTTTTAAAAACTGACATGGACCCATGGGTCTGAATAAAAAGTAAAGTCAAAATGTTCCCTCACAAACTAAATTATGACTGTTTGTTATGTAATCACTGATTGAAACCATTTTATTCCAAAATTAAAGGTCCAATGTGTTCATTTTAGTGGCATCCCTGGTTCGAATTACGGGGGAGCTAAGGAGGAGGAGGAGCTCGGCTCCCCTGAGAAGGACACGAGCTCCCCTGAAATCTGCCCTGAGACGTTTAAGGGGAGCTCTAAAAATATGAACTTTTGTACATAAGTTAGGCCATATTTTATTTTCCCTACATTGAGATTCCTCAGATAAAATAAGTATAAACATGTCAGTGTTATGTGTTCATTAATATTCCGATTTTCAAACATCTTCCTGCTAATTAACATAATTCTGTGTCTATTCCTGCTGTGGCCAGCCATGCGCGCTGCACTCGAATTATTAGATTTCATTTACGTGGCCACCTGAGCACTTCATCATTGAGTGGGTGTGGTTAGGTGTGGTATTCGAATTAATTTTTCTGAATAGCCTATTCAAGATGTCAGAATGGAAGCAACCATGTTTCGGACAATTTGGATTCTTAAAACAAGCAAAGACAACAACCAGAGCCTTGCAGTTACTTGGCAATGAAATCGATCGGGCGCCCAAGTCATACCTCCGCCAGTGAAGCGACCTGTCTCTCAATATTCGATTTAAATGCCTCTGGCTGAGGACGATTCCTTGTCATGCCAGGTGTTTTAGAATGTCTTTATAGCTCATCCCCGGCCTGAAATACAACTCGACCATGCTATCCCTGTCCATCGTGTTGTCCTCTGTTTGCAGCTGTCCAGGAATGACATTATTATCCAATTAATTCATATTTCGTGGGAACAAATTAGTATTTCGTTCCCACAAAATACTAATTTGTGGCCACAATTTATTTATTTTTTTCTCCATGTCATGTCCAGGGCTCCGTAACAAAAGAGATAAGAGCACATTAATAATAACACACATTTTAAATGTTTAAAATGTACAGATCTGTTTTTGTATGTAAAGGAAGCATAAACAAGCCTTAAAGCACTTTGTGACATATGAAAGCGCTAAATAAATAAATTTTACTTACTTACTTACTAACACTCTGCTTTGCTGATGTTATATTTTGCTTGGGAAGTGTCAGTTATTTTGCCTTTGTAGTCATCATTCAGTGTCCACAGCCCATTTTAATGTAATTTGACATTTGAGTTTCATTGTATAGGCTCTGTTTCTTTTCTGTTAAATTCTTGGAAGGCTACAGAGAAGGTTGTATATTAGTGAGTGATAATTACAGAACAAAAGGGCTTGGCGGTGTGATGTTCCCCTGTGTTTTTGAATAAATAATCAATGGTATTTTAAAGGTGTTAATTAAAGGTGTGTTTGAAACACAGAAAACTCACATTTGTATGCAAATTGTGCCTGCCGGGTCTGAAAACCAAATCCTAACTTCAGTTACATCATCATTTCATTTCTGGCACTGTGTTCAAAATTCAAAATTGTAAACTACGAGCAGATAATTTCATTCTATCTGTATGAACTGAGCTGAGCTCACACTGCCATGTTGGTCTACAGTCAGATGGTTATTAAGGTGTTCTTTGACCATGTCACATTTTTGTGACGGTCCTCAATTCCTTGCACATTTGCTCGTTTACATGAAAGTTAAGTGTTGCATGAAACTTTCATGTCTTGTATATCTGGCCTTCTATCCACAACATTTTGTCATTGCATAAAAAAGTTGCACCCATAGGAGAAAAATGCTCTGAGTTGTTATTTCCTCAAATTGATCACAATTGTCTTTTGTGTGTCAAGGTGAGCAAAAAGGGACCCAAAAGTGAAGACACAAACATTAAAGTAGAATGACACAAAAAGTAATATCTGATAAGCATTACTTTTAGTTGTACTGGTTACCAAAATAAAACAGGGAAGACGGGGAAAATGCAGAGCGATTCTTCTCGTCATCCGTCTACTTTTGTATAGAAAAGAGTCCAAAGACAACTTCTGTGTGAAGCCTACAGATTGATTTAGTAGCCAGCATGTGGTCCATAGAGTGTCATATACATGGTTCAATGGAGGATTGAGAAGAGGGCGATTTGGTTTGATGTCAGATTGATCATGTGCCAAAGTTGAGATGGAACCCTATCAATCAGAGTAAATTGCTTGTCATATCTGAACCTCAAGCAGGCATGCAGAGCCACTGTTCTGATTTCAGATCCCAGATCAGTTGTTGCCCATCGCAGACTGCCTGGTGTGACACATGGACGTCTTTGACTTCTGGATGCAGATTAGTGGTTTTCCTCCTTGGTGCTCCATTGTCTCTGCTGCACTCTTGGCAAACACACAGAGATCAAGAGGATCACTGCGCGTCAGGGCAGCCGAAGGATCTGAGAGATATTTCAGTGCAAAGTCTTCACCTTTTTTCTTTTATCTCACTTTGCAAGACATTATCCTTTAAAATCACTGCTTATTACATGTGATGAAACTTTTATGTTGCCCAGAGGGAATTTCAGGGAAAGAAGGTGACACATCATTTCCTGCTACTGTGATCAGGTAAAAAACTGAGGAGAAGATGATCACTTCAAAAAAACATGAATTAAAAATGGACTAATATGGATTTAATGACAATATTTAAAGAATATTCTACTATATACCTACCATTCAGCTAAGCTATTACTGTAGCTCTTCACTGGACGCATCAAGAATTGGGTATATGGAGCTCGGCAGCGTTGACATGGTGAGGTATTACAGTGTATTCATAGATTAATCCCAGCTATAGTAGGAAGTACCAGAGTCACCATTACTGCAGTGGCATCTAACTCCTAAACACACACAAATGAATACAATAAAAACTTGTCTTTTGGCAAGAAAAATGGCCAGAAGGTTCTGTAGAACCTAACCTCTTACCTTACAAGAGGGTGATCCAGTTTATTGTTTGGTTAGCCTGTGCTGTGAAGGTGGCATGATGGCGCTCACCGATGAGTTCATTCTCTTTAGAATAGCTTGAGGAAGACGCCCATTGTAACTAACAGGCTGCCTTGGTGCCCCAAAACGCTTTCGGATGTGGATGCAGCCCATCACCTGCACAAATTCTGCTGAGGAGACGTCTGTAAGATGAGAATTCCCAGGCATCGGTGTAAAGGCTGAGCGCCACATCCAAAGATATGTCTCCCCTGCCGGGTAACATCGCCAGCAATAGGCTTGTTTACAGAAAATCAACCGAAGAACAAGGCAAGTGAGACATATTAATGGGACTTTTAAAGATGCAGCTGCCATTTGATAGGAAGTAACAGCGAATAAACAACCCTTCATTTTGACCCATTAGATCTTACAGAACTCTGAAGACCATGGCGATGTAATAAGAGCAACATGGAGCATCTATTTATGGGGAGATTTGTCAAGCCAACGAGCAACAGAGCCATTAGCTTTGATAGCAGTAGGCAGTGCTGCTTCACTTACCTAATGGCAAAAGCCAATGTACTGTTACATTAGCGTTCGATTTAATAAAGAAGAGTTGTTGAAAGCATTGCCATGCGCCAATTACTTCAAGGCCTGCTGGTCAGCTCACTATAATTTAAGGTCATTTTCCAGCATGTGGGGGCATTCAGGAAGTGCAAACTACCATTGGACCTCTCCAGATTACAGTCTCCATTTACACAATTTGACAAGCAACATGTCATGTAATTCACTTTCTTTGACTTGTCCTTGTTTGGACCAGCTCAACTTGTTTTTTTCCACCACAAACTAAAACCAAATTGGACACTGTCTGTACACATGTTAGCCCTATGAGAGCTCCGTTTGACGTAAAACAGGGGAATTAAGCACCGCAGTGGTCCTCGGTCCATTTCTGTCTCGCAAATTATGCTCTCTGCTTGACTCTTTCTGTTCAGGCCTCTGTTGTCTCCATCTCATTGTGTTTTCTTCACCCCTTTTCTTTCCCTTTGTCTGTGCTTCTCTTCCTGTTTGCCTCTTTCGTGTTCCATAATTATTTTTCTTCCTACATGATGGCAGCCTCTAATCAACCCCCGACCCTCCTCTTTTCTATCCTGCTCTCTCAAATATTCAATATCCGTTTGTCCTCCTCACAATGTTCTTGCCTCTGATCTCCTAATTTCTTCTCCTTCTTTCCAGTCTCCTCTTTAAGCAGTAAATGGAACAGAACCGGCTGATAAACCCTAATTACAGCGTTCACTCAGTTCATGCCACTCTTGATCCTTACCACTCCAAGGTGTGACATACATCATCAGAGGAAGCACATGATGATTGCAGGACAAATGAGATTTCTTTCACACCCGCAGTTCAGTTTATTTAGTTTGGTTCAACAGGGGGGAAAAAAAAAAAAAAACATTATTTCCTTTCAGCTCTGATGTGCTTCATATGCACATGGCCTTTTTTACAAATGAACCAAGAAGGGGAAACAGGAAGTTACACAGAGGCAGGGGACTAATTGATTGGACAGTTTTGCCGACCTTCACCCTGTCATCCAGCCTATCATCAGGACCCATGTGACAGTCCTGGCACCAGAGAACACATCAACAACAATTACTCATGACTACAGTTTAATTTCACAGTGTTGTTGCACCAAATACATGTCATATAATCCTTGTAAGCCCATAATCAAGGATACTTATGTCAAGGATACATTGCGTCGCCAAAATGCATGCATACACACACACTAACAGGGAAAGAGAGGGCCCTTTGCCTAATAGGTTCATTACATCTAAGAGGCAACAATATTCAGAAGCACATGTCCCAAAACAAAACTCATAACACAGCGAACCCTGAATTAATCCTTTGGTCTCCTCACAAGGTCCTGTGCACCGAAAGGCTGCTGCACAGTAACTTCTGGTGACTGACTGCAGGTTATACAATGTATTTTAATACTTCACTGCTTTAAAAGTGTGTTTTTATGTTACGGCTCCTGAGGACACAAGCGATATTTGGCATTATATCAGGCTGCAACTTTACCACATCATGATCAATGACTATCAGGCAGATACACGACAATAAAGAGGCGACTTGTACAACACTCTGACATCGTCTTGTCAGTTTTTAACGGACCTGATGACCTGCCCAAGTAAACATTCAAGGTGTGGACTCAAGTCACATGACTCAGATTCGAGTCAAAAATCTGCAGAACTTACACTTGACTTTGTTATGGTCCTGATCTTCAGTTTAGTTTTCTCTGTGTAACTTCTCTCTCCCTCTCCCTGTGGAGCGTGTGCCGAGGGGGGGTGATCTCCTGGAGCACCGGGCTCTCGGCACACCTGCAGCTCGTTTCTGCCTAATCAAGCCACACTGTCTTTGTCCTCAGTGCCGGAATATTCTCCATGGTTGCTTCAGTGTTTTCACTTGTGTTTCCTGAGATCTCCTGCCCCTCGCCGCGCGATCGTTTCTCCGGTGTGTTTTCCTCCAGTATAGTGAGTTTTGTGCATCGTCACATTTTTCCGTTGAGCTTTGTTTTATCGCTTTTCTTCCAGTTAGCTGATGATTTTGTGTTTGCATTTTCTGTTGTTACTTTTCGCGAGTATTTTAGTTGCTACTTTGTTTCATCGTACTGTGCGTACTGATTTTCTGTTGATACTTTTTGTAAATAAATTCTGTTGATTGTACTCTGCATTCTGGGTCCTGGTCTCCTTGGCTCACAGACTTGACTATATATTGATAAGTTTAAGTGTGTTGTGGTCTTGTTCGTAATGTGTGTTGTACATACAGTAGTGTTAAAGTGAGCTAAGCTCAAAAGTAAAGCTCTGGATTTACCAGTAAATTTATACTACAACTCTCGACCATGGCCGTGACTTCTGTGCAGTGAACAAAAGAATGAGCCTGCAGGTACAAGCAGCTGAAATAAGTTTTCTTCTCACGGCGTCCAGGCTCATCCTCAGGGACATGGTAAGGAGCTTGCGCTTTGTTAAAAGGAGTCTGTTGATGTGGTGCGGGTATCTAATTATGATTCTTCCAGGCACGTCCAACTGGGAACCTAGAACAAGCTGATGGTATTAAATGTTTTGCATGTCCCTGGAGCACCTTGTGGTCCCCCCAGAGAAGCAGGAAAAGGACTAGGCTGTTTAATTTAACTCGCTTCCACCATGACCAGCAGCATAACCTGGATGGACGAATGGAAGGAGCTCTGGAAACCACCATGGCTGAGTGTTAAGCTTATAAAACCTGTCAATCAAGCTAAGAGCCCCTTTTTTAAATGATTTTCCCCGACAATTTTGTCTTTATAACTCAGGCAGTAGAGAGTGACAGGGACAAGAGAAATGAAAGCTAACAAAAGTCCTCACATTTTATACCAATAAAAACATTTTCATCATCTCTTTGTCCTTTCTGTCTTCTGACCATCATTCACTGACAGCTGCCTTACTTCCGCTTTTTTGCTTGAAGTCTTATTACTTCTCTCTTGTACACCAGAGCCTTAAACCCAACTTAAAAACACTTGCTGGGCACTATAGTCAAGTTGACTGTGCAAGTTCAGATGTTCCTCTAAAGGGATTCACAGCCTCTGGAACCCCAAAATCAATTATTTCTATGAAGTGGACCTTTAATTGTTCGGAGTTGACTGCAGCAGCTTTTTCCTGTGAAACTCCAGCAATGTTTTGTGAACTAAAAAAACGTCACTGGACCTTCCGTCGGCATGAGGGTGAGTAGATAATGACTGAATTAACATTTTTGGGTGAATCATCACTTTAAACTGCTGAATTTATTCTCGACCATTCTTTCAGTGGTCTGTCAATAAAACTTCAGGAAGTCTTTAAAAATTGCTTGTTAAAGTTTCTCATTCAAGTTTGCCCATCAGTTCAAAACCAAATGATATGATAATGATTAAAAACGACACATATTCACATATGAGAAGCTGAAACCAGTAAATGTTTGAGTTTTCATCTTGAAATATGACTGAAATGATTCATCTTTAATCAAAATATTTGCAGATTAGTTTTCTAAGCTCTCACTTTGTCAATTCCAAACTGAAGAAAAATGCAAAGCAGAGGTTAAATTCTATATTGACGGCATCATAATAACTGTTTGGAGATGAAAGGTTACTTAAGAATACTTTCAGGCTTGAAGCTGCTTCCAACATGCTTTAAACTGCATCCCTCCAGCATAGATGTGTGTCAAACAGCGTTATTTGCCCTGCAAGCTCTGCCAAACACTGTGACTTTGTTAAGGGACTCCATTGTGGGTGCAGTGCTAAAAATGTAGATTGCATCCAGCAACACTGGTGTGTTGACCCCAAGGACTGACTGATTTCTATTCCTCATAGGCCAAAGGGAAAGCTTTTAGTGTATGGGGGACGTATTTTGGCTTTTATTGTTGTGTTTGAACAGATTCACAGAGAGAATGAAAGCCTTGAAAGCCCCTTAGAAAAAATGCTTTCAGCGCCTTGCAGGTTTTGGTGTTCTGAGGAAAATGGCTGCATCGATTTAACCAGGCCCGACTGAATTCCAGGGACGGTCCCAGTGGTCCGTCCTTCTGCTGCTGCTTTCATCTGCATTTTCCCTCTCCAGCTGCATCTGCATGCTTTCCGAGTGAAATTAGCCCAATGTAACAACCGATGTGCCACTGGGACCATGCTGATAGCTGCCAACCACCTCACCTAGAAGCAAACTGCCGAGACGGGAAGCAGCAGGCTTCTTTCCCAGCAGATAAAAACACAAACACGAATTGTTATTATTATTATCCTATCTCCCGTCTCTCAAATCGGCCCCAACTACCCGATCACCTTCCCTCTTGGGCTGTCAGAAGAGGAGCCAAGAGCCTGCAAATCTGTCTGTTTATATACATCACATCAAGAGCAAATATTAATGCTCAATTTCCTAGCAGTGGGCCATCCCATAATGCATTTATCCTTTGCAAATAGCAATGTCACGCTAACTCTAGGGAGAAGCGTCAGCTGGAATGTTATGAATAACTTTATCAAATTACACAGTCGGAGCAAGAGGGGAATAATAAGGCTGGTGCTGTGGTTCTTGGCAGCCCTGAAGGGCCGAGCCAGGTTAAGGCACCCAGCCAGACACCATGCCTGGAACTAAATGAAGCTGTTAGGAAATGCTACAGGTCGTTTCGAGGCACACACTGCGCTCCCTCAGGGTCGCCATCTGCTGACACATGAAATAACAAAACAAAAACAAAAAGAAAATGTACCTTTGTACTTTTAAGAGAACTTTTTCCAAGTTATAAACCTTAAAAGTAAAGTTCTTTGTTCTTGCAGTAAGCTAATTCTTTCTCTCTATCAAAGCCCACCTTGAATCAGTTGCTGTTGTGTTTTATTCATTACTGGACTCGGATGGTTGAGCTTCACTGTGCAGAGCGATGCATGTTCAGAGGCCCAGGGACTCTGTTTCACACTCATCAGCCGAAGGGGGGAAAGTTTCTCTTTCTCCTTCAAATCTCTGTGAACGCACCATCAGGGTTTGCGACGTCACAAGATAGTGGTGCGGTTAATGGGTCAGTTTGATGGCTCAATTTTTTGGGGGGCAGCTCTGTGCATTAACAATGAGAAAGCTGCAAGTTACTCTTTTATTAGCCAATAAGTCTGTTTTTGTGTCGTTAAATCAGTCACACTGACAGTATCGTCCAACTTCTGTGGACATGTTGTTTTATCACATAGTGTGTTGTTGTTGGCTGGTAGTTTACAGTGCTAACAACCGTTATAGCTAATAATGGATCCTCATAACTAGAAGGGGGTAAACTCAGATTGCTGTTGCTCCCAGGTCTGAATTCTGACTTACAAGGTAAATGGAATGCAGCATAACTCTGAACAAACACAAACGTGACGTGCAAGCTCCATGTCACACACACTATTATTGTTTTTTATTTTATTTTTATTTATTTATTTGAGGAAAATGACGTAGAATAATTTTTAATTTTTTCAGCAAGGTGATTTTGTGGAAAAAGAAACATATTAGACTTTTCTTTCTTTCTTTCTTTCTTTCTTTTTAAGCAAAGTATTTTAAACGAATTGAAACAGGTGGGATATAAAAATGACCTCCATTACTTTTTTCTCAAGAGAATGAAAAGAACAAACAGTAAAACACATAAAATGTGACTGGCCCCCTTCTCATCAAACCCTCACCCCTAACTGACTGGCTGACTGCCTACCCACTGTTACAGAAGGAGAAGTTAAACAAGAACACAAAGTGGTAAAGTTCAAGTGTTCACATACTTTTGATTATGCTGTGCAGCTACACATTTCCTAGCCTGGTTAACCATCCGCTTCCACATGGTTTCACTCTGTGAGAAGCGTCTGGCCACTCTCCACTGAGAAACG
>JAQLOL010000011.1:8219804-8232542 GCA_029783665.1 Naso thynnoides | reverse complement strand
AGAGAGAGAGAGAGAGAGAGAGAGAGATAGATAGATAGATAGATAGATAGATAGATAGATAGATAGATAGATAGATATATTGATTGATAGATATATTGATTGATAGATATAGATATTAATAGGGTCCGACTGAAACAGAATTTTTGGGGCTTATACTGATATGAGGGAGCAAGAAAATTCGGATAAAGGGTTTTTAAATACTTGTGATGAAGATATGTAATGGAGGCAGGATATCTTATTTTCTAACTAACTCTATTCCAAACATCAGTGAACTGAGCAGGAAACACTTAACTTGTTAATATTTAAGTAAAAATTGCAATCTGCTGGACAAACTACTTCATTACTCCATTTTAAATCAATAGTAGTAGCATTTTTTTCTAACCTTAATAGTCTTAACAGTCTTAGCATTGGTGTATATCAGAGAACATATACACCAAAACCAATATGTGTACATGACAGGCCAATGTCAACCGATAATAGAGGCAACCTAATATATTGGTTAGGCTGTACTATGTTACTTTTAAGAAGTTTTAAAATAAAAGTGATAAAAGTTGAGTTCCATGCTGTAATACTACAGAAAACTGTCAGCAATGATTAGGAATAAATTCATTTCCAAAGCACACTGTAAATATATATGGGTTACATCATGCACACAGAACCAAAGAATACGCAAATGTACGTTGATTAGCCAGCTTACCCAGGTTTGCATGTGTGTGCATGAGTGAGTTATGAGAATTATCCCCCTGCATTTCTTCTATGTGGATGCTCAAGTGGTTAGAGGCCAATGCCATGCGGCCGAGAACCAAACTCAGCTCTCTGCACCGTGTGAGTCTCTGAGAAGCAGATCAGAGAAAAAACTCGAGAGATATGACTCACAAGTTAAATATAAAGCGTAATGCTGTAATTAAAAATCAGACAGTGGGTGACAGAACATGTCATAGCAGCAGTCAGAGGCTCCGAACTGTAGAAGCGTGAGACGCAGGATCAGAACATCTCACAAGCCCAAGTGTCAGGCAGAATTGACAGTTACAAGCCCAGAAATGTGACCCACATTTTGCAGGCTGGAGAATGTGAGTTTTATGAATCGAATGTTGTGAAGACTCAGTGTTTTTCTGCTCTCCCCTTAGCATTGGAGGTGGAAAGTCCCATCTAAATGTCATCGGAGTTGGAAGTGGAGCTGGTAAGAACATACACTCTGGGGCACAGTAAATAGCTGCAAGAAGGCGTTGTAAAGTCGGTCTGTGAATAACCGTTTATCAAATTAATCTTTAACTTTAGCTGCACATTAAGTAAACTCAGTCTGAGTTCTCCCTGCATATTTATTGCAGGACTCCAAACTGTTTAACTGGTAACACACTGTGACATGTACTACAGTTATTTATTTATGTAATATATTTTAGATGCATAACTGATAAATTTATTGATAATAGTCAGTGTGCAGAAATGACAAGAAAAAGTCTAAAAGTTAAGTTGTGCTTTAAGAAAGACATTTTTTGTTTTTTTGTTTTTTTAATCATATGATATGTATTGGAAAAGTCCTTATAGGCAAGTTTTGCTGTTCGGCGGCCATCTTGGCAACGCCCCTGGGCAGCTACTTCAGGCAAAGGAGACCAGAGCCCTGTCTAAATGAATGGGGAGGGAGCAGTTCAGTTCAGTTCAGTTTCAGTGGTCAATGAGACATGAAAACAACATGGATAGAATCAGCTGTCAAGTCTGATTTAAAAAAAAAAAAAACTGCGTAAAAAGTTTGGTGACTATGCTCCAAAATTAGGTTAAAAATAAGTTTTTTTCAGCGCGTTGGATTAGAAAATCACTGCTGTGGCTCTCTAAGCTGCAGCACAACAACACAATTGGCTAAAAGATTTTTTCAGTTTGGCTGTCACAAAAGCAAGTGATTGCCTGTTGTAGGGGAAGAAGAGGAATATGCACCAACCATGTTGTTACAGCCTTTTATACTCATAATGATCCAAGTGATCTGTCTCATCTGTAAAACATCTCTAGTATCAGGACATTAGTAGATTCCTTGTGATGCCGACTATCACTCACAAAACAAACAAATGTTTTAGAGGATGTTTTTCAAGTGTCACTCTAAGTCCAAGTGACAGACACCAGGGTCAGACCATCCTCTGGGGGAGGTCCTCACTGCTGATAGAGGATGTGTGATTGTCTAATATTGGTTTCTTATAAGACAGATTTGACAGTGGCTTTAGCTCTTATAATGGATGTTTGCAGAGCATTAATCTAAAATATTTAATCATGTTTGCTCGAGGGAAAGAGATAAAGCTGATGTTGACGAGAGAGCGAAAGGTGCCAGTATGAACACAAGCGCAGATGTGATACGGTTTTTAAGCCCGATGTTATTCTAAAAATGTTCTGGTTTAATAAGTGACGTCTATGGATTACACTGCAACCTGCTCTATGAAACAGATAAGTGACGGAGTGACTGCTGACGCATGTGGACGGATCCGCACCTGAACGAACATCATTAAGTACGCTTTGGAAACGTCTCTTGAATAAGATGGTTGACGTATTTCATGGTAACTGTGGTGCTCTGGTCATAAGCCACCTCTCTCACCAGCCTCCAGGCGCTGGTCCTCCCTCTCCTCTTCTTGGAGCTGATTGGGTTCTAACTGGCAAACACATTGATATCAGACAGGACTGTCCACACTCAGTTTCCCTCTTCAGTTTGACATTGCCTCCAATGTTAGTGATTTCTGTGGGGAACACGGAACAGTTTTGTCTGGTTTTGAGTGGTAAAGTTTCTCATATTACACATTCTTTCTGCTGTAATAACGGAAAACACTGCTCCTAGCGTTTGACACTATATACGTTGAGGATTAAAGGAGCGCTGTTATGCTTTTCCGTCTTTTCTGACCTACAAATGTTCCTATAGTGTCGGATACTCGTGTTGAACAATGTCAAAGCGTCACACAATGAGGTTCGTGCATTGGGAAGTCAGACCTGCAGGCTGTGTTTCACAGTGTTTTTTAACAGTGTTTTTCCAGCGACGTTAATGCGTGCTGGACTTGCTTACATGGACATGTCAGCTCTGTGCACACAGCGCTGTGCCTTCCCCTCCCCCGCGCTCCTCAGACACCGCTGCACTCTGTTCTCTGCTGCATGGATGATTGCATTGTGGATTTATTTTCCTCCTCAACATGAGCAATGAGCTGGATTAACGGCTAAACTGCCGCCAAAGGAAGGCATGTTGCATATATTCTGTTGATGAGTGAGGAGAGCAAGTAACATTTTATCAGTGATCTAGTTGTGTTTTATTTTGTGTCAGTAAAGGGGTTGTGAGTACAGTGGAGTGCAGAGGCGCACGTGAGGGAAAAGGGGAGGGGTAATTAACTGACAAAGGCCATTTTGAGAGAATGCAGGAAATAGAAGGAGGAGAGAGAGCACGAGTCACAGCTTTCTGAAGATCTACAGACTTTAATGTTAGGTCAGTTGTGTCTAGCTGCTCTACAGGAGTCCAACATCAACCTGAAATGAGTATAATGGCTCTCCTTTAAGGACAATAACCCGGAGCATATCAGTGATTCGCACTTTCCCCAAAAATGGCCCCAAAGTGCAATTTGATGGTTGCAGTGTGGAGTCCCTGTGTTGTTTCTAGCATTCATGATATGGAAAGCTTAATTTACAGCAAACCCACAAGTTGCCCATGAGTGCTATTACCCTGCACTTATGTCAAAGCCAATCCTCTTAATTTACCTGAGCTGTCACGTCAGTTTCATAATGGAGTGATGTTATAGATTCTCTAATGGGCTGTAAAATCCATTAAAATGACTGCACACTCCCCCACAAGGTATTATTCAATCTTATCAGAAAGATTCAGCACCTGTCCAGATCAGCGTCTTTACTTAAATTTATCTCTTTATACATGAACCTGTCAGCTTCTATAAGAACCCGAGCAAAATCACCTGCCTGTGGCTAAATGAGATTAAAAGGAATATTGCAGTGATAAATCTCTGGGTTTAGGTCGAGGTTGTTGTTTTCTCTGAGTCTTCCACCATGAAATATATATTTTCTGCAAAACCGACATATGCAATGACCTTTTCCCGCTTAAACCTGTGGCACAATTTGAATCAGATGATTGTGACGAAATGCTGGTTTGACTAAACGTTCTGCAGTTCTTTTAATTAGTGAGGAGGTTGGGTTCTGTGGGGAAAATTGGTTAAAAATTTTATCTTCCAGAAAAAATAGTAGTTTTTAATATTAAAACTGCGTTGGTGTTTGTAGGTGTGATTGACCTTGAGATTCTGTCCAAGCTCCATCTGAAGCACCCAGGGGTGACAGTGGATAATGAGGTGGTGGAGCCGAGCACCCAGCAGATACATAACTACAAAGGTGCTGCACACACTTCTCCTGCATAACACAAATGGAAACTGTATCTATCTATCCATAAGCCCCTGAAAATGTGAATTAATATTTAATTTAACAACAAATAAGAGACATACAATATACAAATATAATTTTTAAAACTGCCCTCAGCTTTCATACATTCATTTGGATACATTAGAATGGAAATCATCCTTTAACCACCAGAGATTCAAACCCTCATGTCAGCAGGTGTCTGTCTGAAGTGTCCGCTGCTCTCTGACCAGCAGTTTCATACTTCTACTGTAGTCCTGCTGTGTACAGAGGCCCTAAGCGGTCATATATTCTCGTATTTTATTTCCTCCCGTTTCTCAAGTTCTCCAGTTAATTATATTGTAATCTTGGGATAAGGTCCCAAGGTATCAACAAGAGAGACGGAGACGTTATATATCGGAGAATTTTTGCAGAGGAGCACAGGTTATGCGGGTTATTGGGCCATTTGTTTAGGTTTCAGCAGAGGACTTTGCATTTTAATATTTAATGTGACTGTGGAGTGACTGTTCTGTTCCACACTTCAGTCCAGAAGGTGACACTAATGCACCTAAAAGTTGTTTGCCAACTGCTGTTAAACAACAAAAGAAGACAAATCAAATGCGACATGTCATAAGACCGTCTGCATGTCATGCTGACTGGTTGATGCCCTGAACACAAATTTATTTTACTAAAGAGATATGACAAAAAATTTTTTTGCTTTTCGTTGTTTGCCTCCCTCCCGAGTTCCAGACAAGAAGATGGATACCATTTTTTGGGATCGTGTATGCAGTGACGAGGAAGAGACGGGTAGAGCTCACCCACCGCTAATTAGCTTAGCTCAAACACTGGTAGTCAATGGGAAGTGCTAGCTTGCCTCGGCCTAAAGTCATCAGATAAACTTTCCAACGACTCTAAACGGTCCTGTGTGCTTGTTGTGAATCATTTACTCCATTATTTTATTTTTAGACTCAAATTAGCAGTTTATGTAGTACTTTATGTATTTCTTCTTTTTCTTCTTCCGCTGTTTACTGGTTCGCATGCACCCTCTGGTACGTATTTGATTCTAAAATGAGAAATTGCTAATCTGAGGCTAAAAACAACATAATGATAAATAACAAATAAACAAGTCACAACAAGCACACAGGACTGTTTAGAGTTGTTGGAAAGTTGATCTGATGACTTTTGGTGAAGGCAGGCTAGCACTTCCCATTGACTACCAGTGTTTGAGCTAAGCTAATTAGCGGTGGGGGAGCTCTGCCCGTCTCTTCCTTGTCGCTGCGCACACATCTGAAACAGTGGTATCTATGTTCTTGTGTGGAACTCGAGAGGAAGACAAATATCAAAAAGAAAAAGCGAGTCGTTCAGAAGCGCATTGTTGTCTTTCTTCTAGGAGGCAGGAAACACTACGGCAGCTTGACTGAGGGTGCAACGAGGGGACAAAATATCAGCGTGCAATTAAAAAATGATGACACATCGTGGCCTTTTAATCGATTGTGATTTACGTGTTAACGCTGACAGCCCCATTATTAGTAGTATTTTATAAAATAACAAAAAGCATATATAAATATGAAGTATTTGAAAGGCTTGAAAAATGATTTATTGTGTTATCTAAATGAAATACGTCTGAAATGTCTGTCTGAAAGATGGAATGGATACAGTAACTGCACAGGGCTCAAACTGTTGCACTGTTTCTTTGTAGAAAGCGCAGTAAAGAGCGTCCCTCTCTCTCTTTCTGTCAGATTAACGGCACGGTGACGGAGAACCTGTCTCTCAGCGATGCAGGGAAGTTAATCGAGAAGTCTCGTGGGAAGCTGCAGCTGGTGGTGCAGCGGGACAGACGGCAGGTGCTGATCCGTGTCCCTCCCATGGTGGACAGCGACTCGGAGCTCGATGGTGAGAGACACTCGAAAATGAAAAGCAGCAGGTCCTATCCAGTGTAAAGGCAAACCTGGCGAGTGGCCAACATCATCATATACAAACCCACTGCATATGAACTTCATGTCAATCAACTGTGGAAATGTTTGCTGTTGTTGTTGTTGTTGCTGTTGTTGTTATTGTTGTTGTATATGTCCACCAAACCTGTTTATCCTTCATTAAATAAAGGTTTTCCTCACACATCAGTATTTAGTATTAATTATTGAATATTAACCGATAATCACTCATTTAAATACTTAATATAGATATTTTACGAAGCTGTTCTGCACTATGAGCTAACTAGACCATCATCACTATTCCTCCACCCATGGTTACTCACTCCTTTATACCTGTTTTCAACATCACATGACCAGATGGCGTGTTGTGATTGGTCGGAACCAATCTAGAGAGGTGGTGTGAGTGGATTGTTCAGTGACCAAATGTTTGGAGGGTGGGGGAGAATAGCCGGAAGACCTGTGACCCACTTTGTCTGGTTTTGGGACTGTGTGTGTATGTGAATCTGTGTGTCTTTGTGTGTGTGTGCGTGTGTGTGTGTGTGTGCGCGTGCTCACTTGCCTCAGGCAGGGTGATCTAATCTCCCATCGTAATCCTACTATTGAATATGACAGAATTTCATTATGTTAAGGTTCACACTGCAGGAGCCGTCTGGTTTGTGCCGTCAGAAATGAAAACAGCAGCCTTGATTGTGTGAGTGAGGATTTTCAACTCTGCAGGGTTCTAATCACCTGAATTGCATCTGCATCTTCACTTTGCCGCAGTTTTATTGAGCTCCGTCAATCCTGCCATGTTGAAATGCTTTGAAAAGTAACGAAGCCTGTTTTTTTTCTTAGTGTCAGAGTTTGATTTCCTGTTAAGTTTCTTTCTTTTGTGTTCGTTGTCATGATGGAGATCCTTGGAGCTGGTAATGCATGTAATTATCTGCCGCGTGACCTTCATTTGTGTGTTAATGTTGTGTATGTTTGTGCCTTTTTCTGCCTCCATTACCTGTGAGTCATTTGAATTGTGTAACAGCTGTGTTATGTAATTTAAAAAACAAAATCCCATCAAGGAGAAATGAAAAATAGAATTCTTCCAGGCACACTTCTAGTTTTAACGAAGTGAACAAGAAGATGATGATATGGAACCCAAAGACCACACTCAAAACACTTGAGTCGGTTCAGAAGGGTTGTGATATTTTTGTACCTGTTTGTTGTCGTGTGTTGCAGATATCTCCGAGATCGAGTCGTACCGCTCCTACTCGCCACAGGATGACAGGCGGGGCCACCACTCCGACCTCTCCTCACACTCCTCCAATGAGAGGCTGAGAGAAAAGCCCAGGTGAGCTGCTGTTACATCTAGAGACACAGAGTCTAGCTACCGAAATGCTCCTAGTGGTTTTATTGTTTTGTTTTCAAAAGTGACGGATGTTTTAAATAAAGCAGGATTGTGTTGATTTATGCTTCATGAGGCATAGTCACAAATCCATCACATTAAATAAATCTGGAGGAATTTCTTTGCATTGATTACTTTCTGTAGTGTGTGACTTTTCTGTGCATTCATTTTTTGTCAGCCAGTCAACATGATCATGACGGACAGGTGGAAACCCTGGAGGTTTGGGTTTTGGGAGGTGTCGTGAGATGACACGCAACAAAAGCCCCAGTGTTGTCCTATTGGAGATTAGTCATATTCTGATACTAGCATTTGTATTATTAGCAGAGAGGACCCACCCAACAGGATGGCAAAAATGGGCGCCATGCCAACCCCATTCAGAGGTGCTGACAGAGCTGTGGAAGACACGCCCCCTTTGCAGGCGGAGAGGGAGGAGCCACGATCAGAAACTCCACCAGGTAAACGTGTGTCTCCTCCTGAGGAAATATAGTTCTGTTCATTCAGCAGCGTTGAGGAGATGTTAGTGTGAATGCTGCAACTTTAAAACATGAACATATTAGTTTCTTTCCTGTTTCTGCAGTACCGGCTGTCACTGCACCCCCGAGGGTTCATGCTCCTCCGAAGGTGCCACTGAAGCCGAGCACAGAGGACCAGGAAATTTATGGGTCAGCGTCATAGAAAATTTGTCCAGATTTTTGATGTCTTTGATCCGCTCTCTCTAGGTCACAAATCAGCAGTTAGACATGTATGTTAATTCTTTGATGTAACTACGTATAAAAAAAGTCTTGCTTTCTTCTTCCAGGCCAAACACAGTGATGGTGCGTTTCCAAAAAGGCGACAGCGTGGGTCTGAGGCTGGCAGGAGGAAATGATGTTGGCATCTTCATCGCTGGTGTTCAGGAGGACAGCGCGGCTGAGCAGGAGGGTCTCCGCACAGGAGATCAGATCATGAAGGTTAGAGTTCTTTTTTCCCCACGTTTAAACCGGAAGATAAAACACTGGTGGGTGTGGCCCCTGGTGGATTTATCTTTAGAGTCCCGCCCTCGGACCCTTTGTGCTGTTATTGGCTGGAGGCTACACACCCTCTGCCCAGAGGTGACGCCCAGAAGTGTCCCGACCACAGCAAAATAAGAAAATACAGGAAGAGAGCAGCATCTCAGCTGATAGAAAAACCACCATTAGACTCTATACGTTGTTTTTCATAACAGTCCCTCTCATTCTGCCTTAAAGTCTGTGTGTTCTCATGACATCGTCTGTTTTGTCCGTTGCAGGTGAACAACATGGACTTCAGAGGCATGGTGCGTGAGGATGCTGTCCTCTACCTCTTGGAGATTCCCAAAGGAGAAGATGTAACTATTCTTGCTCAAAGCAAACCAGAAGGTACTGCTCTGTGTAGATAACTGGGTGCTAATAAAAAAATATATATATATTTATTGCTTTCTATAAAAACGTGCTAAAAACAAAAGATAAATGCAGCACTAAAAGAACAGCACTGGACCCAGAATTGAGCTCTTTGGTAAGAAAAACTCAGCGAGTGTGTAGGATTGACTTTTTATTACATTTAGTTTTCTGTTTCAGTGTACAAGGACATTTTAGCATCTGGAAGAGGCGACTCTTTCTTCATCAGGACCCACTTTGAGTTTGAGAAGGAGGCTCCTCAGAGCCTTCCTTTCACCAGAGGGGAGATCTTTAAAGTGACAGACACGCTGTATGATGGCAAACTGGGCAACTGGCTGGCAATCCGCTCCGACAAAGACAACCAGCTGCTGGAGAAAGGAATCATCCCCAACAAGAGCAGGTCTGTGCAGGGGTCACGTGGTCGTTGCTGTTTAATGCAGGGCTAAGAAAGGGTACAATCTATGATGTGTGGAAAATTTAGAATTGGTTGTTGGACTAAAGCTCCTTTCATTTTGTCATACAGAGCAGAGCAAATGGCCAACGTCCAAAATGCTGCTCGGGCAGCATCGGGTAACGATAGAGGAGACTTCTGGAGGCTGAGAGGTCAAAGGGCAGCGAAGAAGAAAGACTTGCGCAAGAGCCGAGAGGACCTGAGTGCTGCTCCAGTCACAACACGATTCCCGGCCTACGAGAGAGTGGTGTTACGGGAAGGTACCCAAAATATTATCAACTGTCTACTCTGCAGTTTTACATGACGTATAAGTTGACTTGTGGATGAATTTGTATCCTGTTTCATATTTGGCTCAGCTGGGTTCAGGAGACCTGTGGTGATATTTGGGCCTATTTCCGATGCAGTGAATGAAAAACTGGCCAACGACTTGCCAAATGAGTTTGTCATCGCCAGTAAGTGCTTACATCAGCACCTTTCCTTATAAGTTGTTATATATTGTAATGTAATCACGTTTTGTTTCATGACATATTCTTGCACATGTGACTCATCCTGTGCTGTGGTTCATTTCTTTCCTTCTACAGAAACTGAGCCTAAGGATGCAGGAAGTGAGAAGTCCTCTGGAGTGGTGAGATTAAACACCATTAGACAAATCATTGAACAGGTAAGGTACAGTGGAGAAAAAATGCAACTTTATTCAAATTACAGTTACATCATCTCTTATAAACTCCCTTCCTCTGTTTCAACAGGATCTTCACGCTTTGTTGGATGTGACTCCCAAAGCTGTGGACACACTGAACTACACACAGTGGTATCCCATCGTCATCTTCCTCAACCCAGACAGCAAGCAAGGCGTCAAGACAATGAGGAACCGCCTCATGCCGGGATCCAACCGCAGCGCTCGCAAACTGTATGAGCAGGCCGTCAGGCTGCGGAAGACCTGCTCACACCTGTTCACAGGTTTGTTTTACCATGAGAGTGATGCTCATGTGACTGTGACCGGTTAACTGTTAGAATAAATGTTTAAAAAGTTACAGTTTAGAACTCAGGAAGTAGCAGTGCACAATCAGGCCATTTAAAAGCTTTGTTCACCCCAAGAATTAAAGGAATAGTTGAGTATTTTTGAAGTTTGGCCTGTATGAGGTTCTCGTGCATAGTCAGTCTATCACCTTCTGCAGATGGCGATCAGCGATGTCACTTTTAGGAGCAGGGGGGAGAAATCGCTGAGATTTCGCAGACTGTTGCAGAAGAAAAGTGATTATTAGCCACATATATTAATGCTTACGTCTCAGATCCTTAGATAGTCGTTACAACCTGGCAGACTCACGATGGATACTTAGAGTGACTGTGAGGAACTTTCAGTTTTTGTTGACTCTAGCGCCCCCTTTGGACAAAAGTGGTAGTGACACAAGCGCCTGCTGTCATAAAGACCTTTGCTAGCTCGTGCCAGGCAGGCAGAACTCGGCATAACACTGACAACACGTGCATTTGTTTTGGAAGTGAGTGAAAGAGAGACGGCAGGATGGATGGTGATGAGGTCATGTGTTTATATGTGACTGTGAAATAAGTTATAATCAAGTTGTTTGGCAGTAACGTCCCTGAGACCTGTTACCTCTGTTTTCTGTAGGCTAACGTTACACAGACATCTGCATTAACGTTACATGCTGAGCTGCAAACTAGCTAACTTCAGACTGATTAACTGACTCACTGTTGCTGACTCTTGGCTTGACTTGAGTTCTTTTGTTGGGTTGTTGATCTGTTTTTCGTGCACATTTAGCGACTGTGGACCTGAACTCAGCCAATGACGCGTGGTATGGCAGCGTGAAAGACTCCATTCGGGATCAGCAGGACAGAGCTGTGTGGGTGTGTGAGGGCAAGGTGAGTCTTACTATCTGTCAATGACACACTGTGTTTACAGGTGTGGCAGCCATTTTTTCTTCCACATTTTACATCAGCTTTCAAATAAGTTTGATTGGCTCCGAGAGCTGTCAGTAATGATATGAACCACAGTGACATACATGTGTTTCTGAGTTCAGCGAGTAAGACGACAGCTAGTATTGAGTCTTTTGTGCCACTTGCTCTCTCAGTTGGACGGTTCAGAGGAGGACTTGGATCTCCATGACGACCGCATGTCCTACCTATCGGCGATGAGCGCGGACTACCTGAGCATGGACAGCCGTCTGACCAGTGACTACGAGGACACAGCAGACGAGGGCGGGGCTTACACCGACAACGAGCTGGACGAACCCTTGGACGAGCCCCAGCCGGTGTCGGCCATCAGTCGATCATCAGAGCCCGTACTGCCGGACGAGGTAACAGAGCCCACTGACAGTGTGTGAAATACTGTGTATACCTCCTATTTTCACTACTGTGCATCGTTGTTAGTATTCAAACGTTGGCACAATCTGACCCTAAAAGCCCTCCTGTGTGTGTGTGTGTGTGTGTGTGTGTGTGTGTCCCTGTTTGTGTAGAGGCCTCACCCTGAACCCCGGGCTCGTATGAGGAGGTCAGGGAGCAGAGAGATGCTAAACAGAGAGCCCAGCCCTCCCCCTTCTTTTGTCCCTGAACCCCCGAAGGTGAGACTGTCCTCCTTCTTCCCTCCATAACCTTTATTTTATCCCTCTATCCATCTCTGTCAGGACCAAAGTACCTAAATACCAAAGTAAAAAGTCACATTACAGCAGTACAAAAGATGTACAAATGTATACGCAAATTACCCACTGAGTTACATTATTATATTACAGTACCATTATATACAACACAGTGCTGTCATTGTATTTCAGCAGAACCAGAGGATACTAGAGAACTGTATGCACATATATCAGAGTCAGTGTAATTTCAAGTTTTAACAATAAGCAATAAAATGATGGTGCTTTCCATTTGATCTGGGAAGTCGGAATTTCCGAGTTCACAGTTGGAAATGTCATCGGGAACACCCCCTGAGAGCGGAATTCCAACTTACAGAAACTTCAGTAGTCCGAGACTGAAATCCAGCACGGCTGCCCCACGCATCACCAGTGAGACAGCTGCACATTACACTGTTCAGTGGCCAATAAGTCTGTTTTTGTGTCGTTACATCAGTCAAAGAGTTTCTTCCCACGAGGGAGTTTTTCCCCGCCGCCGTCGCCGTCGTATGCTCGCATATGCTCGCTTTGGAGGCTTCTGTTGGTTTCTCTTCCTGTGAAAGCGCTTTGAAATGTCTGTAGATGTGATTAAGCGCTTTACAAATAAAGATTG
>JAQLOL010000011.1:8167075-8181462 GCA_029783665.1 Naso thynnoides | reverse complement strand
TTCTCAGTCACATATAAACACATGACCTCATCACCATCCATCCTGCCGTCTCTCTTTCACTCACTTCCAAAACAAATACATGCGTTGCCGGTGTTATGCCGAGTTCTGCCTGCCTGGCACAAGCCAGCAAAGATCTTTATGACAGTAAGAACTTGTGTCACGACCACTTTTGTCCAAAGGGGGCGCTAGAATCAACAAAAACGGAAAGTTCCTCTCAGTCACTTTAATAATGTGTAAAATTTATTTTATCAAGTCATAATTTTACAAGAAATTTTTCTAAACCTCACTGACGATCCAAAGTAAGAGCAGTTATCATTTTTCTTCATCAGAAAAAATTCCCACAGGCTGCCGCCACACTAATGTACTATCTGTTTCCTATATGATCTCAAGTGCCGTGAGTGCTCGTGACGGCTGATTTTCCATCCCTTTTAAGTTCAAAAAGAGGCAGGAAACTTGTCATGCTGTTGTTGGAGGGGAGACACATATAGGTTGACATTAAACATGCAGGTCCAGATCGAGGCCAGTACCCACACACTTTATCTAAACAATGTGAAGGAAACACACCGCACATGTTTATATTAGAGGCAGAGCTGCCTCAGACAGGGTTTGAGACCTACGTGATGGTGAGCTCTGTGTGAGCCACGGGCCTCTCAGCACATGAACATATTTCTGACCAGAAAAGTGAGAAAAAAAAAAAAAAAAAGCTCTGCTGTTTGCTCTCACTGAGCAAGAACCCAAAAACTTGTTCACATGACCAAAACTATTTAAATAACATGATTTTTTTTCCCAAAAAATTTCAAGACTGTCATGAGAATGACATTAGGCTCTCGTTTTCGTTAAAACCACTTTTAATCACTTAATTTTCCCATCCAAGAATAATTCCAGGTTTTGTAAAATCAAGTGAAGTCACTTTGACTTATATAGCGACAAATCACAACAGAGGTCATGTCACGACACTTTACATTTTGAGCAGGTTGAGGCCACACTCTGAATTACAAAGACGCAACAGCTGACAACAACTTTCACAAGAGCAGAAACCTCCAACAGATCCCGGCTCAGAGGTCGATCAGACGTGGCCGGTTAGGTTGAAACAGAGAGAAGGAGAAACAACAACAATAATAATATCAGTAATACATGTGGTTGTAAAAATTTTTTAAATAAATAAATAATTTTAAAAAAAGATAATAGTAATAACATCACAAAATAATCACAAAAACTACTGAAAAGCTACTGAATGGAAGTAGGTTAGCTAAAGCTAAATTGAGTAAATCAGCCTTTTTCTTTTTGCTTAAAGGAGCTCTTTACAAAATTCAGCCTTGTTAGAATTCAGGAAAACATATTGTGAGTAAAGAACTAGCGGCGTATTGACGTCTAGAACAGAGAGTGGCATCACACGTTCGCTCCGTTTATCGCTATCAAGCTTCTAAGTTTCTTTGTTTTGGTAGTCATGACGTTAGCTCATGTGAAGCCCCTCCCTTCAGAACCATTGGCCCCACCCCCTAAGCATATTTTTGTATTTGACCCAGGCCCGGCTAACGTTACAGGCAGTATGAGTGAGATGGCTAACATCACGAGCTGTTCAATAATCACATAAATGATGTGACATTGTGTTATGATTGAGACTCTGACCCACCGTGCGTCATGGAAAGAGATGACGAGACGTTTTTCACTTGAAATAACATCACGTTATCATCGAGTAGATGCAGTGACGGGCTCGAGCTAACCGCTAACAGTGGCAGGTGCAGCTCGAGCATCGGTAGCCTAGAGATACGAGTGGGAGGGCTAACCTTCATTTTTCCACAAGCTGTAAAGTAATCGCATAGATGTTGCTATATTGCGCTGTGATATTTGCTTTTTACGTCAGCTTTAATGCTTTTGTCCAGTGTTTTTCTTTAACGTGTTGTGTTGTATGAAGCAGAAGCAGTGTGAGACTCAGCTTGGTAAGCACTGAATGGCTAAGCATAGCTGAGTCTCAGGTTGACATCGCACAAATCGGTAGAAAGACTCTTACAAAAAGCTCCTGTTCTTCCCTACGAGTAGGAATCACAAAAAAACAAAAATTGCCGGGTCACCAAGGTTGTTGTCCGTCACATCGGATTATTCCTTTTATTTAATAGTGCATAGTGTTCAACAAGGAGGGGTTTTTGACAATTGACCTAATACGTCGTCATACATCTATCCAAGTTTTAGTACAATTTACATCTGAGATCATGATTTACCCCCGCACACACACACACGCACACACACACACACACTGTGTGCAAATGTTGACCTCATCCTTTAATGATGTTGATGTGAGTGTTCTCTGCCTTCCTGTGTTGTTTCTTTCTTTGAAAGTTATTTTGAGGCACATCCGCTGCTCATATTAGATGAAAATTAGATCTGTGTTCCTTGCGAGCACTCTCGCTGATCCTCCATACATCGAATCATCTATGATGTCATTCCTGTGTCACTCCATATCAGTATCCGGATATTACTGAGCATGTGTTGTTCATTAGGTTGTGATCGAAGGTAAATCTGGACAGACTGCTGGGAGCAGCGTGGCGATTTTTGAGATCCACATCAGCCCCGGATACTGCCTGGGTCAGTCACACACTCACAAATCTTTATTAAAACTCAGAGAAAAATTATTCACATTCACGTTATCACGTCAAGGTCATGTGCGGCCCCACTACTGTTGGCAGCTCTGTTAACAACTTTGTCATTTTTCTCCGTTTAGAGTGTGACTTTGAGGAGTCTCACCTATGTGGATACAGTAATCAGTGGAACGCGAATGTGAACTGGTACGTGGGAGGAGGCGGGGGCCAACTCCTTCATAACGATATAAATGACCACACATACAACAACAAGACAGGTGAGCATTGTTCATGCAAAGGTGTTTTTATCCCATGGCTTTTGGATGAATGAGCAAGTGAATGCTATTTAAGGGGAATAAGATATTATTCAGGTATTTTTCCACGATCAGGATTTCATTTTACAGTTTCGTTCAGAATTTCTGTCAGTTTTCCAAACATTGAATCCCAAACTAAAAATTAGGCTCAGCTTTAACAAATCCCATAAAAAGGCCAAATTTGCATTTATTGATCTTTTAATACTCATTTTTCAACCCTTTCCATAGCAAATCCATTTCTCCTAATCTAATGAAGATGTAGGTCTGAGAAAACAAGTTGTGAATATAGAGTATCTTTTTTTAAATAGGCTCAGGATTTGAATTTGGGTTTCAATCTTGGGCTACTAAAGTTTGTTCAAAGTTCCTAGTTGGAGTTCCGACTTCAGGGGGGCGTTCCTGATGATGTATCGGAGTGTGAACTTGGAAATTCCGACTTCTGAGATCAAATTCAAACGCACCATAAGCCCTGAAACTACATTTCACTACCTGACTTATATTTACACGCCCTCTCAGGTCACTTGATGTACGTGGACTCTGTCTACGCCAGGACTTTCAGCGAAGTGGCCAAGTTGGCGTCTCCCATGACGACGGTGCCTACGTCCGGCTGCCTGAGTTTCCAGTACCAGCAAAGCGAGGAGGGGGGACACCTGTTCTCTGTCTTTACCCGGGACCGACTGGGTCAGTACCGGGAGCTGTGGAGGGCGGGGACAGAAAACCAGAGCGATTGGAGCAGGATGCTTGGAGAATGGATACCTGTGCAGGTGGACCTGAAGGCACCATACCCTGTACAGGTCAGTATGAACATGACATGTCAGCCTTGTGAAAATTACATTTTAATGCTTCTTAATAATATGATTTTTATAAAAAAAAGGATATTAAGGGAAGGCAATTTATCACATAACACAGAAACAATTCAGAGGGCCCCTGAGTGGGAAGAAACAAAAGTGCAGAAGGTTAAGAGACCAGTCAATCAAAGGCACAAAACAACAACAACAACAAAAAACTGTGGCGCTTTTTTATTTAAAAATTGGCTGCGGTTATGTTGTTAGAAACCTTTGTGCCTGGCAGCACTTGTTTGCTAACTGTTTCCTGCAAATCTCCTCGGTTTTTATCCAAGAAAATCAGCAAAGGAATTTGGCCCGCAATTATTAAACTAGTGACAGCACTTTATAATCAATTGTATAAACGACTGGAAGCCACAGTAAAGATTCAAAACAAGAGGAATGTGCTCAGTTTTCTTGGTTCTTGTACGTCACAAATGTACTAACACAGAACATAAAAATGACATCTGTGTGAGAGTATCTTTGCATCTGTGTGCACATAATGACTCGCAGCTTTGCTTACGCGGGTGTGTCTCCATGTGTCTGTCTGCCGCTCCAGTTGGTCTTTGAAGTGGCCTTTAACAGTCCAAGAGGTGGACGAGTTGCTCTTGATGACATTTCCTTTTCTCCAGAGTTTTGCAGCACAGACACAGGTGAGCTGCAGACACAAACCCTCACCGTTATTCTCTCAATAGGCTCGTTTTAACGCCATCATTACAACAGTCAAAACAGTCACAACATTTTAGGATTTAAATAGGA
Source organism: Naso thynnoides (assembly GCA_029783665.1). Classification (NCBI taxonomy): domain Eukaryota; kingdom Metazoa; phylum Chordata; class Actinopteri; order Acanthuriformes; family Acanthuridae; genus Naso; species Naso thynnoides. Next base: position 8,176,992 of record JAQLOL010000011.1, on the reverse strand, counting down.
CTAACAGCTTCCAGGCCTTTCAGGAGCTCATTGAAATAGCAATAGCCATGAGGCCTTGGACAGATCAAACCTTTTTTTTTTTAACATGCCTACATATAACCGTTTAGCTTTAGGATTTAGGTATTTTTTATGGTTGAAAGTGATACTATTGACCTATTGTGGTGCTGGGGAAAAAGTTGGGAGGCTTCATAGGATTCTTAACAAATGCAATAATCTATAAGGCCCCTTAGGCTGCAGATAAGCCAGGTCTCCACTGATGTTAGTGTGGTGGGAACTGTAGTCTATTTAGTCTGAATTCACATGGAACCAGGCGGACACGTAGTCACAAAATAATTTCATCAAATATATTTATTTCATTCTTTGTAAACAAGACGACATCACTGCAGCAACACATTGTCGTGGGCGTTTCGTTTCGCCGTCCTTCCTCTCTGTCGGACTGTTTTTTTTTTCCCCATGCCGTTCACAAGGTGTTTCCCGCTGTCTGCCTGATTCCATGTAAATGAAACATTGTCGACCGCATGAGGTTCCCGAAAGGAACGCAGCAGTGATGCTGCTTGAAAGTTTAATCAAAATCAACGGCTGTTTTTGAAACCTCATACTACACTGACGGTATGTGCTGATTTGGCCAAAAAGTAGTATGCAGTATGCTGTATGTAAACGTAATCAAAATCTGCAGTATGCCCAGAAATTCCCAGATGTATTCTTACTAAATCCCCACTATGTATTCAAAGTCAAACTTGCCGACTGTTTCCCACAATGCAATGCGCTGCAATGTCACTACATCACAACCACGTCCCAGTCCAGCATTTGTTTGTTTATAAAATTTAATGAAAAAAAAAACAACAACTGTAAAATAATCTCACTATCGCTGCTGGTTTGGGCGAAATGCATTGTGGGTAATTTGTGTACTGCTGCATAAGTGGATGGCATACTGATCGTTCATTTAGAATTCAGTATGTACTGTAGTACACACAATATGCAGTATGTAACGAGCAGTATTTAGTATGTAGTAGGTGACTCTGAAAACAACCAACTTTTAGAAAAAATGCCACGCTGCTGTATCCAATCAACTGACTGGCCAATCAGATCGAGCAGTGCTGAACCGTACTATCAGGAGTGGAGGAAGTTAATTTGCACGTCTTTAACACTGTAATGTCTGAGAGGCAGTTTAGACGGTGCAAGTTTTCGCATCAAACAAAAACGCTTCTGTTGTGTTCAGCCTTTCTTTTACATGACAGCGGCGTGCTGGCGCCCCTGAAACCGCAATCTTTTGCAAACTGGCAAAATGGAGAGTCTGTGGAAGCGGTGACTATGCTAATGCTAAGGCTATCGCAAGTCAATGCATTACGCTCTGGCCACTACCAAACTGATTAAACCCTCCACAGTGCACCGATAGATCGTTGAATGTGACGACAGTCTGTTGAGGCAAATTTGAGTGTTCACAGAATAACTTTAGAAGTCAAACTACGGCTGAATTTCTTTAATTTGTGGCTTTTTAGGGCTTAGCAGCAACAGGAAGTGAACAACTCTAAGCAGCTCCAATGGTATGTCGCTACAAAGTTACACTGCCAACTACTGGCCTGGCATGCATACTACAGCGCTTTCGGCTATTCGTGTAAAAGCAGATTATTTTAAAGACAAAAAAAGGAAAAGACCTTTCCATTTTTAGTAGAGCTGCTCTCGTCTAAATTTGGCTTGAAAGGAGAGTTACGCCTGCTTCAACCGACCCACACTTCTCAGTTTAGACCAAGTCAGGTGTTACAGTGCTTGAAGAAAAGAAATTTCAGGGAAGAATCCAAAATAACTTGGAGCACATGGATAACAGAAAGAATATTTATTGATATGTGGAGACAAATGTTTCGATGCCAGGTGCATCGTCATCAGAGTTAAGCTCCCAAATTTCTTCTCTTCAAACACTGTAGCATCTGATTTGGTCTAAAAAGTGCCTAAGTTCTGAAACCAGAGACACAAGTGTCATGCTAATTCCATCAATTTGGCCCACAGAGCCGACCTTTGACCCCTCCATCGCCAACTGTGACTTTGAGTCAGGTCTCTGCCTCTACACCCAGGACCAGGTGATCGGGTCTTCGTGGAGGAGAGTTTCTGTGAAGCCCAACATCTTTCGGAACGGAGATCACACCACAGGGGCAGGTGGGAAAAAACAACTGATAATGGATTTCAGGACATTGCTAATGTTCAAACCTGAATTAGCCGAGGACTCCAGCAGTTTTCAAAGTGCTGCACTTGAGTCAGCATCAAGTGCGGCTACAGACTACAAGTTTGAAAAAGAAAAAAAATTGGGGGGATGTGGAGTTAGAAAGTTCAGCTCAGTTAAGGCCGCTTCAAAATAGTGAGACCTGAGGTAGTGCAGCATAAAGCAGGTTTTAAAAAACTGTTGAAATCAAGATCAATACCAGGCGTGAGTGGTAATGGGAACATAAATGGCAAAGAGATTCAGCTGAGGAGAGGAGAAGGAAGAAAACCAAGGCTGTCTTCTCCTTCCAGGATCTTTCCTGTTGGCTCAGACTCAGCTGAGCCCACGCTCCGTTTATGCTAGCCGCCTGGTCAGTCCAACTCTACCTGGGAACACAAAGTTCTGCCTGAGATTTTACTTCTCACTGAGGGGTGAGTGGCAACCAGAAACCCTCTTGATGTGTGGTATTATTTGTGTCTATGTTTGAATTGTAGCGGGATTTATTTTGCTGACTCACCAACCAGAAATAACTTTGCGACTGCAGGCTTCAACCAGACGGACCGGGCTCTCGCAGTGTATCTGCAGCAGCAGAGCGGCAGCCAAGAGAGTATCTGGACCCTGGGGGAAAGGTCCAGAAGAATCTGGATCGCAGCGGACATCACCTTCCAGACAACAAAGCCTGCCAAGGTCAGAGGAGAGGAAGTTGAAATTTCACATCAGGCAGGATTAACAATGAATAGAAGGAATCAGAACAAAGGGAAAAGTAAACCAAGAGGAAAGAAGGAAGGAAAGAAGTACAATTAATGAAAAAAGAAATGAGGAAGGAACAAAGAGAGCAAAGGAACAAATAAGTATATGAGTATATGAAGGAGGAAAAGGGACAAACTGACAGATGTGCAGAAATGAACAAAAGGTGGACAAAAGACAGAAAGCAAGAAACGAGGTCGGGAGGTGCAAAGTGACAAGCCAATCAAAGAACCTAAGAATGAAGAAAGACTGGGAGGATGAAAGGTGGCAGAAATAAATTTAATTGAATAGAAAAAAATGATGATACGATATTATCACCTCAATTGAGTCATGATTATCGCGATATTACAATATTATATATAGTGATAATTTTCACCCTTTAATATTGTACATAGAAACCAAAGTACTGGACTTAGTAAAAATCACCTCATCATAACATTCAAATGATCTCAAAAGTTATGACAGTTTGTCCTAAATATTCCAACATTCAATCAAATAATAAGAAGAGACATTTCACCAAAAGCTAAAAATATCGACCTGCTGGTGGCCCGAGAGGAAAAGTCAGGGGATCATCGAATCCTTGAGGGAACATAAATGTCTGTTCATAATTTCATGCCAATAGTCCAGATGGTTGTTGAGATATTTCAGTCTGGACCAAAGTGGTGAACCGACCAACCAACACTACAGCTCCACCACTAGCCCGACTTATTAAAAGGAAATTAAGCATTTCTGGAGGAAACCTTGTCTAATTTAGAGGCCACTGACGGATCAAACTAGCAGATAAAAACTCCAAAAAACAAAGAGATGGATCAGTGGAAAAACACAGGAAGGAAACAGGAAATGAAAAGAATGCAGGACAGAAAAAAAAAAAAGAATCCCTTCACTTCATCCATGAAAGCTTTGCTGTTCTGATCTGTGATTTCTTTCACACACCAAACAGCTGCTGGTAGACGACACAGTGTCATCTTTATGTGTTCTGTGTGATGAGAATAAAGTCATCTGGACGCCAAAGGGCTCAAAGGCTTTCCTCACACTGGGCTTTTGTTCCTCACTTCACATATTGAGCCTTTCTTAAAAAAAAAAAAAAAAAAAAAAAACACCTCTGGTTGATGATTTCTTCCTCACAGGGGACTGCAGACTCTCACACAGAGCAACAGCCACATTGAAATGTTTGGGCTTTCAGTTTTATTCAGGGCCGATCTGTAATTAATTAAAGTTTGGAAGAAGGTACAAAATCCTCCGAGGCTGATGACGATGTCTCTGCTCACTGTTCTCACCTCCACTGCTCAGGTGGTTTTCGTCAGCACCTGCAGGAGCATCTGGGACTGCGGCTCAGTGGCTTTGGACGACATTCGCGTGAGCCACGGAGACTGTGAGCTGACAGCAGGTAAAAACTCACAGTGTGCAAACAAATGTGGCAAATATCAACGGCAGCAATTTTATTAAAATTTTGGTGCAAAACTAAATAGAACAGGAACTGCTTCATATATAATGTGCATCAAAATAAATACAAATGATAGACAATCATGCTGTAAATTGATTAATTAACCTTTATTCAGAAAATGAAGACAAACTCGTGAGGTTAGTCCTGCTTTACTGCCAAGGAACCTGGTCGTTGGTAATCTGCCTACTGGCAAAGTAACAAGATTATCTGAGTTTCAGCTGATCCCCACAATAATATCAGACGTGCAGCCAAAAATCCAAACATTGTTGTTGTCTCTCAGCGCTGACTGTCACGATTCTTACCTAACATAAAGTATTATTCGTTTTCCCGTCGCAGGTTCGTTGTCGTCGCTCCCAGGACACTGTGACTTTGAAGCTGGCCTGTGCGGTTACACTCAGGACAAGCAGAGAGATGATGCCGACTGGGAGAGAAGGAGAGGAGCCACCCCGACCTCCTACACCGGGCCAAGAGGAGACTACACCACTGGCCTCGGTGAGGCCCCCCTGCTTCAGCTCTCCTCCACAGAACCCTGCTTACACATTTAAATACACACAGTACACAGGCATGCTCACAAAGAAACTCAAAAGGTTACATTTTTATTGTATATCACAAGTACTCACACAGCTCCTCAGGTTCTGCTCACACCGCATTGACTAAAAATTTTTGAGTCTTAAAGCTGTGATCTCACAAACACACTGGCCTCTGATTGGCAGGCTACTACCTTCACATGGAGGCGTCGCCCATGCGGCCCGGTCAGACTGTCCGACTGCTGTCCCGTCCTCTGAGGGGCTCTAGGGGGCCTCAGTGTCTGCGCTTCTACTATCACATGTACGGCTCAGGCACAGGCCAGCTCAGCGTTTACCTCAGCAAGGACGGAGAGGACATGTTGCTGTGGCAACGCAGCGGCGAGCAGAGCATCGCCTGGCTGAGAGCCACAGTGGAGTATCGGTGTGACAGGCAGCATCAGGTAAGAGTGCAGCGAAGTCTCTCCGAGCTGTTTCCAGCCTGTGTGCTGGACAGACAGACAGACTGTTTTTTAGAGAACTGCTTGTGAAGGGCTGCAGTTAATGGTTTCATGCAGCGTAATTAAGTCCATGACCATTTTTCCAATTTTATTTGGTTGACGAATTGTCAAAAAAATGAAAATGAAAAAATTTCCGTAATGGTTCCCAGAGACAAAACAAACATATTTTCTTTTTTTTTTTTTTAAAGCAACAGAGGACAGCACAGGACAACTGCCAAAGGGGGCGTGGTCTTGTGACAAGGGAAAGGCATCGATCTTCTTGTTTTACTGAGGAATTTCAGATGAATCGGCTACATTTTTAAAAAATGTTTACTTTTAAGTAAAAGACCACTCCACATGTGTGTGTGTGTGTGTGTGTGTTTGACTGAGACGATGTGTTTTCAGGCCCTTTTAACATTTGTTTACCTATTTGTGTTACTGTTCCAGATTGTGTTTGAGGCAATGAGGGGTTTATCAGTGAGGAGTGACATCGCCATTGATGACCTCATCTTGGAAGGTGGACCTTGCCCAGGTAGACAATGCACTGAAGATATTTAACATGTGGCAAAAGATTAATTATCCAAAAAGAGCGCGAAGAATTCTCTTGAGTAAGCATTTCCTGTCTGGCCCCCCTGCAGAAATGGAGATCAAGGTTGCTGTTGGAACCTCCAATGAGATCGAGTAGACCTTCAGAGCTGCTGTGTGGGATGCATAAACCCTGGGGTTTTTGGGTTTTGGGTTTTTTTTTGCACATTACAGACTCCTGTTTCCCTTCATGTCAGTCTGAACATGTAGGGATGTAGGTTAAAGGGAACTTTTCATGCAGAGTTCTGTTTTAATGGAGCAACACATGGCGGTTGTGTCATAGTCAGCATTTCTGTTTGCACTGTAGCAGCAGAGAGTTTGCTAAACTGTGTTTTTCTTCACTTTCATATGCATTAGATTAATGCTCAATGCTTAAATAAAGCGAGGTTATATCACATTTTTTTGTTTTTCCTTTTTTTGAGCCGAATGCAACGCTTGATCTATCAATTAATGTGATTTAGAAATGAAAGACTAATATAATGATACTGAAACTTGGAGGGTAAAATTAAAGGTCCTACAGACGACTTCAAACCATCCCCATGAAGAATCTTGATCTTGAGACACAACATGGTGCCAATGTCATTAAATTGTTGGACAGAATGATCATTTCAGATCCAACAATATTTTGGAGATAATAAATTCACAATCATAATTTTTTTTTAGAAAAAGTGGTATGTTTATTACACACCTTTCAAAGGTTCTTCGGATGTTTTTTTTCTTTTAAATTATTCCGCTACATATAAATTAATAAATTAATTAATAATAAATTAAGTTACCATTATCGCCTCCAGGGCCAAAAAACTGTATGACTCAGTGAAACAAACCATGACACTGAGTCAATATCAAGATTTCAAATATTAAAAAAAAATCGATTTTATCAGTTGTGAAATAAACTTGTCAGAGGTCTCTGGTGTACAGAAGTGTATTGCTGCCACGCCATAAAAATAAAAATGGATCAGTATCACGTTTTAACATGACAGGTTTATTGTTATAACAATAAACTTATATGTGATAATTTCTTGTAACAATAAGTTTTTTGTTATTACGTAATGAATTCTTGTAACGTGATAATTTCTTGTTATAACATAAAAATATATTGTTATAACAAGAAATTATCACGTTTGTTGTTACAACAATGAACTTAGAAGTGATAATTTCTTGTAACAATAAGTTTTTTGTTATTACGTAATGAATTCTTGTAATGTGATAATTTCTTGTTATAACGTGAAAATATATTGTTATAACAAGAAATTATCACATTTAAGTTTATTGTTATAACAATAAACTTATATGTGATAAGTTCTTGTAACAATGTTTTTTGTCATTACATAATGATTTTTTGTAACGTGATAATTTCTTGTTATAGCATGATAATATACTGTTATAACAAGAAATTATCACATTAAACCATGAAGTTGATTGTTATAACAAGACATTGTCATGATTTAATGCCATGTTATAGCATGATGCTGATCCATTTTTATTTTTGTGGCAGCAACACACTTCCATACTGGTGGATAAACTATGTTAGAAGACATTTTATAAATTAGGGTTAAACTGATCTCTTGCATTTGGTTAGCCAGTACTTTTTCTGGGCAACTTATACAACATTGCCTACTAATGTTGATGTTGGTGTCAACACAAAAATAAAACAAATACTGTCTGTGCAATTGCAACAGGATCCAAGAACTGTCAGTAGAATAAATGTGTGAAATTTAGCTCAATAGATGATTTTATGAAAGTTGTTAAACAGCAAATGAAGAGAAAAACAAAACTTTCCTCACCCCAACTCACAGATACACAGATTGAAAAGAAAAAAAAAATTCTCAGAACAAAACTGAAGTGGAAACAGTTAATCATGGCAGCTCACAAATTCCTCACTGCTTCCACTTTGTTCCTGCAGAGGTTTAGCACTGAATCATTGTGCGTTCAGACCAGTTCTTTGAAAAACACTTTGTGATCGAAGGACAATTTTGAAAAATCAAATCTGTTCTGGTCGTTTTATTTAAGTCCAAAATAGATAAATTTGTCTCAGTGTACTGAGATTTTAGTTTTATAGGCATTGATAAAAATTAAAAGACTTTCTTTAGTGTAACAAATATTGCCACAGTGAAAATGACAACATGTGAAATACTGAATGTAAAGCGTGATAAGTTCAGAACACCTGTTATGCAAACGAGCAAAAAATAAAACAAAAGGCGGGCAACACAAAGATAAAACCAATATATTCAGATTTATTTGAACCACAAACATGCATATACTGTACATTTCAATGAAAAGGAGACTGAGTCTGTAACGCTTCCTTTGGTCCCACAGATGGTCATTACATAATGCATGTCCCATCTTTTAGGTATTTTATGGTCTCCATCTGCTGCGTCATTGCCAGAACTTCCTGAAACCCCGTGCTGAGTCCAGACATGTGCTGAAAGTACGCCTCCTTCTCAACCTGCACCGACAGATTATTCACACCAGCGTCTTTCAAAATGGCCGTCACCTATGAGTCAGAGAAACCATGCACATCGATCAGAAATGTAAATAACATTAACTCAAAATTTCACTGTAGTTCTAGAAATGAAGGTTATCACTCAGACATGGAGTCTGAGTAAAAACATCGACGTGACGCTTCATTGTCCTGTTTGCACAGACCTGATGGATGATCCTCTGCTCCACCACGTCTGACATCACCTGGAGGTGGATGGTTCCTGCGATCACGTTGGCCGAATGCCTCCAGAAATGAGGATCTCTGTATGACAGAACTCCTTCAATCTTCTCAATCTGAAAAAACATTCAACGTCAGAAAAACAGCGTTCCACGTATCTGCTGTCGGGGCAGTAAAGAGTTCGACCCTTGCCAAGGCAAAAATTAACTTTCCTGAATGAGTCGGCTTATCTTGATGGGAACTCAATTACAAAGATTCATTTACTTTCTGTTGTATTATTATTACTGCTGGAATGGAACTGGGGCTCTGCGTGGTAATCAAGGGTCATATGCTGCAATTTTTTGTTCATACAAGTGCTGAAGCTGAACGTCTTTTTCAAAACTGAACTACCATACGGAATATTAAACAACTGGAATAAATGGATGTGCAACAAACACAAAGCAACAAAAGTTGCTGTTTAGGCTGTGACTTGACTCTCAACCAAATTCCATTCACATGTTGACAGGTTTTGAGATACCAAACAAACAATTAAAACACAAAACCTCTTTGGTGGAGGTAAAAAGCATCACACACTACTGACTTCACATGTTGGAAGAAAAGTACAAAATTCACATCAAACAGCAGACTACATTATGTCTTCACATTACTACGCTGCTGGTCTTAACACAGCTACGCGGCTGTGCTCCATTGAAACTCATGCAATCTTTTCACATTTTTGTTATTTTCAGGCTGGTTCTGTGGTTTTCGAGCTCATTGAGGTTAAACGTTGATTCTGAGGCACTTTTAAAAGTGATGCTTGTTATTCGGCGAGGTTCGAAGGAGATTTACGTTCTTTATCTTTCCCAAATCAAACACTGAAAAGTGTAACCTTATGCACCGGGCAAAAGTGTTCGGGCTTCTTCTTCTTACATCTGCTTCAGTAACCCTTCGATTAACACTGACGCCACGTTACATTGTTACTGGTGGATATCAACCAGTTAATTTGAGTTACTATAACTATTAAGAGTGCTAGCAAGCCTGGCCAGCTAAGCTAAAGTCTGTGGCTGCAGTCTGGAAACAGCAGCTCTCAACAGTTTGCAGCGTTGGTAACCTGAACTCAAACCTGACAAAAAAGTCCAACTTTACTTTTAATGTTCATATACGCAGAGACGTGTCTTCCGCTTGTCCTAAACAGGCCCTGAATCATTACGAGGGTCCTTGTTTGTTTAATGAATGAAGTGAAACACAAGTTGAAGCAGCTGCACTGTGATCTGTAGCTTTAGCATGTAGCTTTATATTCATAACT
>JAQLOL010000011.1:8022282-8033458 GCA_029783665.1 Naso thynnoides | reverse complement strand
GTGCATTATGCTGCAAATGGGTTTACATGTATAATATTGTGTGTGTGTATGTGATGCTGAGGGCTGTGACGAGGATCAGTATTTGGTGATCTAGAATTTACTCATGTTGTAGATGTTTTGCAATGTTGTTTTTACATTTGGTTGCATGTTGTTGCATTTGAAGTTATCGCTGCAGTATGTTATGTTGGTTATATGAAGTCATGATAAGTCATGTCACGTTATATATATATACTTTTTTTTTTCTGAAGTGAACAGAGTCTGTTCAACTGTTCTACAACAGTGAACAGACTCCGAATGTCTGAGCATCCAAACCAGATGAATTAACAGAGGCAAAGGAGCATTCCAGCCAATCAACACATCTGGAGCAAATCTCAGAGGAGCTGCTGTTTCTTGACACTTAATGATTTAAAGCAAAAACACTTTTAAAAATTAAAGTATTAGTCCAAAAAAAAGTTTGGTGTGTGTATTTGGGGGGGGGGGAGTTTGGAAGTGGAGGAGGAAATCCATTTTTCAGTTTAAAACACTTAGAAATGAAAACGAGCAGAGCCCATACATTCCAAACCCATCTAAAAGGTGTAAAACACTTCCAGATGGCCCAAGGACATTATTGCAGCGTTTGCATATCACCGGGTTTTTTGGCTTTCAGCGTTCCATCCCAGCTGGCCTCACGAGTGTCTCGCTTTTTCTATTTTTTTTTTTTTTTTTGGTTTGTTTTTTTTCTTTACTCCTTTTTCGCCAGATCAGACTGTGTAGAAGGAAAGTCCAAAAGCTCAAAGAGGATTCTGGATGCTTGTTTGTGTCTACCCTGCACGCCCTGCCTATGTGCAGCCATTATGAGGGCAGGAAACTCCATCAAACGACCGGTGGCCTCCAGCCCCATCCACCACCAGCAAAAAAAAAAAAGAAAAAGAAAAAGAAGGTATTTTTCTATTTAAGGAGCCTCGTTAGAGACCTCTGGCAGCCAGAGGGGCAAAGTGTGGAGCTCCACACTGGGCCTATTGTTTCATGAGTCCCACATGTGAATACCTCTGCTGGACCAGCCCCTCCATTAAAACAACAGAGCCACTGCTGCTCTGCTTAACATCCTCTCACACTGCTGCAGCACACCAGACTCCAGCCACCTGGTTAAAGCAACAGAGTGCTCTGTCACCATACTGAGCAGTCGCTCCACGAAAAGCAGAACTCAGTGAGCATTATTTAAGTTTGACAACGTCGCAAAATGTACACTGCAAAAATGTTTCTGTCCTAACAAGTCATTTGGTCTGTTTTCTAGTCCTAAAGTTTAGCAAAATACCTCTTTCTCATCAAAATGAACTTATTTCGACTTTAATAAAAGACAACACTCTTCTGACTTACTCCACGTACTGACACTTCTGAAAGAAGAATATTAAAAGCACAATATTTGTTCGTTTGTTGGGGAAAAAAAGAGCCTTCACTAAGGCTGAGGCTGAATTTGAGGCTATATTGAGGCGTTCAAATGTTTTGTAGCAGTGCATATGTTTTAGCATAAAACAATACAAAGAAACACACAGTTAAAATATACAGGTACTTTTTTATTCAATTCCACAGTCACCAAATTTGATTACTGAGCACATTTTAGCAGGCAACATTCCCAAGATGTATTTAAAAGACGTATTCAAGCAATTTGTTACAAAAACTATTCAATTTTGTATACAAAAAAATACACCAATAACTTCATGATATTGAGTCTCCTCATTCTATGCAGACATAATTCTATAGTTTCTATATAGTTATAGTTTCTTAACCTTTTCTGCCCTGTGAACCAGATTTTAAAAAATATCCATTACCCCACCAAATACAAATTTATATTATCTGAGTATAAAATTTTGTTAGATGTATTAAAAAACAAACACATAAACAGCAGCACATAGATAATTATTAGAAATGATCATATATTTTCTATTTGTCTCTTTTTTTTATTAAAATAAAAATTAAAGTAAATATTAATAATTGGTCGTAAAAATTGCCACCACCAATGCATATCAAGAGACCCAAAGGTTGAGAAACTCTGAGAATAACTACGAACAGTGACTGAACTCCAAAGTGTTGAAAACATTTTAGTGGTGTTTTTGTAGGTCAAGTACTGAACATGGAGGTTTCTCAGCAGCTGGATGATCTTTCAGACGGCTGTAAACCTCTCTGCCATCCGCCTCCCCGTCCATCAGCATAGCTCCACTGGTGTCTGCACAAACAGGAAGTGATTTGTTAGCCTTTGCTATCACACAGAGGAGCCACACAAAAACATCTGACTTCTTTTCATGGCCCTAAGGCACGAGGTCCACTGACACCCCAATAAAAGACAGCATGTTCAGGTCTGTGCAAAACAGCTCTGCATGTATAAAACTGTCATTCATGAAAATGATGAATCTAAATTTAGCTGGACTAAAGCACAGAGTGCAAAACTCAGGCGGGACCAAAAATACATCCAAGTTTTCCAGTTAGGTTCCCATAACAGAAAGAGATACTTGTGTCCATAAATCACCAAATGTTACACTTGGAAAGGACAGAAGAGCATATTTCATCGAACTCACCGGCCACGGGTCCAGGAAAACTAGCTAGCTAGTTAGGAAATCCATGCTGTGCTTGCTGAGCCATGAGCTGAAAAAAAAAAACAGAAAAACAGAAAAGAAGATGTAAATGTTTTCAAAATTGAGCGCACACTCTGCGTCTAATTATCTGGTACTTATGTGATATCGAACATGATCAACTCAGATTCAGATTCAGTGGATTTACCTCAATTGGACAGCCGCTCCTCCGTCTTTCTTCAACCATTCCTCTGATTAAAATCCATTCTGATTGGCTGGTGATTAACACTTCTTTGTGTTAATAGGTCAGTATTAGAGAAGTAATCAGATTACCAGTGTGATTTGTTAATTGGAGCTTTATAGCAACGTGTATAACCCTGATTCCAAAAAGTCAGGACACTGTGTAAAACATAGTAAAACAGAAAGTGATCATTTACTTGGTAATACTTTCTGACATGCTCAATTAAAAGCGTCTGAGTTTTGTAAATGCACGCCGCAACATGTTACAGACTCGTTGACGCAGGAGAAACAAAAGTCTGGAACTTTCCACAGGTGATCGTATCATTATGCATAAAGGATTTTACTACATGGACTCACGAACACTTAACTGTCAGTGAAAACAGTTTGTTTGCAAACATTCTGTTTTTGTTTAAGCTTTAGACAGTGTCAAAAACTCTCCAGCTTTTTAACTTTTTAACTTTTTTGGAATCACAGTTGAAAATCAGCTCCTTTTTACGTAAAAATCATTGTGTCTGTTAGTCGTGAACACAATTAAAGCTGCTGTAGACATCGTCTGGAAATCAATCCAGCGGCAGCAGCATGGGACTCCTAACCCCTAAATTCCACCGGATGCGTGTACGGCGCGCCTCCGCTCCGGAACGGCAGCGGAGTTGATATGTTTCAATTCTAGTCAGTGTGTGCGCTTCCTCTGACTGCGGCTGCGTCGCATTTCTACGCCATCGCAGCTCCGGTGATCCGGAGCCCTCTGCAGCAGATAAGCGACCCCGGGATTCCACTGGATGCGGCTCCGCTGCATGTTCGCTCTGTTCTATATAGTACACTAACGCACTATTTGTAATTAGCATGTTAGCATTTAATCAACTAACGCTTACCTGCCCTTATTACATGAAGCACTTTGTTACCTTACATCGATTCGTAACTGGACGCGACGTGAGCGACCTCTAGTGGATGAACCATGATACATCGTCCAGACTGATTATGAGTGACATCGTATCAGAAGGAGCAGCTGAGTTGGTCGTTAACAGGCAGGGGGTGGAAACGGAAGGACGTCAGCGTTGATTTCAACCAATCAAAATAGGCCGCAGGTGGACCAAGCGCATATTTGCAGCAAGCGACACGTCACTGTGACTGTTCGCCGTCACACAGTGCCGGTTAGGACATTCTCATTGGAAAAAAAATGTAAGCGATCAGCTGTTCGCTCGCTAGTTACGAATCAGAGTTAATTTCCGTATTTTTGTTGACATAATAACAAACTCACATTCGTTAACATTAGTCTGTTCAGTGAGCACAGCACACACTCTCCAATGTAAAGTACACAAGTGTGTGTGACAGTAATCCTTAGTTTGTGACACACTCACGATGACTGTACATGTTGATTCTTCATTGTGCTGCTGGTACAACCTAATTATGTTAATAATAATGTGACATCGTGTTAAAACTGCTGATTTTATGGACAAAACACGTAGTTAGGGTCAGAGAGAGATCATGGTTTGGGTCAAAATAAATTATTCTCGTGAGATCTGTTGTGGGTTAATGTGTTGCGTCCTCTGTACGCACACAACCACAAACATCTGGTGCTCACACCGTCTGACGGTGTCGCCTACAACTCAGCCAGGACAGTTTCACACTTGTGTCAACAGCCAATCAGCTTGCAGCGATGTCACCTATTGCTATAGATTAGCCGATAGGAACAAACGCTCTTTGAAATGATCTGTGATTGGCCAAAAGGCGTCTGTAACAGTCCTCATTTATCTGAAGACAGACTACCGAGCCGAGCAGAGGTGCAGAAATATTTCAGACCACCTGAATTACAAAATACTGAAAGATTATTATGGAATTTTTGTTTGGTGACACCAAAAAAAAAAAAAAAACTGCCTACCCCAGCTTTAACTGCCGGCACATGTACATCTTTGAAGTAGTAATGAAAAAGGAAAAAATAGAAACATTCATTTTCTTTTACTGCATGCAGATTTTAACCATGACATCACCCAGAACTTCCTCCCAGTAGCTTAATTGCCGAGGGCATGCATGATTAGCTTTGAGCGTAATTAAATAATAATTAATACTCAGAGTGATTTCTGTTATCACTGGGCATTGTGTGACGAGATGGTTTGAATTTGTTTTTTACAGCTGAACACTGAACACAAAGTTACAGCCATTAGAAACGTGTCAGGCAATTAATTTATCGCAAAGACACGCAACTGCACAGGGGCAGTCATTAGCACTAAACACCTAATACAGAAAATCAGTTTCATTTATTTTTAATTAAACAATCAGGATCACACACACACACATACACACACACATAGTCTATTCACTATCATGGTACATTTCCTTAAAACTTTCATATCTTTGGTTAAATCGACTCAAATTATTTGACTCAATCTAGTTAATAGGCTACTTTATAAAAGTGCCGTGCTTGTTATGTACAAGTCCCACATGGTGGAGCAGTTATAATTTCTGGTTTTTCACTCAGGCGATCCAGATTCAACTCCCCCTCTGGGAGCAGTTTCGTGTCTTTCAGTCAACATTCATTATGCTGCCATACACTCTCGTACTTCAACAGCCCTGTTTAAACTCAAATTTATCGTCGCCCATAATGTAACAACTCTATATCGTGCATGCAGACTTTAATTGGTGCTAAGATGTTACATCCAGGACCTTGAAGACTTCCTCTGTCCTAACTGGATGTTTTTCATGCTACTTGAACTTCTTGAGAGAATTTCTGGATTCAATTCATTCTCAGTTAAAAGTTATTTTTGTTTGTTGTTGAGTCATTAAAGTTTGATTTTTCTGGATACAAATGAAAAATTCAAGCAGAAAAAAACCTGGTTTGAAAACAACTCCGGGGCCATCACAGATTTAAGATATACCTCCAACTCTCTCACACACACAAGCACACAGTACATAATAAAAAGTCTGACTACACACCAAAACACTTCAGGGGTTTTTACATTATATATTTTTTTCTATTCAAAAAGCCTTTGTGTCATTTTAAGCCCAGGTAGGCCTACCTAAGTTTTGCTTAAGAAAAACAAAAACAAAAATGCAGCAATTAAAAATATCTGTAAAAAAATATATATATTCCCAGGAAAAACTCAGAGGACACGACCTCAGTGTTTGCAGCTAAGTTCTAAGTTCAAGTCAGGTAAGAGTGTTTTGTTTGCTAAAAATCACACTCAAAGGACTCTACAGTGTTTACAGGTTATGGCTCCGTCCATCCTCAGACCATCAGCTTGGAAAGGAAAAGGGAAAGCGCTCCCTCTCCCAAAAGAAAACTCCGTCTGATTTCAACAATATCTACAATGTGACTCCGGTGTCTGTGAGGGAACAACAGAACAAGCCAACTGCACTACCGAACACAAAAACAAAACTTAACTTTACATCTCGAAACAGATGATTTGCAAAACTGTTTTCCCACAGAGGCAGATTTCCTTCATTTGTTGTTCTTAAGAAAACTGTGATTATCAGGGACTTGGTTACAGCCCAAAATGACTTAAAATAAAATGAAGAGTTTTGCTGTGTTGCTTGTTGACATCTTGAAATGTTTGCATTCTCTTTTTTTAAAAAAAACAACAGATTCATGACAGCCAACAAACAACAATGTAATTCCCTGAGATAAGCACAACAAACACCTGGACTGATATTTTTCATCACATATCAGCTGTGTGTGAATTATTCAAATAAGTGGCATTTAGTTTTAATCCAGCGCAAAGAAAACAAACCTAATGAACACACTAATGATCATTAAGTAAAAATAGCAGCGAGGCTTGTTCGGGGCCAGTTATGAGCTCAGCTGGCAGCTTCAGCACACTCCACCGCTGTTTAACACTGTCACCTGCTGAGCTGTTGCCACGGCAACAGTTGTGTAAATACCACACTGGCACCTATAGCAGCACAACCCATAAATCCTGTTTCAAACATGCCTTCTCTCTCTCTTTCTTTCTTTCCTTCTTACTGTCAGAGGGGTAGAAAAATCATCTCTGCATTTCTGCTGTTTGAGCCACCGGCAGCACAGACAGGAAGCGTCAGCTCGATGCGTTCAAACTCACCTGTAAATGAGGAAACTGGAGATACCAAAAATGATGAGCGCTAAGCCGGATCCCACAGCTACAATACCAAGAACTGGCAGATGACCTGGAAACAGGAGAGGGATTCAATGCTCAGATGTCTCTCATGTGTTCAACAGATGTCCACATTCACGTTTAAAATGAAAAACACAGCACGGCTCTGCTTCAGCAGTGTGTCAACCGCAAACACCGGCAACAATTTCACACAATTTTTCAGCTCTGATTTATGCAGTTGAACCCTTAATGCAGACTAATCATACCACCTGCTGTAAATTACAGGATAAGCTCATTCTCATCATCAGAGAAATATAACTTCGAACACTTTTCAAACGCCGGCATTTCATTCTCCTGCATTCATGAAGCATTTTTAACCTGCAAGGAGATTAAAGGTTTTGTAAATCGAAACATTTATTGAAATGACACAAAAAAAAAGACAGAAAATGACTTTCCCAGGCAACGATGAAAGTGCTGCAGGGATGAGAGGTTTTTAGATTGACTATTTTTTGTAATTTGATGTAATTACAAAGATTGCGTGACTGTCCAAATATTTCTTAAAAATGGCACTGATGCTGGTGAATCAACTTCTCAATCTGCTTCAACTTTGCGAGAGCCTGAGTCGGCTGACCAAAGTTTCTCACATGAAAAAAATTTATTCTGGAGCAGATAATCAACCCTCGCTCCCCCTCACGCACTGCACAGCAAACAATGTCCAACAAAGCCAAAATTCAACCCGACTCTGCAAAGGAGTCACACGGCTAAATACTCAGGACAAGATCGAGCTTCAGTTTCACTGTTCTTTGTTCATAGTTCAAGTACTTTTCCAAGTACAGTGTACAGTGAATTACTTAACTTGCTTATTGTTTACTTATTATTTCATTCTGTTTATAAGACACTGTTGTTATTTTGTTTTTTCTGTCGGCATATGTTGTTTAATTGTCAGTGTTACATCCAGTAACTGAACATTTATTGTCATTGGTGCTGAAAGCGACGCTTAAGAAGGCGACATCCACGCCCTTAACTCTGCAAATTATTTGCGGATGGCTTCATATTTAGGACGGCGTCAGACTTTTTGCTCCTCCGCTCATTATCCTCCTTCATGCCAAAATACATGTGGAATTGCAGAGGTTTTCCCTCTCAGTGTATCATCTGTGAAATTTCCCTCTGAAACTGTCACTCAGTCCACGAAGCCGTGACCATTCCCAGCACTTATCTGTCACGCTGCGCTAATATTACACTACATTTGCTTTCACTGTATTGAGGGAAAGATGCGGGACTAATGTGAAGAAAAACAGCACATTTATCATCACAGCATCAGTGAAGAAATCACAGGCCCTGTAGAGATGACACTGGTAATATAAACAAAGCATTAGTGCACTGTAACATCCAGGCAGGAGAAAAAAATCTGCCATTAGCTGTGGGATCATTTCACTTGACGTCAACGCTGTCCATGAACCGTCTTGTCAAAGCTCTTTTTTCAGGCAATTTCCTGAAAGCAGCGGGTTCATTATTCAACCTTATGTTGGTTTCTCTAGAAAACACTTCACCTGAGAAACAGGTACAATGGAAACCACTTACAGCTGTCATGCCTGTCAGTCAAATTGATCAGAAGCAGATGACTGGAACCATTTTTTTCTTTATTTTATGCAAATTTCCATTGGCTTCTGTGTATTGTTCGCATTAAAATAAATTACTAGAAAGAACAGTTTTGCTATTTACTTTACTTAATTTTCTGTTTCAAAATGGAGTACAGCTTTTCCCTCACAAAAGGACCGCTCAAGGGGGCATCATGTGACCAGGCATTATAAATCCACCTGACAAGGGCAACTTCAAAGGTGCTTTCAACCTTTTTTTAATTTGTCTGAGGCCACATTTACAAGGAGCAGCCCTACTAAAAACAAAAAGGTCTTTCCTTTGCGTCTTCAATCTATGTCTAACTAAACTATGCATGTCTGGCCAGTAGCTGGCGGTGTCGAAGTTGCTAACTTCCTGTTGTTGCTAAGCCCTAAGCAGCCACAAATGAAAGAATCTCAGCCGTAGTTTGACTCCTGAAGTTATCCTACCAACACTCAAATTCACCTCAACAGACTGTCGTCATATTCAACTTGCTTTCGACGCAATGTGGAGAGTTTCATCAGAGTTTGGTGGTGGTAAGAGCGGAATGCGTTGACTTCAGCTAGCATTAGCATTAGCGTTAGCGTCGCCGCCACGTTCACGGGCACTCCGCTTGCCAGTTTACACAGCCCAAAAGGAGAGTGCGGTTTCAAAAGTTTCACTCTGGAACCCGGTTTTAAACGTTTACGGTTTCAGGGGCGCCAGCACGCTGTTGTCACGTAAAAGGAAGGCCGAACCACGACAAAAGAGTTTTGTTTCATGCGAGAACTCGTGCTGAGTAAACTGCCTCTAAATCGCTAGCAGCCATTACTGTTTTTGGTTGTTTGAGAACGCTACACAAGGTAACCTGAGTAATGCCAAGTTTTGCTGCTGTACAGTGTTTACTTGTTCGTCATTGCCTTACAGGAGAGAAGTAATTCTATAAAGAGGAAAAAACTTTTTCTTCTTTCTGTCATAATTTCAGTGTGCAAGGAGCAGGAACTGGAAACAGACACGTAACCACGAGTGAGGAGTGTAAAGAAATAGAATTAAAGGTCCTATTGGTTCCCATTGTGGGGGTTGGTACCCCCCCGGGGGCGGGGTCACGAGATGCCTTCAAAAAAACCAAATACACTTTTTAAATAATTTAAAATTGCATATTTAACCCATTATTACAGAGTCCAGGAGGTGACATGGATGGAGTTTTTTTTTTCAATGTATGCACGTCGTCTATTTCGCACATATTTTTTAAAATAGATTAGGCAAAGTTGTCTTACCATCATTGCAGGAGGGGTCGTCTGCGGAAAACACACAGGGGGGGTTGTCCAGCGGGGGGCCACCATTGGGCCAGTGGATCCTCTCTGTCTGTGACCAAACAATCTCTTTGGTGGATCCGTTGTAGTAGGCAACAAGCTGCAAACACAGAGTAATATTCTCATTTAACTTGAATGAAAAACGCAACGTACGATTCACTTAGCCCATGTATCCATTTGCTGGACAATGTTGATGACATTGTTTATTATTTGTTGTGCCCTAAATTAAGTGGTGGACGTCCTGCCTCCCGTTGTGTGAAAGTCTGTGACATCGTGATCAGTTTTAAGCTGACTGAGAATCATCATCGTTCTCAGGAGTTAACACAGTTTTTTGCTGATCATTTTCCAGTTTTCATGTAATGGTTTAAACTTTTCGATGCAGTCTGAATTCTTTCCATTGATAAGCAGCAGGGTTACGGCTACATGCTAACATTTCCCCAGAGACACACACACACACACACACACACACACACGCTCAAGAGACTCTCAGCCTGGCACACGGGAGCTTTTACAAAGAGCTCTAAAAGCTTCAGAGCTCCAGTGACTCTCCGTGTTTCCAGCGTGAGTCCGACAGCAGCTGCTCGCGGCCGGTTAGTTTCAGCTTCTCTGGTTATTCCTGACACATGGAGCAGCGGTCAGTCGGCTCTGGTCAGTGTCTCCGTCACACACTTCGCAGACACAAAGCCATGCCCCCTACTTTTGTTATCCTGTGCAGTCCTCTGCTGCATTTTCAAACATGCTGGCAGGGCGGGTGGAAGCTTTATTCTGACGCTACAGTGGCATGAGCAGCATCTCTTTCCCTGCTGTGAAACATGACTCCTGTATTTATAAGTAGCCGGAGGAGTTTTAATGCTTTCCACCTATTGCCCCGGCATGTTGTGTGTGTTCTGCTGAAGCCTTGAAGGCCATCACCCCTGCAGAGGGTCACCAAAACAATGCAGCCTGTGGGGGTTAAGGGGGCGCAGTAGTAGAATTTCAGTCCAGGGGCTGTTTACTACATTGCAATGCCAAAACGGTCTCCTCCTACAGCCTGTGTTCACTACAGCTAAACAAATGAACTGAGAGTACATAAAATGTGTGCGTCCATGTTGATCACATGTAGATTAAAGTAATTTAGATTCAATATATGGCGGAAAAACTCTAGTTGTCAGGGTTCAGTAA
Organism: Naso thynnoides; assembly: GCA_029783665.1. NCBI lineage: Eukaryota > Metazoa > Chordata > Actinopteri > Acanthuriformes > Acanthuridae > Naso > Naso thynnoides. The sequence goes on along the minus strand of JAQLOL010000011.1, from coordinate 8,022,538 downwards.
ATATAAAAATTGACTCACTAAGGTTACATGCCTCTGTGACGAGGGGGGGCTGTTAGAAATTTTCCTCCCCATTCACTTGAATTGAAAAGGTACAAGTTATTTATTTATTGAACACACCGACAACTGGACTTTAAGTGTGTGAATACCTGCATCGTCACCAATGTGATAATAAATTCTTTATGGACCTATTTTAAACAGAAAACATTTGAAACTTTTATCTCAAATATCACCGTATGTAACAAATTACCACTAACAA
>JAQLOL010000011.1:7976031-7988576 GCA_029783665.1 Naso thynnoides | reverse complement strand
AGAGCAGGGATAAATATGCTGCAGACTGATGGGAGGCAGGTGTGCAGGCTGGGAGAAGGGATGAGCCGATTGTTAACAGGAGTGCGCAACGACAAGAGCCGAGAGCCAGGAAGGAGGGCCACACCTACACACTCACAAACGCAAGCTGTGTCCCAATTCAGAGGCCAAATCCTCCGAAAGGCTGTAGACCGACTGCGCCACAGCTCTGCATTGAAGGCTGTCCCATTTTGTCTACTCCTTCAAATGTGCTTGACAAATTCAGCTAACGAATCTGGCCCAATATATCCCAAAATTAACTGTGCAGCACTGTTGATGTTTTTTTGTTTTTTTTTCTAAACAAATGTACCAAACGTTACGGATGCAGCAGCAACAGTTAGAGGTAAGTATTTTAAGTGGTAGTATCAAACTAACAAAAAGTAAATAAATCTGTGATTCCTACATGCACAAAAGTTAACTTACAAGTCATGGTTGCTAGGCAACAGGAGCAGTGTGCCGTGATGCAAGGAGTGGTTGGTGACAAAAACAGGAAATGCATAAATAATCAACAAACTAGACAATCTCATTCAACAGAAGTTTAGGTTTGGCTGTTGCAGCAGACGCAGGCGTGTCCTTCATTGGGCCTTCGTGGGCAACTGTATTTGGAGGATGCAGTACCTAAATGTGAACACAGGTAACATGTAAACAAAGAAGAAAACAATGTAAACAAAGAAAAAAAACAGTCAATACATGTAGATACTATGTGCGTATGAAGCTATATTGTATATCAGATATGTCCAAAGTCTGACCTGGAGGCCAGTTATGGCCAAAGATCAGATTTCATATGGCCTGCAGTTTCCATCTTAATATTATTTGTGGCCCAGCATTGTCAAACAGAATTAATCATGCAAATCACGCAAACTCAAAATGCAATTTCTCTTTTCATCTCATAGTGTGACCCATGCTCTGACCCCTACCAGCTAATTTCAGCCATGGTGACTGTAGATGAAAAGAGTAAAGGTAATGCTGAGGGCGGCTGTTTCGAGGAGGGGTGGAAATTACAATATTTTTCCACTGAAAACCAAAACATTTGTGTTTGCCTAACTTGCAAAGAGACTGTTGCCGTGTGTAAGGAATTCAATGTAAAGCAACATTAACAGACAAAACATGCTAATGCAAACGACAAGCTGTCAGGGAGCAACCGTGCTGAGAAAGTGAAACAACTTGAAGCTGTATTGGCCTGACAACAACAGTTCCTCGCTCAGTCCCGAAATGAAAATACCAACAAAGCAAACAAAGAAGCGGCCATGCTAATCGCTGAACATGGCAAATGTTTGACCTTTTATGCTTAAAAAACGTCAGGAGGGACCGTTTGGCGTTTTCACAGTTTCAAATCTGGCCCTCTTTGAAAAAATTTTGGACACCGCTGTTGTACATATTTTAATTCAGATATTAAAGAATATGTGCACACTATTTACATGTAGGCTACTGTAGATAAATAATCAAAAAAATAATACAGTCACAGTTTTTGTAAGGTGGGGAATAAAAGTATTGCTCTCCCCCCAAAACTTACTATAATTTTGAATTAATTCTTTTAAAATTTTGAGGGATCCATTTTTGTTTGCCTCTGCCTAAGACAGTTAAAGGCTTGTGAGCCAATAGCGTAACGACGTTGGTACCACATTATATCTTTGTGTCTTCAGTTATCAAGATTCTCTGTGATGGTTTGAAGTTGTCTGTAGGACCTTTAAGTTCTCTTTTTATCAAGCTTTCAAAGTTTTGCAATGGCACCAGTATGAATAGCCTTTTCTCACTCTGTGTGTGTGTGTATGTGTGTGTCTGTGTGTGTGTGTGTTGCAGAAAGTAAAGACTGGTTTCCGGCTCCTTACACGACACTACAACAAAATGGCATCATGCTCTGCTGAGCTTTAGGTGTGCACTATTACACACATTCCGGTAAATCTTCTTCTTTCCTTCTCTTGTATCTCAAACTTCTCCTTTATGTGTCCCTCGTCCCTTGGATGTCTGTACTCTCTGGTTTCATTTCTCTATAAATTAATCTCCCGCTACTCTGATTTTATTTATCTTCCTCTTTACTCTGACTCTCAGCTTGTCAGACAAAGGTCCACCATTACTCTCTCTTCCCTCCCTAAATACCCCCCATCCCACACTCCATCACCCAGGATGGCAAGAAGGATGGAGCAGGCAACAGAGGCGTTTGAAGGGGAGGGGGAGAGGAAAGCAAAGGAGAGAGGAAGGGAAGATGAGACATTTCAATGCAAACTAAAGACATTCATCAACAGCGAGCGAGCAGCTCTCAGCATTATGTTTGTTGAATTTACGGGCACATGCTTGAAAGCTGCCTCTCACTCACTCACTCACTCACTCACTCATGCATGCGAACAATATATCATTTCCAGGGAGCTTGTTTTCCATCATACACTAACCGAGAAACATATGTCAGTACATCACCTTGGGGAGCCGGACTAAACCGGATCAGTGTTAGATTTTCCTCCCTCGCAGACATGTCTTGTGACAAGTCATTCATTTTTGTAAGACATTCTGCCAGACCTACGTCAATGTTGTTCAAGGATCTGAACTGTTTCAACCATTGTCTTTTATGATAAACACTGATATCTGTGCATCAAAGCAAAAATGAGTTCTGTACAGGCTGTGTTAAAAAATGGAGATACATTATGATTTTGCCCAGAGCAGATGTAAATGAGTTCAAAAGAAAGTTACCAGCATTGTTGTGACCAGGTAAGATCAAGTAAAAATCTGTGGCAGTTAACAATGAAACCTACTGTGGCAGACTGTCACAAAGAAATAAATGTGATGAAAACACTAATGCATCACAAGCGGCCATTATAAACTGGCTCCGGCTGAGTCTAATTTAGGAACAAACAGGAAGTGCTCATTGAATGGGAGTGTTCCTAATGTTTCGGCACGTCTTGTCTCCCGAGCTTCCACTGACCTAAAGATTTAATGATCACACAGGCTTGTGTCTACTGATGCTGCTCTGCCTTTACTCTACCAATTGTTTGAACTCAATCCAAATGTTATTTTAAGAAAGAAAGGAAGAAAGTCTTTTTTGGGCAAATATGTTTAGCATCTTTGCTGCTTAATTTAAATATGTTGGGCCTGTGAACCTAGACAGAATATAAAGAGAGGTAGGAATCAATGGAAAAAATGCAATAAATTGTGTATTGTGTAGCACCAGATAGCAGACACACAGCGTTGGCAGCTAGATGGTGAACACACAGAAGCATTGAGCAACTTGTTGACAGATGCCAAAACTGAGCTAAAAGGCGATTCAGTATTGGTCCCATGTTCATCATTTGGCACACAACTCTGAAGCTCAAGTATTTCTTTGTAATGTAGCATCAGTTTGCTGAGGGCCTAAACACACGACTCCCGTCACTGAACGTCAAGTCATGTTTATTGTTCACTGTCAGGAAAAATATTTACTGAAATCAATGAAAGCTGCCACACTCCCCCCTCTCTGCCTAATGGCTCCGTCCAGCATCAAGACTCTATAGCTTGAATTCTTGACGACTGATGAATCAAATTCATGATAAATGCAGTTGATGAAATGTCTGTTTTCTGTTAGTTTTATAGGCTTAAAAGTGTGTTTATCAGGTTGTTGTTTTAAATCATTTTGTGAATACACGTCTCTGATCTTACCATTCTTGTGTGGGTTTCTCCTATTTTTCAAACATGTTAAGTTGTTTCTACTATTTTATATTGGTACGAGTTCGTAGCACCCTCTAGCGGCAGCAGTCCACCTTGTATTTTTCCATTCGGTGATTATTCTTACTTGTCGTGCCACGTTTTGACTGGTGAAGCCGAGCTGTTGATTACTGTACGGTTTTATTACAGCTCTTTGCTCAGATTTGGGCCATCAGTGACACTTCATGAAGCTCACGATTTGCACAAGTGAGAGTAGAGTATAAAATAACCCCCCTCTGATAAACTTTACTCCTAAATTCCATTAATGGTGCAAAACTGTACTGGACACCTTCCAATGGAGAAAATCAATGTACTCATGTCACAACCAATGAATAATGAAAACTATTAGGTCAGAATATCTGCATGTTGGCGTTGTGGCTGTTGTGATCCCACAGCAAGATGATTTGGTTTTCTTCTTGAACTTTTGTTTTTTCAAAACCATATGATATCAACTGTTTTTTTTTTTTTTTGTAAGAAACAATTCAAAATAGCACAATTTTGCCTTAAAATGATCTAACCTGGCCTAGAAGGCAGTCATATCCCTTTCCAAAGCACCTACAGGCAAAGTTTTTTAACATTTTATTATTGTCTAAAGGGCAGTTGCTTCCACAGCGAGTACTAAAAATTCCCAAAATATGGCCTTTGTTGTTTCCCAAAGCAGCACACAAACAGGATCTTACATGTTCAACATTGGAGCTGAGACTTAACCGCTGACAGGATTTTAGTGCCTTTACTGCTGAATGGAGGGAAAGTCCACAGCTAAAGATTATGGGCTCTGCATCATTTACCCCATGCTTCCTATATGAGTCGCAGGCCACTGAACGCTAACTGTAAACTGTTATTTCACATGTCATCTTCAGTTTTATTACAAGGTGTAAAAAAAAATAATAACAAAAGACCAAAAAGTAAGTGTTTTATGGAGAAAGTGTGTTTTAACGTCCTCTTTCAGCCCCATGCTGACAGATAAAACAGTGAACGGCGGGGGACACTGACCATCTAACAGTACTGGACATTACATTATAGTGCTGGATAAAAACCACTGCAGGCATCAGTTTAAGAAGTCGAAACTTAAGTGTACATCCCCAGTATGAAAGAAAATGTCTCCCGACTCAAAGGGCTTTCCTCGCCAGGCCAAAATGAGAGCATCTGAGTTTATTGGTCCTGGTAACGAGCCGACCTGACACAAAGTGAATTGCGGATAAAGGGGAAATTCTAACTCTTGATGGCTGGCGAAGTCTTGGTCAGCAAAATGTTTTGCCTGAGGGAGAGTAGGAGAGAAATTCTGCTTAGGATGAAGTTTCTATTGATGCTGATCATTCCTTTAAAAGTTGTGAGGTTATTGTTCTCGTAGCCAAGACAGAGAGCTAATCACAGCTGGATAAAGTGTGTGTGTGTGTGTGTGTGTGTGTGTGTAAGGCTAAGGATACTCAATAACTTTAATGGTGAAACTCTGATGGAAGTGATTATTTGCACTTTGCACTGTTTTTAACTCTAACTTGCCTCAGTAACAGATTTTCAAGGTTGCATACTGTTTGCAGCGGACTGAGCAAACTTTTGGAAAACAATAATTTAAAAGAGTCAGCTTAAACTTTTCATGCCAACCAGTCATAAAAAATGTACGTTTAATAGACCAGGATTGGGTATTTGACCAACCAAGTATTAGACAACCTGGCTATTACAGTTAGATAAAATATACTGACAGCCTGCAAACTGCATCAATGATTGTACGTGACAATGAAGAATAAATAAATTAACACCTCTAGTTTGGGCTAACCTCGCTCATTAAAAGATGTTTAGCGATGTTACATGAGGTAATGCAAGGTCAACCATTCCTTGTTAAACTTTGGACATTTCTTTAATGAGGTGAGCTGTTTGAAGTGAAAAACACACTGCTCACTCCACAAACGATTCTCTCTTTCTGTCTTATTCACCTTGAGTCAGCTCAGCCTTTTTAATTAGCCAACTGGTTAATATTACATGAGCTTGTGAAGATGTAGTGCTCTCTCCTGTTAAAACTGTTTCTCTGGTTTTCCTGTTGCCTTCTTGTGTCATTAATGCCTCCTGTCCGGTCAGGTTTGTGGAGCGCTCGGATGGAAAATACATGCGAGACAACACAGCTGCATGAATTAAAGAAAAATGCTACAAAAGCAGAAACTTAAAAAGTTTCTTGTCTGTTTTAGCTCATGTCTGCCAGATGGAGAAATAAACTGCCCCATCAAGTAAACTTTGATCGTTTTGTTTTTGCTTAGGTCTTGCTTTTTTGTTTTTTTTTCCCCATTTTAATTTGTTTCTGTGGAAACTGCAGTTTCACTTACAGAGTTTCTAAATTGTTAAGTCATGATTGCAGTTTGAAGTACCAGACTCTTTGCTTGTCGTTGACCCTGGGATGTTCCGTGCTCTGCTGTCCTTCAGCACCGGCAGTGTTTCCGAGCGCAGCACGGCCGGACAGCTGGAGTCGGGACATAGCGAGATCTCACTGTATTTACAGAATTTTGTGCGAAAATCCGGCGGCACGCAACGCAAAAATAGAAGCCTTGTGTATCTCTCACACACTGACTAGATGTGAAACGTATCAGCTCTGCTGTCATGCCGGAGACGCACCGCACACGCATCTGGTGGAATTTAGGGGTAAGAGACTAACTCAATACTGATGGATGGACGGTCGGACAGACAGACAGACAGACCTGTAATCTTACCTTTGGCGAGTTAGTGATATTATCAGGTCAGGTCAGGTCGCAGTGACGTTACATGATCAACAACCAATAGATTAGCACTGACAAAAGCAGAAACAGGAAACCAGACAGTCAATAACAAATATGGACGTAGAAGAACGAGCAACGGTCGCTCGTTCACTACCGCGACTTGCCGAGCGACGTCAAGTCAAGTCAAGACGGTAAGTCCTCGAACGAGCGACGACAAGTCGCTTTCACTACAAACCACTGCACAGACAAGAGCAGCTGTAGCTAAAAGCTGCTTCTCCTCCGTTTTTGTAAAATTTCTGCTGTGCATGATGGGAAAAAAATTGCATGGTGGGAAAAAAAAACCCTAAAATAATCTAGTTGTAGTCTTGTAAATAGTGACCCTACAAGATTCACAGTGTTTGTAAAATCTTTAGTCTGAGACTAAAAATGCTAAACACTAGTCTGTAGATGTGAGCTGAGAGTCTTCTAGAGTCTTTTCTAAATCTTTTCAAAGTCTTCTGGTGTGTGGGCAGCATAAGTGGGCAGCTCTCTCTTCCATCACCCTCACCAGCGCCCGCACCTTGGAGCGCTGTTTTTCCTCACAACACTCACACCTGGGACACACACGCTGCTGCGCATCCTTCCCTGAATACAGCCGTCACTGAATGCGTGCTCACATCCCATGCACCTTTTTGTCTGTGGCTCTGCATCCACTTCATGACGTTACTAAAGAAATAATCACTTTCTGCAGCAGCACCTCCTCCCAGTTATTGACGGGTTTGCTTGCACTTGGACTCCGGTGCTCCATTCACTTTAGCCTTCTGTTCTGGCTTTTTTTGTTTCTCTGTACAACTTCTCTCTCTCCAGTTTGTGTGTGCACATGACCCTGCAGTCTTATGTCCTTTATGGGGACTGGCAGGGCGTTTTCCTACGCTAATTAGGACCAGCTGGCACGTACATGAGGAAAGTGAGGAAACAGGTGTGAACAGTTCTGGGGTTTAAGAACACCTTCATGGGGGCGTCCGGTGGCACAGGCGGTAGAGCAGGCGCCCCACATACAGAGGCTGTGTCCTCACTGCAGCGACTATGGGTTCGATTCCCCCTCTCTGTTCCCTGTTTCCTGTCTACTCTTCAGCTGTCCTATCAAAGAAATATTTACAATTTACAATCTGCCTTTAATGTGTTCCAACAGGCCCTTGTTGAACACAAGCTTGTCCTGAATCCAGAGAAGACCAAATGCATGTTCTTCTCTAGGACTCGTGACCAATAAAAACATGAGAATTCATACCCTACAGAACACACACACTGACACTGTTGAGTCTCAGAAATATTTAGGCATCTGGTTGGATAGTAGGCTGTCATTCCAAACTCATATTGAACATCTAATCAATACTCTAAAAAAGAAACCTGGTTTTCTCTTCGGGGATAAATCATGTTTTTCTTTTACCAGCAGAAAAACCGTAAAACAATCAATTATGCCCGTCTTTGATTATGGTGACACCTTATATATGCACGCCTCGTCCACCATTCTGAGGTCTCTTGACGCCGTGTTTCACTGTGCTTTACTTATTACATTTGATGGGTTCTTTACTCATCACTGCATCTTATATTAAAAAGTGGGTTGGTCTTGTGAGCAACATTGCCTCTTGTTTATTTATAAAGCATCGATCGGGGAGCTCCCAACCTACTTGACGTCACTATTACACTTCAGTACTCCAAGATCGAGCCGCTCAGCATCATTCATTAGATTAAACATTCCACAAGTAAATAGAGAGAGAGGGAAAAAAAGCTTTTCGTTTCTTTTCCCCAGATCAGTGGAACAAACTGCAGGACAGTTTATTTCAATTCAGTCTTTCAGGAGTCTTTTAGAATCGGTTTTTTATTCTGATTGTACTCGCCTTCCATGAAGCAACTTGTCGAACTTATTGTGTACTCTGTTTTAACTGTGTTTGGTTTTGTTTGTCTGTTTGTTTGGTTATGGTTGTTGTTATTGCTGTTGTTGTTTGCTTGTTTTTCTCTTGTAATCAGGGCGTCATTGAAAAAGAGAGCCTGCTCTCAATTGGCTTCCCTGAATAAATAAAGGCTTGAAATGAAATCAAAATGAAAAATAAAGGCGCAAAAAGCCCTCCAAAAATATCTTTAAAAACCAAAAAGAGAACACTTCACGGATCTGACAGAGTTTTCTTAGTAACTTTCTCAAGAACGACTCAAGAAAGAATTTTAAGAAAATACTTAGGACGATACTGGTCAATGAGGCTGAATGTCTTTAAAAACATACAAAATCAACATTTAGTTGTTTTCATTCATGAGATTTGTTTCTGTCACTAAGAAAATTGATTATTAACTACCAAAATCCCATTAGTTCATACATACTCTACATACATGGCTCCGTTACAGCTGCAATGACACATCTCACCTACTATCACAAAGTCGACTGACAAAATAAAGGGAAATAGATGTTGTGCAATCAGCTTTTCCATCGCCTAACATGAATAGAACTGAAATTTATTGATTTCAAACATGTAAAGAAAAGAGGAAAAAAAGGAAAGAATGCGCATACAAACATGTTCAAACACTCATCATATCCAAAAAGGAGCGGGAGGAAGTGCAACCTTATGAAATACCACATGGAAAAAGTCGTGTTAGGAGATTTATCCACTCTCAGTTTTAGAAAGTTGTAAGTGACTTGGCGTGGACGTGGACTTATCGACGTGAGCGTTAACCCCCACCCCCTTCCCTCTCACCTGCCCTGCGGAAGGCGGTCATGGCCTCCATCACTGCGGCCCGCAGATCGAAGGCTCCAGCCTGCGCTCCGTGCCACATCATGGCAAACTCCCCCGACACGTTGTACACCGCCAGAGGGTGAGCGGGGAACTGCAGACAGACACATGAGGACACAAAGACTTATGACTACGTCCACACTTCCTCCGAAAAAACTAAAATATTTTACAATCACATTTTCAGAAAATGCTTCTGGGATTTCCTCAGCAGAGCGTATTTCCCAAAATGCAGCACTGTTCTTCACTGACCACGAGTGGTTCAGTCACAGACCTTGTCCTTGACTTCTCTCACGATGTCCAGATACGGCAGACCTGGTTTCACCATCAGCATGTCAGCTCCTTCTCTGACGTCTCGCTCCTGCAGCACAGATTGACGGTGAGATGTCACGCTGCTGCTTCCGCATAACAGCCAAAACCCAAACGTTCACGCACAAATCGGCTCACCACAGCTCGAATGGCGAGTCCTCTGGCGCCAGGAGGCAGCTGATAGCAGCGTCTGTCCCCAAACGCAGGTTTGGACTGCGCAGCGTCTCTGTATGCACACACAGCAGGAAGCTTCAGTCTACTGTCAGTTTAAAGAGCTGTGAACACCTGACCCTGCAGCGCTCACTCACCTGAAAGGACCATAATAACAAGAAGCAAACTTTGCACTGTAGCTCAGCACTGACGCCTGGAGGACAAGAAAGAGAAATGTGCTCAGTAACTCAGTGGAAGACTTCACTTCCCATGAGGCATGCTTTAAACGCACAATATGAAACTTCTGCCACTAGATGTCTCTCGATCAAAACAATGAGCGCAGACGGCGTCGAGTGATGATGTCATATAGTAGTGTGGGTTGATGGGATGTGTTAATTAAATGTTCACTGTCCAGTTAAAGTGAAACTTGGCTTAACTTTGTCATTATGATGTATAACCTGATTAAACAGTGTAACAGTTGTTGAAAAATTTGCTGTTAAACTGGTCTCCAATCAGTTCTGTTTTCACCATGAGATTTGCTTTGTCACCGAGACGAGGGTTTCGTGAAAGAATGAAAAAACAGTGACACTCTCTGTACTCTCTGTCCTGATTGGCCGGTCTACGCTATGCATCTAAGTGACAGGTGATGTTGGTACGAGCTGATTGGCTCACCGTGCTCTGACTCGCCTCTGCCAACAACAGAGTGTCTGCAGCGTCTGCGGATTTGCTTTCCAACGAGTCTCATGCTACAGCTAACATGAGCTTGCTCGCTCACGTGCAGAAGTTACCCACTGAAACTTTAATAAATAAAATGTTTTTCATATAACGTTTTGTCACGCTTAGAGACTTCCCTCCTCACTCTGACTGGAGTCACTCAGGTAACAAACAAACGGTGACTCTCACAGTAAACTTGAATAAAATTACAGATTTTTCTGAGTTTGAACACTGTTGGAAACATTTGGGATGGTTTCAATACATTTTAAGTTTGTCTCGTCTTCTTGTGAGTTACGAGGACTTTCTGTCTCTCACCTTGTTTCCCAAACCATTGGATATGAGGGCCTGCTTTATGGCTCGGACTCTCCCATCCATCATATCAGAGGGAGCGATGATGTGACAGCCTGCAGAACAACACATGGCCAAGACAGCGTGGTTGGGGACACGTCAGTATAACGTCAGGTAACAGCAGAGAACATCAAAGGAAGGTTCTTACTCATGTTTGATTATTTTCTCTTTTTATTGAAAATCTTTGGCAAAAGCCTCTTGCAGCATCTGAGTCTGCGCTTTGTTTTAACACTCTGCTGCTGGACTTTTGGGGCTCTCATCCATGTTGAAAAAAAAAAAAACAATAAACATATTAAAAAAAACAACTATAAAGACGTGGAATAAGATTTACCAGCTTGAGCGTAGGCCAGCGCCACTTCTGCCAGGCGCAGGCAGCTGGCGTCATTGTTCAGAGTCCCGTCATCATTCAGGATACCTGAAGGAAAAATAAGAGGAAAAATCTGTAAGAAATTCCAAATAAGGTGCTGCACGTCCTTTCCGTCCTCTTAACGCTGCTTTTTAAGAAAAATGAACAAAAAGTAACCAGGGGGAGGAGAAACTGACCACAGTGTCCATGTGACGTGTAGGGACACAAGCACACGTCACACGCCACCAGCAGCTCCGGGAACAGAGACCTGATCTTCTTCACCGCCAGAACAGCCGGCGTGTCGTCTGTGTCGGCTCCTGAACCTCTTTCATCCTGACGGGAAAAGACAAAGATCATCCAACATTTTATCCCAAAAGAGTGGGTATCAACTTTCTGAAGTAACAGCCTCCTCCACTGTTGAATGATCCTCGTGTTTCATCCTAACTACTGAAACGGCCGATGAAAGAAGGCAAATAAGGCACATCGGGGGGGGGGGGACATGTTGTCACCCCGACTCTAAGTTTTACACACCTTTGGTATTTTTGCAGGAACACCAAAAATCAGGACACATTTCAGGCCGTTCTCCACAAGCGGCTTCAACACACCCTGCAGCTTGTTCACCCCATACCTATGAAGGGGAACACATGCAATATGAACACGATATCAAAACACAAATAGGCAAAAGCAGTGAAAATGACATTTCTCTTACCCAATTGTGACTCTAAGGAAAGATATTATAATCTCAGGCCTGCCCACAGGCCCGAAAAAACTTTGTTTTTTTAAATTATTGCCATAAATGCACCAGCTGTCATAACCAGAAACTTTAAAAACTGTTTAAATAGTCAGATTTTCAGGTTCCCTGTGATGTCTGACCGTAGTGAAATCTCAGCATAAATCTAACGTAAAACTGTGACTTTCATCACGTTTGTTTCATTCCTCGTGTCTTCTTTAAAAATGTGTCAAAAACTAAATGTTTGCTCCGTCTGCAATCTGTAGAAAACAAAAGATTCTGCGTTCGTTTGTGCACTCGTGAAGCCATGAATGATTCAGACAGGCCCGCCCCTCGCCTCTCTGTAATTCATGAGCGCAGTGAACCCTGAGCGCTGCCTGGCAGGATGCCTTATGAGTCCCGTCATAAGGCATCCTGAGAATCACTCCTGCATGTATGTAGAGCCACCAAAATATTATATATATATATATATGTTCCTCAAACTTGAAGGCACCTAAAAATATGTTGCATATACTGATTTCTTATTTTTTCAATTTTTGTAAGTTAAAAAAATCTGAGAAATTCATTGATTGATTCTTCTTTTCTTATGATTTAGAGCATTATAACTTTGTTACACTGCACAGGAGACATTGTTGAGTTCCCTCTTTCTCTTGCCGTGGTTGTCTTGAATTCATAGAGGTGCAGGATTTTATATTGCAGTAAAAAATGAGCCCACAGTGAGTATAAATGTGACGGGGAAAAAAAAACTGCCTGTGACTCTGAAGTTTAGAGACCTGTTACATTAA
>JAQLOL010000011.1:7964391-7975931 GCA_029783665.1 Naso thynnoides | reverse complement strand
CATAGAGGTGCAGGACTTTATATTGCAGTAAAAAATGAGCCCACAGAGAGTAAAAATGTGACGGGGCAAAAAAACTGCCTGGGACTCTGAAGTTTAGAGACCTGTTACATTAACTGTGTGCACTTCAGGCTCTGCGTCTCTTCACTCAGACTGTTAATGTGAAAGCGTGTTTGCATTTTGGTTTTGGCGTGGGAGGAATAAAGCTTCAACGGATTCTCCTCTTATCTTGGTCCAGGTCCAGCGTTTGGCTCTGGCTCCACCCTGCATGACTGCTTTTATCTGAGGACAACACCCTCAGTGTGTCCACAGCTGCAGTCTGACGGCGCGTTTCGTGTGATTTTTTTAGTGGAATGAACCCTTTAATCCTGCCAATAATTCAGAGCAAGGAGAAATGTGTTGTCCTCGTGAGCAGAGACAGATTCTGTAGAAATCAACTGTTGGGAAAAAATCTTTGCTGTAGTAAAGTTTCCGTCTGACCGAGTTTACTGCTGTGACTCTTACCTGGCCTGTCCTGGCAAGCTGCCGATGGGCTCCACTGCATCTGCACTGTCTCTGAAGGAGAGAGAATTTAAGAAATACGTCGATTTGAGCTTCGTGTCAAAAATATTGTGCTTTTTTTTTCAGTTTCATGCAATTATGTCCAGGTGCTGCATCAGAGGCAAGTGGACTTGCCTGCCAGTTGCCTCTGACACGGAACCTAGCTTTGTGGTCGTGACATGAATACACAGAAGACAAAGAGGAAGTTCATTTACGTGATGAAGATCGGGTAGATGAGGTTGTCAGGTCTTAAATCTGCGGCGCCGGTCTGCCAGTATCGGAGCGTTGGGTGGAAATAGCCGCTGTGGAGGATCGACTCTGCCGGTGTCTGCATCTTCACTCTGGGACAGAGCAAAAAAAAGTGAAAATAAACATGGGAAAAATACGGCGCTCAACCTTTTGTGCCTCATGTCAGCTCGGTCACAGTCGAAACTGCCCAAGCATGCGTGATGCTGCCTCTGAAAACAGCAGCTCGGCTCTGCCTGGCTGCACAGTGAGCAGGCTGCAGGTCCTCTGGTTTTCTCCTCAGGGCAACATTTCACACGTCACTCTGAATTAGGAACACATGCTTGTTTTTCAGTTTGTTTTAGACTCTATTTAATTTCGTGCAATGCATGGCAGTGGACCACAATGCATTGCTTTGATTGGACGTACAATGTATCACCATGAGCACTTCAGCAGCGTGCACTTGGAGAGTCACAATGAAAACACACAGACACTTAAATCTACCACTGGAGGATGCAGGATGTAGGTACGCACCCTCCGAGTCAAACTGACACTGCAATCCGCCAATAAAACAAAAGAAGAAGAAGAACACAGGACGTATAGGCCTGATGGGGGGGCTAAATTAAGCAGGTCACATCACACCATCACTTGCACCACGCTTTCACAGGAGGGTTTGCTAACAGGAGCTGATCTCACGTCAGATCATTTCCATAAACGTGTGAGCGCATGTGAAGTAAAGCAACAGGAGTAAACTTCCGAACTTTAAAGGTGACGATCTGCGTGTCTGCACAGGTGCTACGACGTGAACACGTCATTTTGTCACCTTGGCCGAAAAGAAAAAACACCTCCAAACTCTCCATGTTGGCTAACTATGCGTGAAATTACTAGCTTACAACCCGCAGCTGCTAATGTTCGAATCCGTGAGATTACAATTCAAACATATTACTAAAAACTTTACACATACTGAATAACGCCGGTGTACTTACTGTATTCACAGCCGAGCTTCGCTCACGTCTCTCACACTCCTCGAAGCTGCGTTTCTTCTTCGAGGTGGAGGACCGGCGGCTCCATGGCGACGTGACGGCGCATTGTCGCCACCTACTGCCGGGAGTCACATGGACGTTAACTGGTTCCTGTATAACAAAAGAACACGAAGCGATATTTTATCCCGTTTTCACTATATACACGTTAAAAAAACACACACATTACTACTGTGCACATTAATATTATAATTTAAACGAAAGAGAGAACGTTAAAGATTTAGCAAAAATATCAAGAATGAGTCTAGTCGGCCACCATACAACCGGAGTTCACTCTTCTCGCGATATTTCCGTGCAAGCGAGAAAAAAAAGCCGCAGCTACAATGCTAACGGCTTCTTGGCGATGTATACTGTGAGTTTGGCGTCAATCTAACGTTAACCTGGAGAGAACAGAGGACGCCTGACTGTTATTAAGGTGAGCTGACGTTAGTGACCGTGAAATACGTTTCTCGTGTGTGTAAAAGAGCGCCGTGGCCATTAGCTTGGCTGTGTGTAGCATCTGTGACTGTCTGTGGTTAGCTTGCATTGTATTGCAAAGATCCCGGTTTTTTAACCGTTATAACTGTGACTTGACGTGGCTGTTAGGTTAATATCACACTGTGGTGTGTAGTCGAGGTTTATCGGGTTAGAAGTGAACAGGCAGTGTTAAAGTGATGGTGACAGCGCTGCCTGTAGTCACCGGCTCTCTCCTCAGTTACTGAGATGATTTTGGGCCCAGTCTGCTCTTTTAACGGTAACTTCCGGACATTTTGTGGCTGTGTGCTCAGCTGTCTTCTTCAGCAGTTTTGTCGGACGAAGCGCACCGTGTCATCTCTTCTAATATGATGTTTTGTTGGTCATACAGAAGGAAGAGTCTCCCCAGAGGCTGAGGCTTGGAGCACCGGATCACCTTCCTCCGGGGGAGTTTGAAGATGTAGCCAGAAGTGACGTGGGTCATCTCTGCGGTGTCCTCCCATTCTTGCCCAGGCACAGTTGGTGACTTGACACCGCCGCCCGTTGCTTCCCTCATTCTGGAGCACTCTGACGCCACACCGGGGCTGCCCAGTACGTGACTCGGCCGTCCCCTGTCAGTCCGTCCCTGGTTGAAGACCCTGCTGTCCTGAGCTATGCTGTTCTCCCTGAGGGAACTGGTCCAGTGGCTGGGCTTTGCCACCTTCGAACTCTTCCTCCACCTGCTGGCCTTGCTGGTCTTCAGCATGCTGGTCGCCCTGCGAGCCGACATGTTCACCCCTTCGCTGAGCTGGTGGCTGGTGTTCGTCCCGCTGTTTGCTGCCGACGGCCTCAGCACCTACTTCACGACCATCGTGTCCATCCGTCTTTACCAGGAGAACGAGAAGCGTCTCGCCGTGCTGCGGCTCCTCTGGGTGCTGCTGGTGCTCAGCCTGAAGCTGGTGTGTGAGGTGCTGCTGTGCCAGAAGCTGGCGGAGCAGGAGCAGGCCAGAGACCTGTGGTACGGCCTCATCGTCTCGCCTCTGTTCGTCCTGCTGCAGCTGTTGATGATCCGAGCGTGTCGCGTCAACTGAGAGGGGCGCTTAGTGTTTGTGCTTTCACATCACCGACAGCGCAGGAACAGAGAGCGATCTTCATCCGCCATCAGAGATTTGAGGCACATCAGTGATATCATTTTTCCTTTGGCTTATGCTTTTCATGCACATGCCCAGGTCTCACCAGAGTCTAGTTTTCTATCGTTGGTGTTTCTCATGTCAAAATTAACACACATGCTCAGCACACATTTTAAGTTTAATGCAGTATTTAGAAAAAGGGGCAGACAATCTACGTTGTGTGTAAATTCTAAAATTACTATACAACCAAAGGACACCTGTCCAGATACATCCATGAATTTTTGAATCCTTGGTTCCAGTAAAAGAAAATCCTGCTGCAGTATGCATAGAAGAGAGAGACGAGCATTCCTCTTGAGCTTGTGGACAGTTTGGGCAAGAATTTATTCTCTTTTAGCACGACACTGCCCCCATGCACAAAGCCGGGTCCATAAAGAAAGTGTTGTCTTAGTTTAGCGTGGAAGAACTTAAATGTTCTGCTCAGTGTTCTGACCTCAGCCCCGTCTAAAACCTTTCAGATGAGGCGGAACACAGACTGTGAACCAGCTATCACTCCACATCAGCGTTGGATCTGTGGCTGAAGTAGAACTGATCCTTTGCAGTCAGGCTCCAAACCGTTGTGGAAAGAATAAAATCAGAAGAGTGAACACTCTTAATAAACCCCTGTTTGGTAGTGAAATTGGCAAAATGAGAGAATAACAACATGACCACAAACTTCTGGCCTTGTTGTCTAAAATGTTCCTCTTGCTAAAGTGAATTTTCAGCTGATTCTGAGGCCGGAATGGACGTAGATTTGAACAATACCAAAGGAATTGATTGTTTGTCCCAGTTTTTCACCCGGATGGATTCTGGCTGTAGGTTTTTGATAAGACTCAGAGAAGTGAGCGTGTCATTACAGTGCAATCAAAGGCAGACAGTGAATCTTGAGGAAACTTTCTACCAGAGGTGTACTTTAATACATGTGCACACAACACATGGAAATTCAGTAAACTGGTGAATCAAAAGGCTGTAACGCCTCAGGCACTTTCTTGGGCACCTGTCAGGTAACAGAGCTCAAGAAGTTTCTGCAGCTTTTTTCTCTCTTTTTCCAGACGAAGACGTTTGCTTGCCAGCACAATGTGGCGAGATTTATTGTATTTGTTTCACTTTGTTGCCTGATGCTGGGAGTACTGGGAGTACTGGGCGAGCAGTTGATTGTCTATGTGCATCTTCCCCGAATCTCGCTGTTTATTTGTAAATATGTAATGCATTGAGTCTGTGTTCAATTCTACCTTGTGTATGTACTGCATGTATTTGAGGCCCTAATTTTAAGGTAATTCTCATTGTGAAATTTTGTGTAATATGTATATGTTGATATTGGAAAGATATTCACGAGATTTTATTTATGGTCATATGTTTTTTGTTATGGCTCATCATCTTTATATACATGTAAATAAATCGCCAACATTTAATGAGTGGTGTCTCGGTTTTTTAAATGTGTACCGTGGGAGGAGGTCTGTGGGCGTGTCTCGCCACAAGAGGGCGCCATGTTCTTTTTTATGGGCGTGGTACGTCACAGGACTACAGCACTGATGATGTTTCAGCACCATTTAGCAAACAAATATTTCCAAAATCATCAACACCTTCTCAAATTAATGTTTTGTTCCTGTTTAACATTAAATTAGACTGACTTTACAGAACAAATTGAGAAGTGTCTCCTTGTATCCAGGGTCCTTTCAAAGGTGGACGTCATCATTTTGTGTGTGTGATGTTAAATCAGTAGAATTAAACCGGCAGGCTAAGATTAAAGATTTTAAAATGGTCAAATTTGAATATCTTAAATTAAAATGCCAGAATGGGAAAAAAAAAATCTTCATGTCAACACTCATATTCCCAGTAATAATATGGATGATGGATAATCTCCTGTAGTAAGAAGAGCTCCCATAGTGCTGATTCATGTGGCCAGCTCTCAGCTCATGTGTTCACTGCAGCCAGATTATCGACAGGTGGCGTCACCGGCAAACGCTGAATGAACATCCGTCAGCCGAGCACCGCCTCTGGATGTTTTCTGCTTATCACACCCGAGCAAAAACACCAGAGGGGGATTATTAGCTCCATACATACCGACGAAACGCTGTTTGTAGGCGATTTTCTAACGTAAATTACACAAAAAAACACAAATTCAGAACATTAGCCAATGAAATTATTTGTTACCATCAGCGGTAAGACTAAAAATAAAAGCCCAAGAAGTCAATATTCAGTAGACTGCACGGATTCAGTAGTAAATAGGAGTTTTCAGGGGCTAAAAATATTATTTAATATACGTCTGATGTGTAAAAAGTACCTGCATGTGTCACGGTGAAGGTTGTAATTAGATCAATAATGTGTCTCAGCATACGTGCAAACAAAAGGGACAGCGTGTCTGTGATTAATGACTGAGAAACAGATAAACACGCTGAGTGCGTTTGATAAATGAAAAACAAACAGCGAGGGGCGGGAGGGACGTGAACGCATCACTTTTGATTGACAGTTCCCTCTCGCCCAGTCAACCGTTGGAACGGGAGCGAGGGAGGGGCGTGTCCCTAAATCTCAACGACCAATCAAGAAGCGGATGATAGTGCCGGAGGCGTTCGTGCTGCTCTGGATAGGCGGAGCCGCGTTCAGGGGCTGTGCGGGGAGAGAGAGAGAGAGGGAGAGAGAGAGAGAGAGGGGAGAGGGGGAGAGAAAAACGAGACGGTGGAGATGTGTGTGAGTGTGCGCTGATCGGTGCTGCAGGTTGGCGACAGTCAGGGCCGAACACAGGTTTCACAGCCGCCCCGAACCGCGGCATTACCACCCCGGAGCCTGCCTCTCTCCTCTTCATCTCCCTCAAGCAACCCCTCCGCGATGTCTGGCGGAGGAGAGGTGCGCGTCCTCCGCCAAGAGGCTGGGCAAGAGAGCCCGAGGATGCCGGCCTGGAAGAGAGAGATCCTGGAGAGGAGGAAGGCGAAGGGCGGCGGTTCCGGAGGAGCAGGTGCCGCGGAGACGAGTCCCGGCGGTGCGAGCCCGCAGCGATCCAACGGCGAGCTGACGGGAAACGTGAACGGCAGCAGCGGCGGCGGATCCAAGGGTGACGGCGCAGCGAGCGCTGGGTCCGGCCGGAACTACACCATCACCCCAGCCAGCCAGCAGTTCGCAGTCAACAAAGAGCCACGGCCGACGGCCACGGAGAGGAAGGGCGACAGACATGAGAGCCTTGTGCTGCAGGAGAGCCTCGGCCCGCTGGAGGAGAATCCGTTCATCAAGCTGGAAAAGGAGCGAAGGAGGCGGCAGGACCGAGAAAACACCAGCCGTCCGGTCCAGCACATCCTGGAGCTGTACGGCAGCGTCCCCGGCATACGGACTATCCGCGCTGAGAATATTATCATAATTGAGTCTGATCCGGATTACTTTCCGGAAGCTGCAGGGCTCAAAACCGGGTCCAAATGGCAGCAAAATGGTGTCAGTAGTTACAGCTCCCTGAACGACCTCCTGGACCGGAGAGGGAGCGCTGTGACTGAGATAAGAGCCAAGGAAGTGGTCATTTATGACACCACGTTGAGCAGGAGTGAGGAGAACTTGAGCACCCTGGGTCGTCCTGATCACGAGGTCTCATTTTATGAGACAGGTGAGGGTCAAGGTAGGGTTAGTCGGATGCTGCAAAAGTTTGACAGCAACTACGGGAAGCTGCAGAAGAAGTCCCACAGCACGGAGAACCTGCTGGACTTGGATTGTAGTGCCAGCAACAGGCCAAGACTCTGGCCCAAGCCACAACCAGATCTGGTGCCAAAGTCCAGGCCTGGCCCGTCGGTCAGCAGCCCGGGCAGCAGCCAGCCATCATCACCCGTCTTCCAGGGTCCCAGGTCTTCCAAACCAAAGCTACAGTCTGCCATCTCTGAACCGGGCAGCCCCCAGCGCCACGCTGGGCCTCCTCAGTCCGTGTCCTCCTTCCGTCAGCGGTTTGAGGGAAGCCGCGGTGCAGCTGTCACCCCCAGAGATGAGCCAGACAGGGGGCAAACCAAGCCCCCCAGAGAGAGAGACTGGGATGTTGCAGAAATGCCACCCAAACCCAAGGTGCCATGCTCTCCGGAGATCCTCCGTGCCCGTGCCGAGTCCCCTGCAAGCCCTGTTTCATCCAAGGTGTATACGTATTCCTCGCCAGACTTTGAGATCCGTCCCTCCCCAAAGCCTGACCTTGCCCAAATTCCTGATGGTGACACCCAGGCACGTGCCCTCGCCAACCTGCGCCTGCAATCCCGAAATTCCTTCACGGTGATCCCGAAACGCCGAACCGCTGCCTCATCTGCAACAGGCAGCCCAACACCGTCCAGCCCCATCAAGTCTTCTCCCTCCCACAGAGTGGCAGAGGTGCCCACACCAAAAGTGCCAACCTCACACACCCCGATGCCCACTTTGACACCCTCAGCGCGGAAGGAGCAGACACTGCAGAAGGAGAAGGAGAAGGAGGTCAAGACACCAGCAAGGCCATCCAAGCCTGAACCATCCTCCGCTGTTACCACAATTCCTGCACCCCCTCCGGCCTCAGAACCTTTGTCTCCATCTCCTGCTCTAACCCCAGCTCCCTCCTCTCCACCTGCCCTGTCCACACCCCCTTCTTCCTCAGCTGCTCCATCCTCACCTTCCTTCTCTCCAGCTCCCTCAGACTCTCCTGTCCCTCCTAGTCCCTCCCTGGCCGCAGAACTTCCTCCCGTGGATCTTCTCCCGGTTACAAACATAGATGACATTGAGGTGGAGCCCCCACAGCGCGTCCCTGTTCCGAGCCCCGTGGTGCAGAGGAGAAAGGGGAACACCTTCACTGTGGTTCCTAAACGTAGGGTGGAGCCTGAGGCCCAGCCGAGCTCACCTGAGCCCCAGCAGGAAGCTTCGAGTCAGGCCCCACCGGGGTCCACTCCCCCACAAGCCCCGTACTCCCAGCTGGGCTCCCTGCTGAAGAAACGCTACCCTGCTGTGGATGAGATCGAGGTCATCGGTGGGTACCTTTCCCTCGCAAAGTCCTGCCTCGTCAAGACGGGCTCCACCGGCAAGAAGGTGAGAGGAAGATATGATGCTTTTTTGTTTGACGAGTTATACAATCTTCTTCTGAGCATTTAGGAAACACAGAGTAGTGCTGAGAAGATTAGTTGATTCAGCGATTGGTCAAACAGTTTTGATTAATGACAAATAATTTAATCCAAAAATAATATGCGTGAAAAATTCCTGCCAAAAAAATAGCCCGGCACAGCTTCTTAAATGTGATTATTTTCCTTTTCCACATTTGTTCTCATCGCTGTTAACTGAATATCTTTGTGTTTGGACCATCTAGCTGGCAAAACAAGGCCAATAAAGACTTGAACTAGTCTCTTGTAGTTTTTGGTGAACATTTCAAATATTTTTTTTACATTCTGAAGACAAACAAATAAATCAGTATAACGAAAACACGCTAGGCAGATGCATTGTAATAAAAAAATGTTTGCAGGCCCTGTTGCAAACATGTCACTGCACCATGTGGTGCGTGGAGCTGTGACTGTGTGCCTCCAACCGTGCACATGACATGTACCAAATCTTTTTAGGGGGATCATTAAAGTTTTCCCTGATCTAAATTTAGCAGTCACTCTTCACACAGGAAAGGCTGCTTTTTTTTCTTTCCCACTACACTCCGCTCACCTGTGCTCATAGTGATTCAAGCAGCATTTCCAAGTCGTAGTAAATCCTCACAGTTATTTTTTAATGTGTTTTGGTTCAAGTGGTTGTCTGCTCCTCTGAATCTCCACATCCCGTCACTCGACCTGCTCTCGGGCCTGATGGATTAAAAGTGTGTGTTTACACAGCCACTTGCAATGACATGCAGGACTTTTTTTTCCTGTGGACTGCCATCCCACAAAGGCATGTTATTTGTCGCAGGGCGCATTATTGGGTTAGGTGGCCCTCCAAGCCTATTGACTGGACAATCTCATTAAGGCTGTATTCAGTTCTCGGGATTTGGCCCGGGAATTCGGGCCGGCTCTGGCCTGTCCCAGACTCTGAGGAACACGTTTATTGGTTCTTTTACGGGTGAATTCATCTGCTTTGTTCAAAGCTGAGACATCGCTAGTACTGTACCTAAATCATAATTAATTAATAGGAAAAAAAAGTATTTTGGGCATCGCTGTTATCTTACAATCATAATCAGATATCTGGTGCTTGCCTGGCCAAGGTCTCGCTACATATTGCTCCTGTTTCATCTGAATTAGGGATTAATTAAATATCAGAGAATGTTTCCAATTAATTCCCCAAGTTGCTGCCGGCTGCTTTCCGATTCTGCTCTGGATCAGCCTGAGCGCCGAGCATTATTGTCAGCATGGCAGTGTTTATGTTGCTCCTGCAGCCAATGATCTCTTCCATTGGCTTGAAATTTTACCAAACACAACACATTATGAGGATCATGCTGGTGGCTCAGATGCTCCGGGTGTGGAGCATGTAACTATTGCTCTCATCATCCCTCACCCTCCTCCAATCTAGTCCTCTCTGTCAACCAAAGTGGAAAAAGCATTTCCACAGTTTTAAAAATGCATTCAGTTACATAACAACCCTACGCTTTGTGATCTGAAAAGCACCACAAAAGCTCAAATGCTGAATATTTGGAGTCTTTTGGCGGCTTTTCAGTGTGGCCCGGGTGTCAGCCTCTCAGACATTGGCCTGCAGTTTTGTTTCCTTGACCTGCTGTGCTGTAATCCTCTGCTCTCCAAGTAAATCCAGCTACCTCTTACAATCAGGCCAAGAAGCTCAGGCTCCTCATGAGTATATCAAGTGTAAACAGTGACAAATGCAGTGACTCTGCATTAGTTTACCGAATCTACGTCACATCTGTGCAGTACATGAGTATTGAACTTTAGTGTTTCTGGGTAATTTGATCATTTTTACTGTTTCATTTAGGCAAAATTCTTCTGCTTGCACAACATTTGATTTATTTTGTTTGTTTTTTTAAAAAAAGCCTGTTTATATTATTAAAGTATTGTTTCTGTCATATTATTATATTGGCAGTGGGATGGAAACATTTCAAACAGCATGCCTCAGCACTGAGTTAATCCTTAAACCCAGAATAGCAGCATTTTTATAGCTGCACCTTGACTTGAAGCAGGGATCTGCGGATGTCTTGTGCAGCATTTCTTCACATTTCCTTGTACTTTGGTTTCATATTTTGGGACCTCGACTAGAATTTAAAATAAGGTTCTGTGGGTTTGAATGCTGCTTGCCTGCAGATCATGACTTTATAATGACAGATATTTAGGTGGCTGACTTATGTAAGTTTAACCCACTCGGCCTGGTTGTGGTGTATTCCTTCTACGTTGTGTGCACGTGGACTACCAGTCACCATGACCATGAGACATGAACACACATCCTGTCCTTTTGTCCTTGTAGCTTACACACCAAACACTTTCTCCTTTTGTTGCATGTCTCCTCTTCTTCGTCATCATCGAGGCCCAGTTATGTTTTTTTCCTTCTTTTCTTTTCTGGGCAGGGCTGCACAAGCAATTACAAAAGCATCGAAGCCTGGCCTGGCCTGTATAATTTGTGTGGAATTTTTGTTCTGTGCTGCTTCTGTGTGAGAGCAGCCTCAGCTCGGCATTCTGGTCTGGGATTGTGTGTTTTTTTTTTTTTTTTGAGGGCTCTTTTTCCGACAAATCCAAACCAGTTTTTTTTTTTTTTTTTATGAGGAACTTGGCCGAAAAAGAATGTTCCATGTGCTCATCAGGACTTGAGAGCTTGAGCGACACAGATCATCAACTCTTCCTCTAGGTTTTCCAAAAATATTTTACTGTATTCACACTCACACGCCGCTCGTTCTGATTTTTGAACTCTCCTACTTACGTGCTGAATGTTGGGCCGCATCCAGCACAGTCTCTCCTGTGCTCTTTATCGCTCCACATGCACCACTGTTTTTCCTCCTCTACCCACAGTGTGCTGCTTTATTCCTGTGCGGTGGTAGTTAACAAGGCCTGTCCCCTTGCTTCCAGCTTCCTGTGATCTCCTCCTCTCTTTGGGGAAAGAATTGTGGAAGAGCTATGTAGGTCAAGTGCAGCTTCTTGTAAAGCATCACTTCTGCATTTGCATAAAATCAACTCAGGCTTTCTTGTGAAATGCTCAGACTCACATTGACTCAGTCCTCATCTGCTGTTTAATTGGACGGGGCTCTCTTGGTTTA
>JAQLOL010000011.1:7912181-7935344 GCA_029783665.1 Naso thynnoides | reverse complement strand
CTCTGGAGGTCTTCTTTGATGAGTGTCCGTTCAGAAAAAGACCCTGGGATCATTTTACGCCGGATTATCCCTTTAAGGGTATCAGTGTGTGCCCTCCATGTTGTCCCCGTCCAACACTGAAATCAGATTTCGGCCCCCAGTTTAGGGGGAGCATTGTCCGTAACAATAAGAACAACCGGACAAGACTGTTACTAAAGGTACCAAGATAACTGGGAAACAAATGTGCAGCATTTCTTATCTGACTGACCAGCACACACTGAATCTAGCGAGCAAGAGTAGAGCAGACCCACAGCGCCCTCTTTGGTCTGAGTATGAACTCCTAAACTCAGGGCGCAGGTGCAACGGAAGTCGAGAGCGGTTGTGGTCATTTTTTTTTCATTCTGTTATCTGGAGATTATAATAATTTAAATTATTTTGATCAGAGATCTGGAGTGCCACCAGCACCAGCCTGTAGATGGCACCTGTGAGCAGGCCTGTCCCATCACTCTGGCATATTATGTCCCATTTTCTGCTAAATTATTTCTGATGACTGCCAGGGTTACTTAGTAACATGTTACAGTAATTTTATTACTTTTCTTAGTAACTAGTAAAGTAAGGGATTACAATTGCCAAAACAGTAATTAAATTACAGTTACTGATCCAAGTAAGGCTGCATTACTGCGTTACTAGGAAGGAATGTGTTTTTCGTCCTCAGGTTTCTTACGATGATGAGAAATACATGCATGTGCTGATATATATATATTTTCCTACAAGAGGCTTATTTTGATTTGACCGGTCGCTAATGTTAAAGCTCGAATAAAACAAAGTTGTTGCTCCAAAAAAGTGGATGAAGTTTTGGGAGCTGGCTGAACAGGTTGTGTGTCACTTTTGTAATGTAACTAATTACCTTTGACACAACGTAATAAGGAATGTAAATGTATTACTTTTATAAAGAAGTAATTAGTAATAAGTAACTTCTGACTGTTGGCCAACACTGATTGCTCTTGTGGCTGAATGGGAGAAAAATCTGAGCAGCCAAGGTCAAGAATTTTATCAGAAACGAGTGGGCTAGGCTGTGATTTTCATTTATTCTTAATGTAAAAATGCATTCTTTTAGATATTGTCCAATTTCATGGCTTATTATCCAAATTCTTTGGCGAAAATTAAACGTTTCAGAGCATCAGTTAGGCCTATTCTTGGATAACAAAGATTTTTAGGCTAAGGCTAAATGTAGCTTGGCCTACTCCACTCTTGTTTTGAATATAGTTGTGTTTGCATTTGAGGAATAGATGGTAGCTTTAAATCCAGAGAAGCTGACTGTGGCCCTTCAGATGTCTCCTTTGTCCGGGTGTTTGAATGCGGCCCCTCATCCTGCTGTCCTACAGCCTTTACTTTCTATTTGTGCTCATTTGTGTCACCTCACAGCCCACCCATGTCCATATCATTTAAAAGTTATTAAGAAGGCCTATTTTTTAATCATTACTAAATTGTTCTTGACAATCATACTCCCAGGTGTGGTATTACGCCTTCTGCAAATCAATAAACGTGACGTAACCATGAGTGGGCGGAGTTTACGTCCAGGCACCATGGCTTCGGTTGGACCCGAGGTGAGTGTTTGAGCCTTGTCTGCGCCGAGCTTGGTTTACTTTCACACTGTTTTCCGGGCCTCGGAAAAAAGATTTCACCCCGGCAGCAAGTAACACTCATGTGGAGGGGCAAAATGTCGGCGTCGATGCGTCGTTTTGTCGTAAATTGCCCGCTGCCTGCCAAAAGTCTCTTGCTTTTGTGCTCTACCGGAGGGCAGTTGAATGTGCAGGAAGATGCTGCGCCCCGGAACCTGAATGATCAGCCCGGGCGCGTTGTTGGCGCTGCCGCGGAGCTGCCTCATACATGGTCCGGGCTCCCGTCACTGTCCTGCTTCTGTCCAGCTTTTAGCGGTTCGGAATCAACTGTAAACAGATATGCACGCCTTTTAGCTCACATTATGAACGCTTTATCCGCGTTGTCTGTCGCCGGAGTGCTGATGGCGGATTTATACACTGGTGTTTAGCTAGCTGCTAGCAGCCGTGCTAGTTAGCAGACTGTGCACACTTTCTTAAATCCACACAAAACTGATTTTTGAGGTTAACTTCGCGTATAAACGGGAGGACCGTGGGGTCGTTGTGATTGGGAACAGTGTGAGCAGGAGCTCGGCTGGCTGAGCGATGTTTCCTTCGGCTGTGAAGTCTGTCAGTTAGCTCTATGATAATTGATGCAGTCAAATGAAGGCAGTGCTTCTTACAACCTCCCACTGCAAACATATGGCGCCACATCTTAAACCGCGTTGATGCTCTTTGCATCATTTTTCTTTTCGCAGTGAAAAAATCTTCTTGTGATCGTCGTCCTGGCGCAGGCGCTTTGTTGGTGAGCTCCAGTTTTTAGCCGTGGGGTTTTTTTGTTTTTTGTTTTTTTTGTTTTAGTTGGCATAAATCAGTCAGGTGCTGGCAGTAACAAGTCGTGTTGCTGCTTT
Organism: Naso thynnoides; assembly: GCA_029783665.1. Classification (NCBI taxonomy): domain Eukaryota; kingdom Metazoa; phylum Chordata; class Actinopteri; order Acanthuriformes; family Acanthuridae; genus Naso; species Naso thynnoides. The sequence continues at coordinate 7,932,856 of JAQLOL010000011.1, read as the reverse complement.
ATGAAGTTTTCATCAGTGAGATGTGACAATCGAGCCAATCGCTGGAGTCCAGAAGTGTCCAGATGTGTGAGACATCCAGTCTTTGTTTCTGTGTGTGTGTGTGTGTGTGTGTGTGTGTGTGTGTGATGATCCGGTGTTGTTCGGCAGAGGTCGCTCGAACAGCGCCGAGCTCTGCTCAGCTGAGCTCCGAGGATCTGAGGAGTTGCACAGGAAGGTACGAGCCGCTAAACTGTGCAGCCACTTCCGCTTGGTCTCCTCACTTCTTCTCGTGTCACACGTGGATCAAGGTGACCAGGGACATTTTCCAGCTCAGTGCACAAAAATCCTTTTATATTATCTTTATGAAATAAAAAAAAATTGGGGACAGTAGAGTTTCATGTATTTAGACAACTTGCAGAGGATGCATAGAAGTCATCTTGGTGTGGTAGCAGGAGCATAAACTTTCTTTTTCTTTCTTTCTTTTCTTAAAAAAATAATCCCACTGACTTTCCTGCTTCCTAGAGGACCCATACCCCCTCCTGTCTGCCCTCGCCTTGCATCGCCCTTCATACCTTCTTGACTTTGTCTTCTTCCTCACCTCACGATTAAACATTCTCTTCTGTTGACTTGTCTACTCCATTCATTTTTTTTGTACTTACTTCCTTCTGCTAATGTTTCTCTCCTGTCTTCCCGTCTCATCCATTTATCCATCAGTAATCCTCCTCTCCTAAAACAGAGCTCACGATGACCTTAACACTAAATTATGTTACGACAAGTATATGTCTTTAAAACGGGTCTTCAGTCCTCTTCAGCTCTGACTTATTTTTCTCGCTTCGTTCTGCTTCTTATTCTGTCCAAAAATACGAACGCCACCTCTCCGCCGTCGCGGCCCACGCTGTGGTTGAAGGTGGAACTGCACTTCTCGTTTTTTAATCCACAGCGGAAATCGGGGACGGCTCCAGCTGGGGACAGGACACCCCAAATTGGACGCTGTCCCTGGAAGTCGGGGACATCTGGCCACTGTGATCGATGCATGTGAGGTACAATGGCCTTTCAGTGGTCTGTTCACCACGAAGTCACAAAAAACGACAGCCCGTTGACCCGTGTGTGTATCAGTGTCTACTCATGCAGATTAGGCCACTTCTGCTTTACGGGGGTGAAATGTTTATAATGTTGAACTTCCGCCTCCACACTTAAACAGTAGAAGTGAATTAGTTTTTATTGTTCTCAAAGGATTAATGATTACATTTGAAAAACTTAATAGCTGCGTGTTCCATTCGAAGTTATGTGGTTGGGTTATTTATTGCAGTGCTTAGATAGAAAAGAAAGTGGAAACATGTTACTTCCTGTGTGACTGCCCTTTTCTGAACACACTTCATTTGCATCGTCCCGACAGATAGCAGTTGGTGACAACACTCCACCTTGCATGCAGATGACACCAAACCCATCATTGTTATAATATTTTCACTAAACGTGCTACAGATCTGAGCCTAGGGTAAGGCAGTATTGACTGCAGGGCGCCTGTGAGGCTGCCGTTGCATGACATCGAACAGGTGTTTCTAATTTTCGGTGGCTCGGTGTACAGTGTTACTGTCTGGGTTTTCATTCAGGAGTCAGAGAGCATGTGTGCGTTCAGACATGAGACACAGCAGGAGAGGTTTGGTTGAACTAGATCACTGACTGTTTACATGGGCGGCAATAACCCGACTGTTGACCTTAGTCTGAATAAGACAAGATTTCAGTTAAGGTGTTTACGGGAGTTGCTTATAGAATATTCCTGTTTACTTGTTACAGAGCAGAGTCTGATTACTGACTCCCGAGACGCACGTCCGAAATGCAACCCTAACTTCATGATCTCCGTTTCTCTCTAAATATCTAACATGGCGTAAATTCCTGTCCCAGAAATGTCGGGACTTCTTTTTAACGGAGCTGTCAGTCATCTTTTCTTCTTAAGCTAGCTGTAAACTTGCTGTCGGGAGCTGGAATATGTGTTGTCAAGCAGTTTGACTGCCGTAAACTAGGTATCGCTGTCGCAAAACGCTGTGAACAGCCCGATAGGAAGGCACAGTGCGATTAAGGTGTATATATGCGTACAATAATGTGACTAAAACTACAATACTCGACATAACATGTCTTAATTCGATCATTGCTTACTAAGGTGATCAGGAAATGCTGTTTACTCGGCAGAGTCTTATTCAGTTTGTCTCAATCGGGTTAATATCAGATCGTTAATGTCCATGTAAACGTAATGACCGTTGACCTTTCAGGCGTTCCCCTAGAATTATGTGATTGTGGAGCCATGTGACCTCATCTTCCAAACAAAAAAAATACTGCAAAGATTATATGATAACTGAAAAAATGGGCATATAGAGAACATGTAGATTTATTAAGGAGAACCTCCCATCAGGCATGATTGATATGAAGCAGTTGGCTTGATCACCAGGCGTTCGGGGGGAAAATCAGTTCATATTAGAATCACAGTTTTCATCTTCCAAAGTTCTGAATGAATGCACAGATTCCAGGATTGATCCCGGTGTGTCACTCACTGTGCTGCTGTGATTTTCAGCAGGTCTTGGTTTCACCTGGCAATATTGAAAGAAAGGGCCTAACTGAGCTAGAAGGGCACAGTATGTCCTGCATTCGCCCACTAGAGTTGTCCTGAGTTCATCTTTAATGAAGGCAAGTGTTCCTGTGCAACCTACGCACGCCGCACACCCTTACATCCAGCCAGCACTGATCTGGCAAAGACAGAAGGCCAACGTCTGGCCCATTTCATCGGAAGAGACCTGCACTGTGTGTCTGTTATGGCTGCCGCCAAGACCAGTTAGCAGCTTCTAGTCTTAGATTGAGTCACACATGCATTATAGGGCTGCAACTGACGATTATTTCTATGACCGATTAATCTGACGATTATTTTTACGATTAATTGACTAATCGTTTTTTCCACGAAATGTCAGAAAAGTGCTAAAGTTGCTCGTGTCTGTTTCCCAGAGCCAAGGGTGACGTCTTCAGAAACACAAAGACGGCTCATTTATTTTCATAAATGAAACAGAAAAGCAGCAAACCCTCACATTTGAGTGGCTAAACTAGCATTTCTTTTTACCTTTTTATTTGAAAAATGACTTAAACGATTAATCCATTATCAAAATAGTTAGCAATTAATTTTCAATCGATTCGATTAATTGATTATTCGATTAATCGTTGCAGCTTAAATGCATTAACACTGATAAATTAAGGTGGCTGGATTTTGAAAATCTGACTGGCAAAATAAAAAAAATGTGAAGGGCTGCAGGATTTAAAGTATCTAATTGCGATTATTTGGACTGATATTGTGATATGATTTGATATTAAAATGAATATTATCTAATATTAATGCAGGGAATTCTACCAAACAGTGTTTTTCGTAGCTCTGGAGAAAATGACATGTGAAACAGGCTGACTCTGCTGCACCACAATATTTAAATTAAATGACTTTTTTAAAACGCATTTTTCCTTTAACGCGATTGTGCCTAGATGTGATTTGGAAATTGCAGTGGGCCGTATTTTGATTTTGATCTAATTTCAATTAATTGTGCAGCCCGAAATATTAGGCCTGGGTATTGGCAAGGACTCCACGATACGATACACATCACGATACGTGGGTCACGACGATACGATTCTATCACGATAAAAACTGCGATACAATGCGAAATTCCACATAGTTCACTGAAAATGTGAAAACAGAGCTGAAACACAAGTTGCTGTGTACGATCCCTGCTGCTGGTGCCCAACCATCGTCTCGCCATTTTCCCAGTTCATGCATCTTTTGTCTCAGCTTTTCATGTCTTTGAGGTCCCTGCAGTGTAAATAATTTCAGTACTGTAGTCCGTCGTCGGCGTACTTGCCTCAGTCAGTATCAGAGACTGTGTTCAGTACTGGTCCGCCTTTTTTTTTTTGCTGGGAGGCTGCTGCCTCCAATTCCATTGCCTGTGTAAGCGCCAACAGTCATGCGGTATTCCAAGATCCCACTCCAGGCTGACTCAGTCAGTACATTACTACAGTAATAGTACATACTACAGTACCACTTAATGTTAACCTTCTCAGGAGTAGGCTTACTGCGTGGGTTCCTGGTGACGGTGCGGCATAGACTCATTACATTACTTGCCCATCGGCCCCACCGTCATTTTTGCTTTTTTTAAAAATCAATTCTGACGCACGACGCATTTTTATCCTAACCAAGTCACACTGTTAGCTACTCCGTTCCATGCCTCCCATAGACAGACGCAGATAAACTAAACGCAGCAAACGTGTGCCTTCTACCCTCTGCTCTCACGACGTAGTCTTGTAAAACACAACGGACGCATCGTTAATGAGTCGGAGTTATTGTATCCCCATTATGAAAAACAACACTGTCTGTGTTACTGCTAATGCTAACTGAACATTTGCTACAGCTGCAGCTCTAAAAGCACATTAAAAGCCTTCAGCTGGCTAAAGAAGAGTTAACTTTCATTTTGAAGTGGGCTAGTCACAGTGTTCAGTAGCTTGGATACTGACCGCTGTGAACCGCTAGCAGTCCCTAAAAACATGTTTTCGGAGCAAAACAGCTGTCGTTTTCCGCATTTATTTACAGCGGCTCATTTTTGAATAGTTTCATCCCATCTGTGAAAGTAATGGATCAAGAACAGAAGCTGTTAGATTAAGAGCTACAGGCTACGGGCGAGCTAAGTAACTTCTCTGTCAGTCGAGTTATCAAGTTCTCCATCAGCATCTGAAATATGGCACAGTAGGTGCTTTTGACGTCGCACTTTGACAACTTATGCTCCACCATCGTCCTCTTCTTCCTCTTATCGTGACTGTAAAGTGAATTATCACAGAGTCTCCAGCAACTTTGTGCCTTGACTCTGTTGCCCCTGCACAGATCTGCCGGTGGTCCAGTAATGCCAACGATGTATGACCCACCACCGTGTAACACAAGAAACATGAGCCTAAACATCCGTTCAAAGTTCATCGCTCAGTGAGCAATGTGCGTTTGATTAGCTTACACGCCAAATCCTCTTTCTAAACTGTGTGCATAACTCAGGTCTACGTTGTAATTATGGTGCAATAACATTAGACGTGTCGCGATAATGTCCAACGGTAAAACCTGCTTTTGTATGCCGCCGTGTTGTTTCCTGCCCACAATACAACCCCTAAAACTGTGATCTGTTGAATCAGTCAATCAAAATTTGTAATCAAACTTGTAAAATAGATTTAACCAATATTTTGCCATACTGCTCTGCCCTCCGCTGTCTTTTTGAAAGTGTGTGATTAAGTGGCGGTATCGGAAGAAATCCAAACGATACCCAGCCCTGCGCTTCAACGCCAATCAAACAGAGGCTGACGTGAATGTCATTTGTTTTTTTGGGGGGATAAAATAGTATTTGACAAGTTAAAAATTTTACCTGATGATGGTGATGGATAAAACATTAGGTATCAACAAAGTTATTACAATTCATCCTGAGTATTGTCAGTATATGTACCAAATAGCACAGCAATCCATTTAATAGTCGAGACATTTCACCCTTTACCAAATTTGTCAAGCTTGTATTAGTGGTGGAGGAAATTTCGCGGATCCCAGAAGTTGATGGGATGCATCCTCTAGGAATACTGTGCATCCCAGCCAAATTCCACGGCAGTCCATCAGTTATTTGACAAAATATTTCATTCGGAACCAGAAATGTTAATGTCATGCGGTGGTTAAACAGGTTATCATCACCAACATCAGGTATCGTGGCAATCCAGTCCGACAGTTTCTGAGGTTTTTCAGGTTGAATCAAAGTGGTGGACAGACAGGCAGACAGACAGACATTGCCTTCTGTAGAGCCATGCTACTAGCATCACTTAACAACTCTGTAAAAGGTTCAGGGCCGTTGGCATGACGACAGACCAGGCCTTGTAATAACTGTCATCTGCATTGCCTCAGTGTTTTGATCCTCTCGCCTCGAATACAAAAATAGAACGTCCAAAAGTTTCAATCTGTAATGTTGTGATGCACATCAACTTTATTACAGAAATTAAACATAGACTTTGAGTCTGGAAAGAGACTCAAACCTGCACAAACCGCAGCATGACAGATGTTTGTTCAGATCTGCACAAACACACAAACAGTATTTATGCTGCAGTTTGAATTTAAAGTTTCATGTTCCGACGTCTCAGGCTACATCATCTTCCTTATTGTCAGTCAGTAATGAGATCCTGCATGATTCACTTTGCTCTGCGCTTGTGTTTGGCCTCCTTTTGTGCCTCGTGGGTGTTGTATCTTTGGCAACGTTGACAAAGTGCTGCAGTTGTCTCTTAACCTATCGTGTTTTTCTGTTCATCTTTCCTGCGTATGGTACGTGTCCGACCTTCCGTGTCTTCACTTTCTCGTGACTTTGCCGTGGTTGGAGAAGAACCGATCTCTCTTTTTGACTGCTGAAAGTTGTTAAACTTGAGCCTGTGTGTCAAGACTGGGTTGATTGTCATTGTCGGGTTGATTTTCATCTTTCAGTTGTGAAACAGAAGAATCTGCCGACATTTTTCATTGATTTCTACATCAGCATTTCTTCATCAGCATTTCCCTCACAACTGAGATGTTACCTTAGGAGGAAACACCTCTACTTTGCAAAACGACAAGTAGGGCTGCACAATTAATAGAAATTTAATCGAAAGTGCAAAATGACCTAGCACAATTTCTGTTATATGTGGACAGTATGTAGTTTAAATATTGCTGTTGTTGGACTAAACATCAAAACTTACAGACCGAAGAAAACATCTTTGTTTTGGTAAAGATCCCGGCAGAAATCACACCATAATCACTTTAATAGGTTTATTATTGAAAATGAGAACACAGACTTAAAAAGTACCATTCCCTCTAACATCGCAGATCATGTCTCTGTCGAACTGAGACAAATAATCACAATTAAATACTTTCTCAAAAACGTGCAGCCCTAGTGACAAGCCTCGGCTTTTTTGAGTTGTTTAAGCATAAATGCCAGACATTCACTTGCTCCAGCTCTTTTAACATGAAAGAAGAAAGAAACCAAGTTGTAAGATTATCATTATTATTTGAAAAGTAGTAGCTGTAGTCCTAGTTAAGAATCAAGGACACCACATGAAGTTCGACCGTAGCGAGTCTCTGTGCTGAATCAGTATTGTGGTCCTTTTGTAGCTGCTTTTGGAGCTTGGCCTCGGTGGCGGCTCGGTGAGTTACTTCATTTCTGTGACTTAATATGTATTGCATGACCTGGCAGCGTTGTGCTCTGCTGTCTTCACTGGCACAAGGCTCAATAGGGAAGAAAAAAGACTTCCTGTTGGGAGGTTTGGATGTGTGCTGCTGTCCACGATTAAAAGCATTTGGCTCCTGCACCGACGTCCGCCCCGGTTTCAGTGATGTTCCTCTGTTACCTCCACCATTTTGTCCCCTGTCCTCTGCTGGCTGTGTGCACACACTCCTTGCCATGAAGCCCTTTTCCCCGCAGCAGCAACAGCAAGATAATTGTCGTAATTAATGATCGTAGAGGGAAGAAGTACCAGTATCAGGATTTTAACATGGACACAATATTAAAAGAAAAGGAGATGTTTTTCAAAAAACTAAAGACGTGAGTATGTGAGTGAGGGAGAGTGCTGTGCAGCAGTTTCACATGTGGTCCTCCACTCTTATTGGGTGTTCAGTGAGTTCAGCGAGTCTGTCTTCAGTGGCAGTGAGGTCTTCTAGTTTACAGAAATGGAGTGGTGTTACAGTTTGAACGGACTGAGCATGCTCTGTGGAGACCCTCTGAAGAGGAGGACCGACAGAGGGAGCCACCAGGTCACATGACCGACGAGGTGAATGTGCATGCGGGGAAAGAAAAGGAAAAGAGGAACAATCTGTTCAACACATTTTTCACTCTCTCCCCCTCCCCTTTCTCACGCACACACACACACACACACACACACACACACACACTCCCTCTCTGACGCCTTCTTCTTCTCAATGGAGGCCATGAGAAGAAAGCAGGTATGATGCTTCCTTGAGGCACACAAGGGAAAAAGACACGTTAGCTTTACACTCCTCACCCTTGGTTGGCTTTGAGTGGTCTAAGGAGACGCAGAGTCTGGCTTCTCATTCATTTTGTTCGGTTTTAGCCCGAGTAAAGTCCCAATCAGTTGGTTCGAGCTCTGGCTGTCCTCTGATGAGATGGTTTCTCAGTTTGTAAGATGTGTTTCTCGAGACTGTTGCAGCTGAAATCGTGGAAATCAGTCTCGTGGAGCAATGCTGTTTTATTTATTTTTTTCTTTTCTTTCTGTGGCAGTGCTGCTTCATCAAAGAGAGATTCAAGTGTGTCATGTTGGATCCTGTTGTTGGAGAGATTTCCTCATGGATTAGCACAACAGCTGTATTATAGCATACAGAGAAATGTGGATACATGAAGGTCTGGAAACTACCCAAACAGTTTAGTAGCATTTGTCATGTCACACCTTTGCTTTTGTTCCTTCTGTGTACATCCCTCATCGTCAGTATATAATGAGGTCCCAGGGGTCGGGGGGGGGGGTGTTTGCTGTATGTTGCAGCTGAGGATGTGTGGTCAGAAATACACTTGAACGAGCTGCTGTGACCGCTTATCAATCCAGCTGATGCGTGACAGGCTGTGGTGTGAGCTTACACGTCCACCAGCTGCAGGATTTGATCTTCTCAGCTCTCTGGCAGCACGTCAGAAAATAAGTACGTTTACGTTTTATAGTCGGAGTGAGCGATAATCGAATAAGGACGTGTGTAGTGTTCCAGTTTTATTCACATTATCGTACACATGTATACACCTTAATCACACTATGCCGTTCTACTGGAGTTTTTGCAGCGTTTTGCGACAGTGACACATAGTTTACGGCAGACAAACTGCTTGACGACATGTACTCGATCTTAAAATAAAAACTCTGACGGTGAAACGGTAGCGACATGTTCGACTGTTGTGTTGTCGTTGTTGTTCGACTTCCAGTTTCAAGTCAAATCCCGTGAGAATATTGGAATAAATGAGCAAATGCACTATTTAAAAAAAAATAAAACTTGTTTACCTCAATATTTCCTTTGCAAGATGATTAAGATGATAGGAAATGATTAGAAGTTTCATGTCATGATTATTGTGGCCAAAGTAATTTTTGATACACGATATTATTGTGATAATTTGAGAAAAAAAGAAATCGAAATATGCATAGATATATCAAGAAGCAGACGCTTTGTGTGATTAATTCACCACGATTAAATTGAGTGTTTTTGTCGTGATAAACGATAGAAACAGTAATGCTCCCACTCCTAGTAGGGAAACCATAAAATGATTTTTTTTGCCCAATTTTTGCTATTTTTCTTGTGAGATGGTGTTTAATGTCAAAACAGTTTTAAAACAAAACAGTCTAAGACAGAGAACATGGCTCCCCAGTCAAACCTCTGACAGCCCAGAGTCATTGGAGGGTTCTCAGGTAGATGCTGCTTCAGGTAAAAGGACAAAGGCAACTCAGCCATTGTTCACTTTATTTTTTTTGTCTTGTTTGGGTGTTGGCGCCTTGCCCGCCGTGTCATCGTCTTTCTGAAAGCTCACTGTGCAACATGTTTGTCCTTCGTATCTCTCAGCTGTTCTTTTGTCCTGGTGCAGTAGATTTGAGATGAGTCACATAACTGCAAACATTCAGGCCTTGTCACATACCTGCCTCAAATGTTTTAGGAACCGCAAACAACTGATGCCTTAGGATATTTAAAAGTATTAGATGTATGAGATATGATCTACTAAGAGCTTATTTCTAATAACTAGTAAGCTTACTTGCAGTTTCAAAAAAAAAAAAAAAAGTCCAATCTGGGATTTGATCTGAGCCATTTTAGTCTTATTTTTACAACCATGGCTGAAGCTTTGGTTTTATTCTAACATCCTTCCATATTATTATGTGCTTCTTAAGGTTCCTGGTCAGCACTCACAACCTTGGCTTCACGTTTGGAGCGTCTTTCAGCAGCCCCCATATCCCTGCTCACAGGCCTCCAAACCCCTACATTCTCCATCTAGTGGAAAAGTGCTGCAATGGCCGCGCTGTGTCAGTAAACAATCTGGTTGCGAAATGGCGGAGATCTGCAGACAGGCTCCTCTGCCTCCCCCCTCCTTTCATCTCCACTCTGTGTGTTCCATTTCCCACCACCAGGGGGAGGAATGAGGCTGGTGTTTCTTTTGTAACTGGCTTCTCTCAATCCATAAAAAGGGGAACTGAAGGAGTCTTCTTCTCTTCTTCACCCCCACGTGTTCACTGGATTCCTTGAGATCATGCACGGCACAGAATGGTCCCGGACTAGATGTTCTTTGGGAAACACAGTCAGTTCTTGTCCACAGAGCCCGGCTCGTGGCCTGACCTCGTTGCTGTTTGACAAGGTGCATGTTCCCGTTCGGCTCAGGGACTTAGAGGGATGATTTGGGAAATCTGTCCTGAGGTCTCATTTAGTTGGGGTCTCTGGTTGTGTGCTGGTTTGAGGACTGATGGTGTCAGTTAAATCTGTGTTTCTCACTGCCGGTGCCTTTGGAAACGCAGTGTGACTAGTTGCATCAGTTTGTTCCAGTGAAGCTTTCAGTGGTTTCTGCTTCTTACAGGGCTTAGGTTTGGGCTAGCAGTACCTGATTTTATTGGCACATCTGTCTGTATGTCTGTCATGGTACGAGCCTCACATTAGGTTGCAGATAGTGGCCTCCTCCCTGTTAAGTCTCAGTTCTGCTGCTCTCCAAGCTGATCTAGCACCACTCTCATTTGGCACTTGATCTGAAAAGTCGCCTAAGTTTGAGGACTGTCGTGATGTTTTTCTCTTGGGCAGCTCCTTGTTTCCTTTTGGAACCATTTTCCCAGAATGAACATGAGGTTGGTGGCCTGCTCACGAGTGAGTAACAGGTTTACACTTCCTGGTGTTGCCTCTTCAATTGCTTCCTCCTGTGAGAGATAAAGACAGTCCGTGGGTGGGTTTAGATTTCTTTTGAAGCTCCGGCAGTGCCTCATGCAGCTCTGTCGGCGTGCCTTAGCATAGACAGAGAAGAAGAGGACAGACAATGAGTGCGCATGGGGGTTGCCCTCATTCTCTTGGCTTCCTGTTTAGACTTTGACTCTGACTAAGAAACATTACTGAAAAGCACAAACAAAGAGGTTTTTACACGACATTCCCTGAAACACGTGCCCATGCTTGAACCTGGAGTACTCCTCACATCAGAAGTTTGTGCATAGTCGGTTATTCCAGAGACAGAAAATGAACCAAATGTAATTCTGATAGTCACGCAAATAACTGCCAAACATCCTGCTGCTTTTCTTGTTCTGTATGATTTACAACTGTCAGATTGTAGTTGCCAATATATCCGTCAGCTGTTTTTAACAAGTCATATGACCATTTAGCCGTTAATGCCTCATATTGACAGACTGACAGTAAAAACGTCTGAAGTTTTTAGCTGATGATATGAAACAGACCAAAGCAGCAAATCCTCAGAGAGTGCTTGGCTTGATAAACGCCATCAACAGTGAATTGCCTAATAATATTGTTGGTAATTAGCTTTTTGTTGATCAACTATCAAATAATAAATTTGATTATTTGAGTGCTGATATTGTAAATATTGTATATCCTTAGGTTTTGGTATGTTGGTTAGAAAAAAGCAATATAAAGAGGCTCCTTTGGACTTTGAGAACTTGTGATGGACATTTTTAACTATAATAACTGTTTGAATCCATGTTATCCATGGATTTGTTTGCATTAAGCATGAAGTAATTTTTAGTTTGATATCTATGTTGTAGGACTGCATGATTTTGAGAAAAATATCTAATTATGACTATAAGGACTGATATTGCAAGTGTGATTGTGATATTAGAGGAATTTATCATTTGTACATCAGTAATCTCATTTCTCTTGAAAAACAAATGAAGATGATTATTGTGTGATTCTGCACCCAACAAAGATGTTTCCCTTCGTCTGTCGCGGATGATGTTTGGGCCAGAACAACTCCGCAGCACCGCAGTGTTTGAGTTGGATTGTATTTTGACACACATATTTCTCCTTCAAACGATATTGTGCCAACTGCAATTTAAAAATTGCATTAGGTCATATTGGGAGTTTGATTACATTTCGGTGAATTGTGCTCCCGAGATCTCTGATGTGTGTCCCTTTTTTCGACAGCCCGCTGGTCTAGCCAAGAGCAGCGTGGATAAGGGTGCCTCCACGAAGAGGGAGGAATTCAGTGCAGCAAGCAACGGCGAGGAGAAGCCAGGTATTAGTCAAATTTAACTTGAAAGCACTTCTTTTATGAAAATGACCTGTTCTATAATTTGCCTAATTTGTTTGTTTGTTTCTGCCATAGATGGAGTCAAAGAGGTAGCAGCCAGACTGGCCTCTTCCCCCGCAGCAGAGGCAATGCTAAACGGCACAGAATCAGACGACACGAGGGACAAGAGCCCAACACACGGTGCTGCGACAGGAGACAACAAGACTTTATTGTTGGTAAACGAAAACGGCACGTCAGACACTGAGCCGCCACATGGTTCGGTGACAGGAAGCAATGGATTCGTCCTTACGAAGCAGCAGCAGGAAGGCAGCTCTGCGGCAACAGCAGGTTTGGGAATTTCCCCTCACAGGACTAACTGGTTGCCTTCGAGCTCACCAGCTGGGGGCCACGCGGACAAACCCCTCCCTGCTTCTGGGTGTGCACAGAGTTCAGGTGCACTAAGGACTGATCCTAGCACAGGGACTACATCGAAACAAGGGACATCAGACACTAAAAATGGCACAGCATCACCTCCTACGCCGGCTCCAGCGCCCGTCACCATACACAGAGCACGCAAGACCATGTCCAGACCTGCTGTCAGCCCGGCACAGAGGGTAAGCTGTCCGAGTCTGGTGACGCACTGCAGATAAAGTCATCATCGCGACACAAAAAGAATCATAATGACAAACGTTTATAGACACTCGAACGCAGTGTGAGGACACACGGACGTTACGCCCGAGTGTGAATGTTGATCATGTCATGAAGGGGTCAAAAAGCTCCAGCAACACTTAGAGCTTAAAGAACAACTTTAATGGACCGAGGCGTTTCAGCTTTTGGCCTTCATCACCGACATCAAGAAACACATTGCAAACATGATTTAAATAGATAGGTATGGAATTTAAAAGTAAAAAAATACGTAGATACAACAGATCAGCCAATAGATCACCTGTAAAAGTGGGTTAGTTACAAGGTCATGTGACTTTTTTAAGCAATTTTAAGTGTGGAACCTGCATAAATTGCCAAAGTACTGCAAACATTAGGTACTTAAATCATCCTGTTAATGGTAAATCAGTCAATATGAAGGATTTTATTACATGCAAATCAAAAAATGTGGTGTACATGATTAAATGTTCATGTGGCAAATTATATGTAGGTGAGACTTCCCGCTCCTCAAAAGAACAAATCAGTGAACACTGGAGTACGACATCACCAGGCGTGCTGCGAGACACTTTCATGAGAGGTAGCATCCTGGTTCTTTGTTTTTCGTGGGCGTAGAGGTGATCAAACCACGTCAAAGAGGTGGTAATGTCAATTTAATGAGAAAAAGGAGAGAAGAGTTTTGTGCTGGTGATACCTGCTCCTGAAACAACCTCCGATCGTTTGGGAAGACTTGCCACAAGTTTTTGGTACCTGGCTGCGGAGACGTTGCTACCTTTAGATCAGATAAGTGAGTCCAATGCTGGTGTTGGGTGATAAGATCTGACTCAGAGTCGTTCTTATTTATTGTAAAGGTGCTGTGAAAGGTTGGGTCATCTTTCTGTGTAGGTCGGTCAAGTTCTCCACAGCAAACAAGGAAAAAAAAAAACGTTTCTTTACGGAGCCAGCTTTGTGCATGGGGGCGCACACAGAACACTGTTGTCTAAAACACTGCTTTATCCTGTAGCATTAAGATTTCCTGCATTCAGAGCCAAGGGGCCTTAAAAACATGAGAAACAGCCTCAGATCAGAAGTGCTCACTCTGTCCAGACTCTACCCCCCCACAGTGCCGAGGAGACAAACGTTTGCAAAATCACTTGAAATGATGTGGAGTGAACTTGTTCCATCACAGCAGACAGAAATCTTCCAGTGTTGAACAATTTGCTTAAAAAATCTGAGTTTAAGTTTGGTGAAACAGAAATGCAACATGTTAATATTATGCTGTGCTTGTCACATGCGTTCATTTAGGCCTTTTCCACACACACACACACACACACGTCCTAGCTTTGCTTGACTCAGTGTAACTCAGTGAGCGAGCCCAGCACAGCAGGGATACTTTATTAAAGCAAGCGAAGATGTCCGTTTAACTGATGACACACTCTTTCCAGTTGATTATTTTTGCTGCTAGTTATTCTCCGTTTGAGGCGAAGGAAGTTGTTTGACCCTTTGGAGTTGAGTTGTCAAAAAAGTGCCAAAAATGCGTATCTTAAATTGCCCAGAGCTCAGTGTGCAATCTCCAGATAGCTTCTTTTGTCCAAAGCAGCCCAAAGCACAAAGACTCCTAATTTATGATCATAAATGACGGAGAGAGCCAACAAGTCTTCACATTTATGAGGCTAAACCAGCTGTTTTTTTTTTAACTTTTTACTTTAAAAAAGACGTAAACGATTAATCAATTATCAAAACAGTTTGCGATAAATTTTCTATCAATCGATTAATTGTTGATGCTCTAGTGTGCATTAAACAACCTCTAATAATGTTGCAAAATTCCACAAGCTGCTCCTCTTTTCTGCTGTGCACCTGGCTCCGGAGACAGAAGTCCCATTTGTGCCCTTGGCCGCCACGTTTTTGTCTCACACAAACATGCAACATCTGGCCAGTGACACGTCCAGGTTGGCTCGCTTTCATTGGCTTTTGTGTGTTTCTGCTCAGTATTCAATCGCTGTTCTTGGCACACTGCAGGATTCCAGGTTGTAAATATTAAACATTTTGATATTTCAGCGAGTCCGACCCAGCCGGTAACAATAAAATCCTGTCTGTATCCCCTCATGCTTCGGGGTCGTTTGGGCGAATATTCTGTTTGGTTCAGTCTCAAATCTGGAAAACACTTGGATTTGTCAGGACGAGTGAATTGTAAATCTGCCCAGTTATCCTCTGATGTGCAGCCAGCTTTAAACTGGGGCTTGACAGATATATCAGTTTTCTGATATTATCAGCTGATATTGTCCTATTGGCGTGTATGTTCTCCGATATGTGGCAATATTAAAACTGTTTTTCAAGGCTGCAAAAAAATACTTGGACTAGTAATTTAAAATGATGTAATTACGTAGTTTGTCCAGTAGGGCTGCAACTAACGATTATTTTCATGATCGATTTATCTGCTGATTATTTTTTACAATTAATCGATTAATCTTTGTCCCATGAAATGTTTTTAAAAAAGTGCTAAAAATTCTCATCTTAATTTCCAAGAGTCCAATGTGACGTCTTCAAATCGCTTCTTTTGTCCAAACAGCAGCACAAAGCTACATATTTATCATTATGGTCATAATGACAGAGAAGCAGCAAATCCTCACATTTAAGAGGCTGAACTAGGAATTCTTTTTACTTTTTTATTTAAAAAATGACTTAAACAATTAATCAATTATCAAAATAGTTGCAGATTAATTTTCTTATCAATTGATGAATCAAGTATTCGATCGATCGTTGCGGCTCTGTTGTCCGGCAGAGGGTGATCCATTATTTAATTGGTAATAGTGAAGTGTTTACTCTCATCCTGCCTCCATTACATATCTTTGACACAAGTATTTGATAACCACATTTAAAATATTATATATAGAATATTGGCTGATATATTGGATATTGAAATGTTCTTCCTCTGTAATATTGGTATCGGCATCAGCCCCAACAATCCCTCATCGATTGGGCCCTACGTTAAACGCAGGAGTCAGTGTCCTTGTGCCGCACATTGTACAGTCATGTGGAAATGAAATCTGGGAACAGGTCAAATTAGTTCCTTTTTCCATTGATCGAATATGAATGCTTTGTGGTGTAAATCGGTAAAAATAGTCTTTAAGGAAATCTAGGCGGGACTTGTCGTAAACTGTTTTTGGTTTCTGTCACCAACAGCTTCTTAACAGGGAATTACGGGAAGCAAAGAGTGCCAAAATGGAGAAAATGGAGACCGATGCTGCAAGTGAGGGTCAGAAGTCTTCGCAGCAGTCCTCCGCTCAGAACCACCTACCTCAGAGTCCAACGGATACGCCAGCTTCAGCACAAACCGCTCCGTCAGCCTCACCAGCGCCTTCACCACCTGCGGCTCCTGCAGCACATGCAGCTCCTCCTGCTCCTCCTGCTCCTCCAGCCCCAGTCAAACTACATCTAGGTCCACAAAGATGCTAGTAACAAAAATTGACCTGCTGTAGAAAAAACTGCCTTTGTTTTATTTTGTGTTTTTAGAGAAAAGTCACCTGTGGTCTAAGTAAGAACATCTTCTCTGAGAGTTTTTCCGTTAACTTGCGTTCGGTCTCTCATGCCGTAGGCTCTTACTCAGGAGGGTTTTCATCCCGGAAGAAGAAGAGGAGGATGGGAACGTACAGTCTGATTCCCAAGAAGAAAACCAAAGTGCTTAAGCAGAGATCTGTGATGGAAATGTTTAAGCAGCTACAGCAGACTGCCACGAGTCCACAGGTCTGTGTTGCCGGCATTTATTAAAACTAAGTCTTTTTTCTTTTTTTTTTTATTAGTCTCCCACCTTTCTACATTCAATACTGATGTAATGTTATTATTTAATTCCCAAACAGTCCTTTATCTCACAAAAGAAGCTAAAGTAATCACGAGCAGCCATTCGAGACAGTAAATCAGGAACTCTGTGATTCGAGTGAATGGATGCTGACATTTGATGCAGTTTAATTCTTTGAACTACAGACACATTTATAAACCAGCTTATTGTAAGATTACGATCACCTGTTGATCTCTCTGCTTTCACAGACTAAAGAGGTAAAAAACATAAATGGGGAGAAGGTGGAAAATGCGTCCGAGGAGGAGGAGTCTGAGGAGATGGAGTCTGAGGAGGATGACCGACAGCAGCCAGCCGAAGAACCTGTCAGTGCTGTTCAGAAAGCAGAATCTGAGCCCATTTCTCAGGTTGGAACATGAAGCAGCGCTTCCATGTTATTCTGACATAAGTGAGGCTGTAGCTCAGCTGTCAGCTGTTTAATCCCTGGTCCCTTCAGTCCTCACGCTGATATGGGACCTCAGAATGTCAGTGTTTGTGTGTGTGTGTGTGTGTGTGTGTTAGGGCTGTCATTATTGGCCAAAAATAATATTTGAATATTCTTTGTAAATTTGAATATATATTTGAATATTGTGAGCTTCCTCTGCTGCTGTGATGACGACGAAGCGATGAAACTTTGAATACTTTGTGACAAAAGTTGTTGCTTGCACCTGCTGCCAGCCCGTGCACACCGAAGCCTGTGTGATATGAAACGTGTTGAAGACTGGTCATGAACTCTGCTTTCTGTTTGTGCTGGAGGTGGGAGACGAGCAGGAGTCCGAGGAGTCTGGAGAAGAGGAGGGAGAGGAGGAGGGCACAGAGTCCGATTTGGTGAGACTCACCAGCTGGGTTTCCATCACCCTGTTTTGATGCGCATTTTGAAGTATCGCATTGGAAAAGGGTGATAGAAATGGCGAAATTCGGGGGGGAAAAAAGAAAAAGAAAAAAGTTTCTCGCTTTTGGTGGTTTTTTTGACTTATGCGAAAACGAGTTAATGCGTTTACTGAGCGATGGAAACACATTTGCAGAACAAGTTGTGACGTAGCAAACGCTGAACCCACGTGACGGCTGTTTACGCTGACGTCTTTCCAGTCTCCCCAAAACTCATGGCAACTGCTAGCAACAACAACAGACACGTGTGGACAGATCGATTTGAGGAGATCTAAAATTAAAAGTAATTCCTGCAGACCTCTCTCCATTGCTAAGTTTATGTTGCCAGGGCAACTACTTGTTTTGTTTCCTTTTTGTAACCTCTACTTCTTCTACATATTATTACAGCCGTGTTATGGTACATTGCTGATACCGCCATCTTCTGACAAACTAGCGCAGTCTGTCCACCCCAAACACTTGATGGAAATGCATTTCATTTCTTTCTTTCTTTCTTTCTTTCTTTCTTTCTTTCTTTCTTTCTTTCTTTCTTTCTTTTATGAACTTTCTTAAGATTTGCTTTGCATTGAAAATGGAAACAGAGTGCAGTCACAGTGTATGTGTTGTGTCGTCTTATTTAAAGTCATCGTTTCCGTGTTTCTGCTTCAGAGCACAGAGTCGAGTCTGAAGAAGAAGTTGAAAAAGAAAACCAAAGCGGACAGCGCGTGGCTGAGGCCGTCCAGGAAACGAAAGAGGAGGATAAAGGCCAGAGGTAGTTCTGTCACACTCGCACCTGCACAGAGTCACGTACCTGCTCGCCTGTGGGCCATGTCACGAGGACACTGTTAACGATATCAGCGGCGTTCATATACCATTTCATTTGGCATTACTGGTAAACACTCGTATCAATATAGTTTTAAGACCTGGGAGTGCTGTCGAATTGGAGTTGACCGTGTTCCAGTTACAAGGAGCCACTGTTAACTAGTTGAACAATATAGTCGGTTTTACTATTTAATGACACAAAAACAAGACTTATTGGCTAATGAACAGTGTAATGTGCATCTTTCTCATTGTTAATGCACGGAGCTGCCATGTTGGATTTCAATCTCAGGCTACTGAAGTTCCTCCCAAATTTCCCAGTTGGAGTTCTGACTCTGGGGCGCGTTCCTGATGACGTATCCGACTGAACTTGCAAATTCCGACTTCGAGATCAAATGGAACGCACCATAAGCTGGAGATGAATTCTGTCTTTAACTAATTCATATTAATTATTTTCCTTGTTTGTTGGTGCCGATGGCTGTGATATCTTATATTGAGTAAAGTCTGGCTCACACAACAGGATTTTTGGGCAGATTTTACCCCGATTCAGCAAAATCTGGTCTGAGATCTTGGTCAGCCCCGATGTTCAGCCCAGATTATCTCGTAGTGTTAGCAGGTTTCAAATCGATCTTAACCTCCATGATTAGCTCACAGACTCGTCAGGGACGGCCCGGAATTTTCAAACATGTTTAATATTCATCAGGATGATTATGTCGCTCGTTTTTGATGAAAATGACAAAAGCCAATCAGAGAAAGTCGTCTACTGGGAACTGGATAGCATTGGTAAACATCTTGCCCTTTGAGGCTAACGTTAGCTATCGTGCTACTATCAACGGATATTGAAACTGATGGGTAAAATCTCACATACAGTTCTTGTTGAAGAATGGACAATTTTAAAAAAAAAAAAAATTGATGGTAAACATCAAAGCATTATTGTTGTGCTCAGAACCAGAGGTGGCAGATCAGCCTCAGGCTTCAGCTCATGCCCAGGCAGGCGATGGGAAGGAGTACACACAGATCCCCTCACCCGAGTCCGTCGACATCAACAAGCCCCAGGAGCTGTCTGTTCCCTCAAAGAGCAAAGGTGAGCTCGA
This sequence comes from Naso thynnoides, assembly GCA_029783665.1. Taxonomy (NCBI): domain Eukaryota; kingdom Metazoa; phylum Chordata; class Actinopteri; order Acanthuriformes; family Acanthuridae; genus Naso; species Naso thynnoides. The sequence goes on along the minus strand of JAQLOL010000011.1, from coordinate 7,913,390 downwards.
AGAAAAAAAGAAACCCATTTTACTTGTTCATAACAATCCATAATGTTTTGCTTTCAGCAAAGCAGCTGTTTCAACGGATAACTGCCTCCCTCCACCACGCTTTTATACTAGCACTGTACGACTGACAGTGTACAATTATTGTATATTTATTTAAATTTCAATAAGCAAGCTTGTCTCTATTGATGAGACTCAGTCTAAATTAAGTTTAAATAAATAAACTTGGCTTTACAAAACCAAGATTAATTTTAAATGGTGCAACACAGCTGTGCTGAATGTTAAATCTGGATTAACTCATTTTAAATCTGGTTTTACTAAAATCTGATTAGAGCTAATCTTAAATTACATTGATCATTGATGGTGCAAATCAGTTTATGTGTTAACCAAACAAGCATAAGGTTCTTTGATAGAGTGCCATAAATATTATAAAAAACATTTTCAAAGACAATTCCAGATGCCGCGTTCTGATTTTTTATTTAATTTATTTTCTTTGCCTTTACACATATTGGTCCATACATGACTGCTGACAATCTTTTTTTGGGGGGGAAGGTCACAGCAGCTGGTAAAGCAGTATTTAGGTCAGTTTGACTGCTCTGTAGTGTTAGGGATCTCCAACAGGTGGCAGCATAAACTAGATTAGAAATGCTGTGGTATTGCATGAATGAAGGAAAGAACCACAAAAAGTAAATCTTTAGTCTGTTAACAACATTCTTTTATTTGGTCAGCTCAATCAACACAACAGTACAAAGAACTTTTAATGAACAACACAACAAGCAGCTTTCAGTAATTATGAACTGCATTGATTTCCTCAGGCTCTCTCTCTGTCTCTGACATGGAGCCATGAGTGACGAGTTCTTCCTCACTCTTAATCCAAACAGGATCGTAGACTTGGTGACTCCCAGTGTTGGGCAAGCTACACAGAAAATGTAGAGAGCTAAGCTGCCACCTGCTTCACTGCTTTTAAGCTATGCACAGAGAAATCTAGCAAGCTAAGCTACGAGAAAATGGCAAAAGTAGCTTGCTACTTGCTAAGCTAATTTTTTGTTGTTGTTGTTGTTTTAAATTAAAGGAATAATCCGGCAAAAAAATGATCCCAGGGTCTTTTTCTGAACAGACACTCATCAAAGAAGACCTGCAGAGAGTTTTTTTCGCTCATCGACCTGTATCGGGTTTGACCGGAGCAAAGTTGCAGCCCAAAAACGGCTAACATGC